>CM056049.1:174333033-174662246 GCA_029574335.1 Rana kukunoris
CTACCAGGAAAATTACCTTACAGGTGTCCCCAAAAGCGAACACCCCTGCTCCTACAACTTTGCCCAAACATACAGCTGCAATACCCTATTACGAACCAACATCCTTGGAATGCCCATCACTGCAAGAGGGACCACCTAGGGGCCTAACGGCAACCTCAATCCCAGGAATATTGTTTAATAACGTCAAGTTCATTCATGTGTCAGTGGTACTGAAGTTGTCCCAGTGGAACATGGCTGAATTCAGCTCATGTGCCCGGACAAATGTATTTTTGTTTTACTCTTCCTTGCTAGTATATTTAATTGCCTCCCATGCAAGCCGAACTCAGGATCCAGTTGCAGAAGCAAACCTTCCTACCCACAGGGGCATTTTCAGATCCAGAAAGTTAAAGGGCGTGGACAGCATACTTGCATCCATCCCAGGACTTTTGGGATCTGACATGTCAATTTGGAACCAAGCCAATTTGTCTGCGATTCGCAGGCATATCGGAAATTGTGAACAGGAAGTGGGTCGGCAAGTGCTGAAACCAGTTCTGTAGGATGTTGAGGGGCTTGCAGAGGAGGAAAGGTTTACAATTTATAACATCAAGCTAGAGAGGATGGGATGGGCAAAGAGGTAATAGGCACTGCGTAGGGAAATTATATTTTAACAAAGGTCACTAATGTTATCCGAGATATTCAAGCTGGTAAAATCCCTGATATATCCAAAGATACAGATCTTACTCAATGGTATTGTACTCACACTAATAATAGTGGTGGAATGAATGTCCTTCTTGGAGACAAGTGCAAACCTTTGCCAGTCTCCACCATTCGAAGTATAGGGAGAATGACACCACACCCAAATAGAAGGCCATTTGCTTGCAAGAAAAGCCAGTCACTGTGCACCTACCGTGACCTAATGTACATTTCACAATGTCGCTGCCCATGTTCCATCCACAAGAGGACTACTTTAACACAATGGCGTCCATACACTCCCTCGGATACCTCGGGAATGACGTGTACAAGAATGACGTGTACAAGGAAAGGTTGCACCTCCCCGAAACGCTAATTCAAGTTCAAGGGCGATGGAAAGCACCACACAATGCCTACTGCACTGTCAAAGACAATAGAGACTTATGCCGTTGTGATGTTTTTGAAATTGACACTCCAGTCTGATCTAAACAAAGACCCGGATCCCACAGCCAATGTAGCGAGGGACCCCCAACTGGAAAGTCCACAAAAAAAAAAAACCTTCAAGAAACCATTCCACATGAAATGGAGGCTAACTGCCCAGTGAAATTGTCAAAATGGAGAACACCAAGCACAAGAGTCACCTACCACATGGATGGACTGTACTGTGTCATCACCAATCATCAGACATTTCTCTATGGGGGTCAGTCGTGTCCAATACCCTATCCAAATTTTTGCTTCATTCCACATGAGTACACTACTATTGGGAAAACTATAGTAACCCCATACCTGTGCTAACAAATGACTATATCATTGAGAATACCCCTAATGTCCCAGATCATAGCACATACATACCCCATTTTGATGTAAAAATTTATACTTTGTCAGTAAACCTTCACAATCTGCTTGCAAGGAAGGATACCCATATAATTCAAATTAGTAATGATATGGTGAAAACCGAAGAAAGGTTAAATGAACTGTTACATGATGGGGATTTTAGCTTAGTCACCACTAGGACCTGGATGGAAATGGGTATAAAAGGGCTTATTATATTACAATGTGGGAGATTGATATTCATGACAGGCATGGTAATATATTTGAACAGACTTCTGAGGTGGCAGAGGGAGAAACTCAACATTTTAATGGAGATTAGACATAAACAATTACTCATTTAAGTGTGGCCTCGTCTCCTCTATCTCAACGTGCCACAAGGGGTCATCTGTTGCCTTATAAAAAAAGGTTATGTCTAATCTCCACTAGCAACTAGGAATAAATGTACATATAAATATAATAATCGATATGAGAAGATATGGGAGTGGGATGGAAGGATTCCAGGAAGAAGGGTTAATTGGTTTCACAGTCTTGTTTAAAACTATCTATTCAATTGCCTCCATCTGATATTCAAAAAGGTAGACAGGTAGTCTCCTCTTACCCCTTTTGAATATCAAACGACCCAGGAAGAATAGCCACGAGACGTCAGACTGCATGGAGACGTCATTCATGGCTTTCCTGTGACATAACTAGCCATTGTACAAGAGTCATTGTTAGAAGTTAATGAAGACATGAAAGAATCCCTCTTGTCGACAAACTCTATTTACCCCTAAATTGAGTTAAGGAAACACCATATTTGGTCACAAGACCCAGAGCCAATCAGAGTTGGCCCCAGAGATATAAATTAAGTAAGCTGTAGCTAGTGAAGAGGAAGGGAACATTCCGAACAGCACCTGGGCCCAGGGTATGCAAGGTAATATCAAGGAATCCTCTCCCACGCACTTACCATATCTTAATCATAACTTGTACTGTGTGATATTTTTGTGTGATGTACTTAATTTGTGTTAGCAACTAACTTTTACTCCTTTATTTTAAATACTGTAAATGTATGCTGTGAAACTAAATCTTTTACTCCCTTATTTTACATACTGTAAATGTATGCAGTGTATTAGATAGCTAATATCTTTCCTCTAATAAATGTGTGTTATGTTAAAGCTTCCACTCTGTCACAGAACTCTCATTAAACCTTATATCATATATGCGAGATATTAAATCTCAAATATAATATTTTAAAGGTAACATCACGTATGTCAATATGCAGGCCTTTTTTCATAGCAAAGTTATGTAGTATGCAACATGCACCGATGATCTGACACACAAAGGTAGGGGAATACAATAGGGCCCCCCCAGACTTATCCAGGCAGCGGAAACGGGACTTCAGGAGCCCAAATGTTTGCTCAACCACTGCACGGGTTTTGATGTGTGCTTCATTGTATTTTCTCTCTCCTCTGGTTTGGGGGTTCCGGAAAGGAGTCATTAGATGGGGTCCCAATGCATATGCAGAGTCACCTGTAAGGTAAAAGACAGGAGAATGTTAGTCATGCATGTGCGATTTCTGTTGTGCATGACGGGAGGGGATAGTCATGCCTGACTCCCATGTCACTCACCAACCAGCCAGCTGTCCCCATACATGTTCTGGTTAAATTCTGCTGGGATGGGGCTCTGACGGTATATGAAACTGTCATGGCTGGACCCGGGGTGTTTGGCACGGACGTGCCATATGAGGCGTTGGGCATCGGCTATCACCTGTACGTTGATGGAATGCCAATGCTTCCGATTGCGGTATATGTGCTCTGTGGCACTGGGGGGCTGTAGGGCCACATGTGTGCAATCAATGGCCCCCACAGTGCGTGGGAATCTGGCAATGTTGTAGAAATCTGTCATTGCCTTCTGCCGCAGCTCCTCAGTGGTGGGTCTGATGAACTGGTTGGACATGCGTCTGAGGATTGCAGGGACAACCTGGTGCACACATCTGCTTATGGAGGATTGTGACATCCCAGCCACCACTCCACTTGTACGCTGGAATGATCCACTTGCAAGGAAATGGAGTGTTGCCAGGACCTTCACCAGTGGCTGCACTGCTTGTGATCGGTGTGTCTTGCTGGTGATGTCATCCTGCAGGGTTGTGGTTAGTTCAAGTATTGCATCAGGGCTGAATCTGAAGAGGCGATACACCTCCTCATCCCCCATGCCAAAGAGGTTCATACGAGTGCGGTATATCCTCTCACGTGCCCGCCTTCTTGGTTCCAGGGGACCCATCAGTAGTTCTAGGACCACGAGTGCCCCTGGCATGTTGGCACACAGAGGTGTTGTCCTTGCAAGTGGGGGTGCTCAGCAAGCTCCTATCGTCGGTAACGCTGCTGTAGCTGCTCTCCTGCTGACCTGTGACCGTCTGGAGTAAAGATAAAGCAGCCTTTTGTAGAAATAACTTTGCGCTGGACGGATCAGATACGCGCGGCGCATGTAGCCAGCGTATGGTGCTAATCCGTTCGTGAATTGGGAAATCTCCCTCATTTGCATATTTGCAGGGGAAATCAATGGGCGCGACTGATGCGCCCAGCGAAAATAAACGCTGACGATACTCTGGCGTCGGAACGTTCCGCCGGTCGCAAATGAGCCGTTATTGGGCGCATCTAGTTTGGTGGGTACGGGCACATAGAAACGTCGGCGCATCAGCACAGTTACGCGGCGCATATCCAAATACTCCAGCGCAAGTGTTCGTGAATCTGGCCCTTTGGGTCATTTACCAGCGTATTGGTCCGGGTCTTAAGTGGTTAAACATTATTAAAATCACTACTCCTGGAGCAGTGATTTTAATGATGCTTAAATAAATAAATAAAAAAATAAAAATTCCTTTAAATATTGTACCTGCTGGGTGTCTATAGTTTGCCTGTGAAAACATCTTTGAGAACCCGGGTCTTGCCAGAGGGAACATGTATCAATGGAAAAAAGTTTTAAAAACTGTCACTTTTTCAGGAGTCCTGCTCCTGAAAAAACGACCGTTTTTTAAACTTTTTTCCATTGATACATGATCCCTGGGGCAAGACCCGGGTTCTCAAAGACGTTTTCCAACAATAACTTGAATATTGGTCTTTAAAATGAGCGTTTTTGAATTTGAACGTTCGAGTCCCATAGACTTCAATGGGGTTCTAAATATTCGTGCGAACGCTCGGTCTGTTCGACGGTTCTGGTGCGAACCGAACGCGGGTATGTTCGGCTCATCCCTAGTCCTGGGCTTTGTGCGGTGATATCTGAATGATGCCTGCAGCTACAGCCATTATTCAGATATCACTGTCTTCAGCCGGCGATTCTGTGCACAATAAAAACGATCAAAGCAGCAGTTCCACCGCTTGATCCTTATAGGCGGCGGGAGGGGACGTCCCCCCCTCCTGCCGCCATCCGGTGCTTCTCCGGGCTCTCCCGTACCATCGGGGGCCCAGAGAGCGAATCGGCCGGTGTTTAGTGAAGAACCATAGAGATGACTGGTGACCAGACGGTCACAGTCATCTCTGTGACCATCAGGGGACCGGGCGCGACGTTATGACGTCACGCCCGGTACCCGGAAAGTAAACAAAGCCCCAATCGCGGCTGTCGGTGTGAGATCGGTGAATGTTTTTTCACCGATTTCATGCTTGTAAGCCTAAAGGAGAGATGTGGGGTCTTATTGACCCTGCATCTCTCCATAAAGAGGACGTGTCACACTGATTCCTATTACAAGGGATGTTTACATTCCTTGTAATAGGAATAAAAGTGATAAAAAATAAATAAAATAAAATAAAATAAAAAAATTAAGTAAAATAAAAGCACTAGACCTCCTCTGTAACTCGAAAATAGTAACCTGTAAAAAAAATTAAATCGTCGCCTTTGGAGATTTTGATGTACCGAAGTTTGGCACCATTCCATGATTGTGTGCAATTTTAAAGCATGACATGTTAGGTATCTATTTACTCGGCGTAACATCATCTTTCACATTATACAAAAAATTGGGCTAACGTTACTGTTTTGTTATTTTCTAAATCATGAAACCGTTTTTGTTCCCAAAAAAAAGGTGTTTGAAAAATTATTGCGCAAATACTGTGCGAGAAAAAAAGTTGCAATGACCGCCATTTTATTCCCTAGGATGTCTGCAAAAAAAAAATATATAATGTTTGGGGGTTCTGATTAATTTTCTAGCAACAAATTTGTGATTTTTACATGAAGGAGAGAAGTGCCAGAATAGGCTCGGTGGTCAAGTGGTTAAAACATCTCCAGCAGTGATCACTCACTTTTGGGTGAATAATATGAAGACGTTTAGGCATCAAATACCAGAAACGTTATTAAAGTTTAATGTTTAAAGAGGAACATCACCCCATATCTGGTATTTTTTCTTCCCTGTTAATTGATTTCCAATGTTCTTCTTTGTCACTGTGCTTCGGCACCACCATCTTGTTGTGCCATTTTACACATACGCAGTTATGCCGTGTGATTATTGGGATCTAGGAGAGACATGTGCTATGTCTTCACATGCGCGGAATAGCATCAACCTCCCTTCAAGTATGCACATAGATGCTGTGCTTCTCTGCCATGTCCCAAAGACTACAATTCTGCAAATACGCAGATATGTTGCCTAGCTCTTCCAGGCCCTATAGATCCCATGGCGTGTCTGTGCATACTGTGTTTCCCCCGAAAATAAGACATACCCATAAAATAAGCTGTAGCAGGATTTCTAATCATTTGCGCAATATAAGCCCTACCCCGAAAATAAGACATAGTGATAGGCGTGGCTATGCGTACCGTCACAGAACGGTAAAGAAGACATAACACATAGTGATAGGCGTGGCTATGTAGCATACTGGTGTGGAGCGGTAAATAAGTTGGGCAGCCCTTCTCATCTGCCCCATCATGACAGCTGCTATCTCGGAGGTGACCGGAGAGGTCCGGGCAGCCCCATCAATAAGGACGGCTCCCCCTGTCAGATCATGGTCGTTCTGTGAAAGTTAAAGTAAAAGTCTCCTCAGTGAAGTGTGTCCACAGGGAAAGAAGTAAAGCTGCTCCCCAGCACTGACCAGCAACAGTCTCACTCTGGGTCTCTCTCACCCTACACAAACACCAGGGGATAGGAGAAAAACTTCAGCAAGCAGTCTGCTACTGATCCCAGAGAAATCGTCCCAGCTCCATTGTGCAGATTGGACCCAGTTCTCACTGGATCCTTGATAAATAAGCCATCCCTTACACATCAGCTTTGCTGGCCTATCTCTGCTTTTCCTGAGTATCTTTACAACCAGACAAGAGTGCAAAAAGAAAGGTGGTTACCGCGCGGCTGGATGGAAGCCTAAGCCGAGAGCTCCGCTCCAGTGTCAGGGAAACCAGTGACTACAGGCATTGTGGGCTGCTCTGAACAGCTTACACAGGCGGCTAGCATCTCACTCGGTGCCCGGGGATGACCAGGAAACGAAAAACCGCCGCTCACCCGGCGAGATTGGAGGATTTTTTCTCCCCTAGAACCGGCAGCATGTCACAAGATGGCGCCGGCGGCATGTCTCTGGCCTCCACAGGCGGCTCCTCTGCTGGCACACCGAGCCTTAGACTGAGGGATAGCCCACATCGACAGTCATCTGCAGCCTTTACTCCCCTCTCCTACAGCCCGGTGAAATCGAAACCCCGCTTGTCTGCTGAATCTCAAGGCTCTAAGGTTAGTGCTCTGCAGGGATCTATGGAGGACACTCGTGAGCTTGCTGACAATATCAATGCTTTCCCTACTTCCAACCAGCCTTTCTCAGATACTACACTGAGAGATATGCTAGTTTCTCTGCACAGCTCCTTGCATTCAGACCTGATGGACTGTATGAGAAGTTTTAAAGCAGAGATGGGGGAGCTGGGTGGCAGAGTAGACCACGTAGAGAAAAAGATGGGCGAGTATGCCGCTTCATATAACTCTTTAGTGGACTCCCACAATGATCAGTCAGACAAAGTCACATGGCTTAAAGCCAAAGTCGCAGATCTGGAAGATAGATCTCGCAGGAACAATGTTAAATTGTGTGGCGTTCCTGAAACTGTTCTTCCTGCCCAACTTCATCAGTATGCCCGGGAGCTCATGGGGTAGTTTCTGCCCTCCACGCCAGAATCTGAGCTGGTGGTTGACAGGATTCGTCGCTTACCCAAACCTGGGCACCTTCCAGACAATGTGCCTAGAGATGTTCTGATGTGGGTGCATTTCTACCATGTTAAAGACCAGTTTATGCTAGCGTTCTGCAAGAACTCCCAACCACCTGATCGTTACTCTAACATACAGGTGTTTGCCGACCTTTCGCAGTACACTATGCAAAAACGCAGATCCCTCCTGCCTATCACGAAAGCGCTCTGCAATCACAGTATCATCTATAAGTGGGGCCATCCAACCAAGCTCACTATTACTAAGGACGTTACCTCCTGTGTAGTTATGAACCTGAAGAAGGGCTTTCACTTCTGCGCAAGTGGGATATTTTACCGGAACACTCTCTGGAAGGAGCAGCTTCCACCCCCGGAATCCGGGCCCAAGATGACTGGACTCTAGTGTCACGTAAGCGTAACAACAAAAAAAAGTCATAGAGTCCCGTGCCTTGGAAATATAGCTTTCTTTGATGTTTAAGTTCCCTGACCTTTCTGGAGTTCTCTCCCCACAAACTTTCCCCCATTGCAAAATGTGCAGTCAATCTGCATCCAGATTCCGAATAGGATCTCCCTTTTTATTCCTGCAGTTTTTTGTTTTTGTTTTGACTCTTTTACTTTCATTTCCTGTAATGTTCCCCCCTCTTCTTGCTTCGTACGAGATGGATACTGCGCTGTTCCTGTCGAAGACGCCCTGCTCATCACTCACTTTCCCTGCATGGACCTGGCTGAGCTTGGTGGATCGCCTTCAATGCTATGAGGTACTGTCATCTTTTCCCTTGTCTAACTCCCTATGGCCCTCAGGATAACCTCCTTTAATGTCAGGGGCTTGAACCACCCGGTTAAGCGGGCCTCTATGTGGAAGGAAGCTCTGAAGCTTCACTCTGACATCCTTTGCCTTCAGGAAACGCATCTGACGGCGTCTGGCGCACCAGCCTTTTGCCATAACAGATTCCCACACGTTTTCCAGGCCTCTGCTTCTAAAAAACAAAAGGGAGTCCTCATAGCGATCAAAGACTCTGTGGCCTTCTCCCTCCTGGAGTCGCTGGTGGACCCAGACGGTAGGTTTCTGATCCTGGTCGGGGAATTCAATAACAATTTATATACACTGGTTAACCTTTATGTGCCCAACACCCACCAACTCTGCTTCCTGAGGAGACTTTTTTGCAAAGTTAATAGGATCAGAAAAGACGATTTGATAATGTGCGGAGACTACAACTTAACGATTGATTTTGAGAAGGGCACTACGTCCAAAGCCAAGCGTATACAACCTGTTCTCCAACCTCTGTTGCATGCTGAGAGCATGTTCGACGCCTGGAGATGTCAGTATTCGAGCAAAAGAGACTATTCTTTTCACTCATACAGACATAACTCATACTCACGTATAGATTTGATCTCGGTTGATAAGCTTTTGTTGCAGAGGGTGTCCTCGTCCACCATCCACGACATCACGTGGTCTGACCACGCGCTGGTGTCAGTGGTGGTAGACGGGGGGCCCCAATCTCCTCATCTTATGTTTGTCTCCAATCCGTTCACTGTCTGGTGTGCCCATAAGGCCTATGTTATGGAAATTTTACTTCAACTTGGTGCAAGGGTAAAGAGGCAGAGAGCACAGAAATTAGACTCTATCCTCGCTGAAATTAGCTCCCTGGAATCACAAAATAAAAAGTCTCCTGATGGCCCGACAGCGGCTAGATTGTTTATACTGCGCTCGGACCTCAGGAGACTGCTATTGGAGCATTATGATAAACATGTCCAGTCCCTCAAATTGACCCATTATGCATCTGGAAATCGTGCAGGTAAATTTTTAGCCCAGCGTTTGAAAACCCGCAAAGTGAAGGCTACCATTCCCTTTCTTGTGCGAGGCCCGGACGGTGGTAAAATGTATAACCCTCAGGACATAGCTAACTCCTTTGCTGAATTCTACTCTTCCCTTTATAATCTCCAGGAGGATTCCTCTACCCCTCAGCCCACAGAGGAGCTCATCCAATCCTTCCTGGCTGATCTGAAACTCCCTTCACTGTCCCACTCACAGCTGGAATCTCTTAACATGCCCATACCAGGTCCTGAGATCCTGAGAGCAATTAAGACTCTACCCAGCGGAAAATCGCCTGGCCCGGATGGGCTGCCCAATAGCTACTATAAAACTTTTGCCTCCCTTCTGACCCCGACGCTAGGTAAAGTGTTCTCGGAAGCAATGCTCTCTGCCTCTTTCACGGAGGAAATGCTTAAGGCCTTTATTGTAACCATCCCTAAGCCGGGGAAGACACCTACTACACCAGCCAATTTTCGTCCCATTTCCCTGTTGAATACGGACGTGAAATTGTACGCCAAGATCCTTGCTCATAGGCTGCTCCCAATCTTGCCAGCTTTGCTCAACCCTTACCAAACAGGGTTCACCCGAGGTAGGCAGCCGTCTGATGCGACTAGGAGGGTCATTGGTCTGGTGCATCATGCTGGGGCCTGTCGGATGCCTTCTCTGCTCCTCTCTTTGGATGCGGAGAAGGCGTTCGACAGGGTGCCGTGGGGTTACATGGTCCGGGTGCTTGAAAAATTTGGGTTCTCTGGCCCCATCCTGTCGGCAATTCTTGCATTGTACTCCTCCCCTTGTGCTCAAGTTTACACCTCTAATATGCTCTCCTGCCCCTTTAATATAACAAACGGTACTAGACAGGGGTGCCCCTTGTCCCCTTCTATTTTTAACCTTCTTATTGAACCCCTGGCAGAAAAGATTAGATCTCATCCCGGAACCCCTGGCTTTCTGCTGTCAGGCAGATCCCATAATATAAGTAAAAGAAAGAAAAGCAGACTGATGGAATAGCCCTAAAAAAGGCTTGTTGGGGTGCTGTCAGGATGCTGTCCTTACAGTAGAGATCAGATGAGTTTTTCAGGACTGGAGTGGACACTGAATACACTGGCCTAGCTATCGATTTCCCTATTAAATCAGCAGCAGCTACACTGTCCCTCCTCTCACTAAGACTGCAGCTTCAGAATTAATCTAAAATGGATGCTGTCCAGGAGGTTGGAGGGTCTGGGAGGGAGGGTATGCTGCTGATTGGCTGGAATGTGTCTGCTGACTGTGAGGTACAGGGTCAAAGTTTGCTCAATGATGATGAATAGGGGGCGGATCGAACATCGCATATGTTCGCCCGCGGTGGCGAACGTGAACAAGAGATGTTCGCCGGGAACTGTTTACCGGCGAACCGTTCTGTATATCTCTAGTGATTGGATGTGTGGACCGCAGGAGAGGTCAAAGTCTAAGGCCCCGTACACACGAGCAAATACATCTGATCAAATCAGTCGGACAGACCGATTTGAACAGATCTGTCTGCTGGGATGTATTGGTTTGATCGTGTACACACGATCAAACCAAAATCCCCGCCGGCAGACAGCACGCTGACGTGGCGGTGACGTGGCCGTGATGTTGACGCCGCCACGTCACCGCACCAGGAAGTAAAACACTTCCGCGCATGTGTCGAATCCATTCGACGCATGTGCGAGCAGATATGTCTGCTGGTTAGCGTACTAACCAGCAGACATATCGGTCCGACGGGTTCCCAGCCGACAGATTTCAAAGCATGCTTTGAAATCTGTCGGCTGGCCAAATCCGTCTGTTTGCCTGTACACACGATCAAATCTGTCTGTTGAAACAGTCTGGCAGACCCTTTCCAGCAGATAGATTTGATCGTGTGTACGCGGCCTAAGATTACTGTAGCACCCTGACATGCATTGAGGGACTGATAAGTATGCTGTAAGGCTTAATGGTAAACTCAAAGGGGGTGGTCCACAGGGAGGCAATATTACAAGATTCGTTTTTAAAAGATTGGGTTTAAGGAAATTATGTGACATCCATGCTGAGACGTCACACAGTAAATTAATGATACATGAGGAGATTGAGGGGTGGGCTGAGGAGTAGTGAGATAGATTTGGGTGTCCTTGTCATACAAGTGGTATTGGAAGCCACTGGGAGTTATCAACTGGCCTAGGGAGGATGCCTAGAGAGAAAAAAAGAAGAGGTCTGAAGACAAAAGCTTTGGGGTTCCCCTAAAGAAAATTGAATAGGAGAGGAGGAGATAGAGTTGTAGGGAACACTAAAGGTATGATGAGACAGGGAGTAGGAAAATCAGGAAAGAGCAAAGAATCATGGAGGCCAAGAGAGTGACTTGATTCTCAATTGCATCAAAGACAGTTGAAAGGTCTGAGAATATTAGTATGGAAAGTGGCCATTGGTTTTATCAGTTAACAAGTCTTTAGTGTTAATAGGGCAGTTTTAATGGAATGTAGCAGCTGGAAGCAAAAATGTAGGGGTCTAAAAGGATGTAATCAGACAGTAACAATTTACACAGTTGTGGACAAAGTGTTCAATGAAACTGGAGGCAAACAGGATCAAAGAGTTTAGTCTTATGTAGCACTACCCCCGGAGGAGCTGCTGGTTTGTTTTGGATGGCACATTTACCTTGTGGCTCTCTGAATTCCTAGGGCTGTATGGTGCATATAGCAGTAGTAAAGGAATGTCCACAACAGGTGTCTTTTGCTGTGCTCTTTATTACCCAGCCGGGTAAAAACAATGAACTAGTGATGAAAGGATAGAGTTGAAGGAAGAAGGAGAACAGCAGATTTAGGCGTAGTATTTGGAAACAGTCCTGCTCCCACATGTACCATTTTTCGGACCACTCCTGCCTGAGTGGGCTTAGCGTACCCGGACAGGCCTCTCTCACTGACCTGGCAGCCATAGTATCACTTAAACCTTTCTTGGGAAAAGTCTCTGCCACAGACCCTACTGGAATGAACTTGAACATGAGGAAAGGTCTCTGCCACAGACCCTCCTGGAATGAACTTGAACTCGAGGACAAGTCTCTGCCACAGACCCTCCTGTAATGGACTCCTTAAGGAATTGCGCCTGGATCTCCTTATTCTACTCACTCAGGTACCGACTGACAGATGATCAATCCTTCAGTGTCCGGCTACCTTGATCCCCGGTGGTTTGTCGTAATCCTTTTGGATCGCCAGCCTCTCATTGGCTCTCTGCAGATGGACTCCCCACCGCACAGCTATGCCGCTTGGGATCTTCAAAAATGGGAACCCAGTCGATCACTGGATCCCTGCCGCTGCTCAAATGTTCCGGACCAACATGGTCCCAGAACCAGGAACACCACGTGGCACGCACGCCCCAGCCAGGTAGGCCATAACGCTGGGGCGCCGTGATGTGGCCACCCTAAAGGTGGGTGCCACACTGGAAGAAGCCGCCCAGACTAATGATGTCTGCCCCATAAATACCCTCCCCCAGCATGCACAGCAAGGCTCAAACCTCCTGATTGGCTGCTGGGGAAAAGCACCCAAACCTTGACTCCACTGCTGCCATCTACTGCACTGAGGTGGGAAGAACGCCCCAGTACGACAGAATGAGCCCACAGCACAGCCAAGCTGAGACAGAGACCTTGTTTTGAGCATAACAATTTGGATCACAGTCTACTAATGCTCTGATCACCCTCTAAATTTCAATAGAACCGGTACTTGGAAGTAACCAGGCGCTACACTTACATTTTTTAAACTGGTGGGTAACCAGTGCATGTTTGAGAAGGGATAGAACAAATTCAGAGGAGAGGGAGAGATTGAAAATGTAAGTTGGAGTAGTGTAGTGAGCTAGTGTAGAACAGAGTGAAGAGGAGGGTATAGTAGTTGTGAGGGTATGGGTTCTAGGGAGCAGGTGATGAAGTGGATTTCAGAAAGGGGTTTAGCTATATCTTCAGTGGTAATTGGGTCAGAGAAGGAAAGAATTGAGTGTGATGGCAGATCTGGTAAGTTGGTAGGTGGGAGAACACTGGAGCGTGGAATTGTACATCATTGGAATTGGAATTGGAGCGTGAATTGTACATCATGATGGTTTATCAGAAGTGTATTCATTTATGATGGTAGATTAGAAATTCAATAATTCTGAAACCATGTGAAGGGAATGTTGTGAAATAAGGTTAAAAGTGAAGATTTCCTTTATGACAAAGTATAACATTGGTCAATACCTTACAAGACTTTACAGACTGATATTTATGCTAGTGTCTGTAAGATTTAAGGCACAGCTTAATCGAAGTATATCTCTGCCATTAGCTATCTGTCAGCAGTATTCATCTCCGAGCCAACTTTTCAGAGTAATAGCTGTAGATGTCTATGATTGAGAACATAGGGCACCAGCGTGGCACATTGCAGGACTAGAACATTCTTCTTCAAGTTGCTGTAATTTTCCAAAACTTCACCCACAGACTGGCAGCCTGAATTTGCTGTGTCAGCATGCCAGGATCGTTAAACTGTAAGGCCATTAAGCATCCAGTTAACAGTATCCCTTGAGGCTGGGTGAATAAAAAGTTGTGTGTTTGTCCTTTGACATCTTCTTAATGTTGCCTTTGTTTTTCTTACCTTGCAGTCATTGTTGTAGAGAAACAATTACATTTCACATTATTAGAGTAATTCAACTAGGAAACGAAACCTAATTTAACTGTCCACTGGGAGAAAAATACAACAAAGGGGAAAAGTAATGTTGGTTGGAACATTTTCAAATTTCAAATGACAGGTTACTATTTTCTTGACAAGGATGGGTAAATAGTAAGTACAGTAAACAGCTTTAGTATTTTACTGAAGATACTACAAACACATAATCTATATACATTGCTTCACTGCAAGTCTTACCAGCTTATGTTCTGTAAATTTTAATAAATGTCTTTTGGACATATTAAAAAATGTACTATTAAGTGGGAGGGTCTGCCTTTACTATAATTGCATGATCAATTAGAGGGCCAATTTATAAATCAGTGGTATGGCTTCATCACAGTCATACTACTGCTTTAACAAATACCTGTATACCCACTCTATATAATTTAATATAATTTGTAGTCACCGGAATGCGACACCCTACCTACCCAGGCCTGAGGTGTGCCATAAGCCTCGCTGGACAGTACGCCTATAAGTGGGCATACCCTGAAGTAATTATGAAGAAATGAATGAAGAAAATGAATGAAGAAAATGAAAACATGAAAAAAGGGGGAACGGGTGGGTGGGTACCCAGAAACCCCACCGACGTCAGAGATTAGAGGGGAGGAGGGATAAATAGCCCTCCGACTCCTCCTACAAATTCAGGCAGGCCTACGGCCCCGCCTTCCACTTGTAGTCAGAGTCTACACCGGAATGCGACACCCTACCTACCCAGGCCTGAGGTGTGCCATAAGCCTCGCTGGACAGTACGCCTATAAGTGGGCAAAAAGACCCAGAAGTAGGTGTGATGAAAGAGTGGAAGGGCACAAATTATCTGTCTGGTAGAGAAAGCACGCCCTGACAATCTCAAAGAACGGCTCCGATAAACATCCGTTACGACAGCAGAAAACCAGCGTCCCAAGAACCGATGATTGGAAGGAACCCCGACACCAAATGACTGTCCCGCGCCTGACAGACTAAGCCTCCCTCCAGAAGCCCAGACATGAGAACCACTGCCGGTGGCGAGAGGATACGTGGGGGAATGGAACAAGGGCCGCCTTGAGAAACGCAAACACCATCCAATAGGACACGACCAGTAACCCTGTCAAATACCCACAACCCCTGGCCTAACTATCCATACCTGTTAAGGGGACGTGAGAGGGAGAGATGGCCAAAAATGGACCAACTGATAGGAGGGAAGGAGTTTGAGAGCCCGCTACCCGAAAGGTGAGTTGCTGACGTTAACGGACGAGGCCAACACGCAGTAGCGATATGCAACGATATAGAGACGGAACCAGACATGGCATGACACGACCCACCCGAGTAACTGGGCCTGGACTGACAGACTCGCCCTGATGATCCGGCAATCTATGAACAAGAGAACAGCCCCAAAGATAACAGCCCAGACCCCTACCACGAGCAGAGAAGAAGCAACGACTCCATGGATGAGAAACCCTAATAAAATTGCCCTAGCAGGAACGGCCAGAACACGCCCAATGCTGGTATGTGAAGCAGCTGGGATGGAATTGGACACAAACTGAAAACGTACCGCCTACCCTGCAGTGGCCGGAAAAAGGAAACCCCTTGTTGACTTACCGTTCTGATGAGACAAGTACGGACCAACCCCTGAGTGACGACGTACTACCATGCTCTGCACCTCCACGTGAAGCCGCTGGGATGCACCCGACTGTCGCCCCTGAAACGTGCCGCACGCCCAACCCTAGAACCGAAAGAAAAGACAACAGACAACAAAACAAGAGACACCCCCCCCCCCTGTAGCTGCCTGGGCCAAAGATGTGAGCAGAAATGACCAGACCTCAGCGCGTGAATGACCTGACGACAGATCCCACCCAAGTGTATGTGATAAGTGTAAGCAGTAAGCGAGCCCGAGTAACCTGCCGCGCAGACAGGTAATTAAAAAACGAAACACTCAAGGCGATGTACCCACAGACCGTGGTGGGTAGATGTATAGGCGTGAGAATGAACATGCACGTATGACGTATGTTATACAGGCGAGAAGATTGTGGTCAACAATCATTTAAAAAACGAAACCTCAGCCCGTATGGATCTGTAGATGTGACAGATCCTGAGATGCGCACCCTGGCTTACTATACCCGAAAGAACGGTATGACGAGACAAAGAAAACAAATAAAGCTACAAGGCTGTTTGTGTGCTGTGACTGCATAGCACCGACAAGCTATGTGACCAACCCACGCTGGAGTAGGACCCCCAACAGAAACACAACCCCCTCTGTGCCTACCCAAGTACGAAGACATGGCAGTGACGGAGGGACCCCCGCATGTCAATGAACCCGACGACCCCCCCCGTGAATAACGTGAGTGAGCGTAAGTGACCTGCTGCACAGCAGAACACTGAGGACCCGTGGACCCACAGACCGTGGTGGGTAGCCCTGCCCGAGAAATGAAACGCAATGCATAGTAAGACGTGACATGACAGGCGAGAAGATTGAGGTGAACAATCATCTGGAAAACGAAAACCGCAGCCCGAATGGATCTGTAGATGTGACAGACCCCACGATGCAAGCCCTAGCCAACCGGACCAGGAAAGCAAGCTATGAAAAATAACGAGACATGGAAACGAACAAAGCTAGAAAGGCCACTGGTGCAAGCTGAACCTGCGTGATGACAGAAACACGCCATGACAGAAACACGCCATGACAGAACCACGCCATGACAGAAACACGCCATGACAGAAACACGCCATGACAGAAACACGCCATGACAAAAACACGCCATGACAGAAACACGCCAAAGACTGCGCTGCTGTGACCGAATACTGATGACAGAGCGGTGATAGTGAAAATGCTCTGTGACAGAAGCATGATGCTGACAGCACCGCTATGACATGCCCGGAAACATACCGTGACTGCAACTGCTATGACAGAACATGCTAAGACAGAAAACATGACACTGGCATTACAGCTACGACAGAAACATACTGCTGACAGAAACGCTACGACAGAAACATACTGCTGACAGAAACGCTACGACAGAAACATACTGCTGACAGAAATGCTACGACAGAACCGCTATGACAGCAACATACTGATAGAATCGCTATGACAGAAACATCCTGACAGAACCGCTGAGACAGAAACATACTGACAGAACCGCTGAGACAGAAACATACTGACAGAACCGCTGAGACAGAAACATACTGACAGAACCGCTGAGACAGAAACATACTGACAGAACCGCTGAGACAGAAACATACTGACAGAACCGCTGAAACAAAACATACTGACAGAACCGCTGAGACAAAACATACTGACAGAACCGCTGAGACAAAACATACTGACAGAACCGCTGAGACAAAACATACTGACAGAACCGAACCGATATGACAGAAAACATACTACTGACGAAACAGATATGACAGAAAACATACTATAGACGGAACCGATATGACAGAAACATACTACTGACGGAACCGCTATGACAGAAACATACAACTGACAGAACCGCTATGACAGAAACATACAACTGACAGAACCGCTATGACAGAAACATACAACTGACAGAACCGCTATGACAGAAAACATACTACTGATGGAACCGATATGACAGAAAACATACTACTGACGGAACCGCTATGACAGAAACATACCACTGACAGAACCGCTATGACAGAAAACCCTGGGGCAGAAACTGCCGGGGTGAAAACGCTACGATAGAAAAACAGACAGAATCTGACAAATTGCATATGCAAGGAACCCTGCCAGCGTGACCCGTGAGTAGTACGCCCCCCCTCATGCTGCTAGTGTGATCCTGAGTGGTTGCGTGACCCCTGGAGATGTGGGTGGACAGCCTTTCCCCATACTGCCAGTATGACCCCTGGAGATGCGGGGGACAGCCTGCCCCCCCCCCATGCTGCTAGTGTGACCCCAGGAGGAGTAATTGATACCCCCCCATGCCGCCAGCTTGAGCCCGGGATGAGAGGGTAGATCCCCCCCTCCCCATGTTAAGGCATCCAGCTCGGGCCCCCCCCCAACCAGCATCATGTGAACCAGAGGCTAACCAGGAGAGAGCCCTGCAGTCACAAAGAAGATGGTGTGGGTGTGTGGCTGCAGAACCTCAAACCCCCCCCCCATCCCCCCGGCGTGAGCACTGGGAGAAGCAGCCGGGCGGACGGATGCCCCCTCCTCTCACAGTGTATGCGGGAGGGTGGACGGAGGGGTGCTCCACATGGTATGATCCCGGAAGGAGAAGCGAGCACCGGGCGGCCACCTAAAAGGCAGACGGAGCCCTGGCAGCATGGGTGGATGTGCGCCCCCCCCCCCTCCCAAGCCCTGAGAGAAGCGGGAGGCCACAAGCTAGATGAGCCTGGCAGCGTGCGAGAGCGGGTGGGTGTTAGGTCCCCCCGAGCCCTGGGAGAAGTGGGCGGCCTCCTCAATGCCCGATGGAGCTCAGACAGCGTGGGTGAGCAGATGGAGGGATGCCCCCCCCCCTCTCCGGCGTGAGCAACATCCTGCAATGTGGAGGATGCCTGGCGAGAGCTCCGGGAGTGTGAGCAGGCGACCCTCCAGCTCGGCGTGTGCGCCGGAAAAAAGGGGGGTGCTGTGCATGCATAACCAGGCGATGATTGCATGGCAGACTCCAAGCGATGCGGACCTATCGGGGGGGGGGCGCACCCAACCCCTCCTTGACGCTGCCAGCATGCGCAAGATGAGGGTAGGTAAGTGGCGGGCGCCCCACGATGATACAAAGCGTGCACCCCCTTGATACGGCCCGCACGAGGAAGAAAGTGCCCCCCCTCGATGAAACATCACACGACCCCTGCAGCCGACCTGTAAGAAACCGGAAGTGACGCGGCTACCCAGAAACCCCACCGACGTCAGAGATTAGAGGGGAGGAGGGATAAATAGCCCTCCGACTCCTCCTACAAATTCAGGCAGGCCTACGGCCCCGCCTTCCACTTATGAATAAATTCAACAGAATTGGTACAGGCAGAGCCTTGGGGTACCTCACTTATCATTCCAGACCTTTTTGAGTAAGGCACTGTATATTGGCACATGAATAAAGCACATCAGTGTGCTTTACAAATGTGTTTTCTGTTTTATTTGCTTCAAGACTCTTAAGCACTAATAATTTGGATGTATGGGAAATAGTACTAGAATCCAGAAAGGCTGGTCACATGATCTGTCAAAGGTATATGATTAAGCCCCTCTATCATGTAGGTATGCCGCATGTCACTGCACATGTTAATGCATGACCTTTGTTTGTTGTGTGAGAACTAACATTTCCTATGAAGAAACAACATATTCCATAATCCCTGTGTCAAGTGTCTGTGGTAGTAAACCCTTGTAGATCTCCAACTCGAGGTTCCCCAGGGCACGGAGTCTAAGCACAGCCTGCTTCCTCACCAGAGCCCCTGATGGTGGGGTTGGACTTTCAGCAAGCTAGAACCCGGTCACGGCCCCCCAGGTATGCCCAGTTGAGGATGCAGAAACCACTTGCATGTGCAGAGTACAAACAGCAGGAGACCACAGAAAATCCAGGAGAAAAGCTGGGGTCAGGACAGGCAGAAAACAAGCATGAACGCTGAATGAAGCAGGGATCGGTACATAGGCAGTCAGGTACAGGATACACAAGTAGCAAGAAAACAGGAACTCAGAAAACTGGGAAGTTGCTCAGGCAATGTCTTATATAGGCATGCAAACTAGGAGGCGGGTCAGGAAGTGATGGAAGGGAAGGAAGTTAAGCACGTAGAATAGCAGGTGATGCCCATACTTGAGTACAGCATAACCACACTTGTGAAAGGAATCAGGTTAAAAAACACTGCAGAAAGGAGATAAGAATACACAATTAGGAAACTGCAGGCTAACTTGTGGCACACTGGGTCTCTCAGTCTAGTGCTCTTCAGGGGAGAACTACAGAGTAATTAGCTCTGACACAGCCACAAACAGACTAAGCATTCACAGACATACAGAGAGCTTACAAAACAGCTGGAAGATGCCTTTTTTTATTTGTATTTATTTGTATGACTTCCATATTGGTGATGCAATTGAGAGTAGATGGCAATGCATGCATTGGTCAATGTGTCAGGAAATGTTCTTGTCCCTTTGGTGAATAGGGACAGACTAGTGGTTGCAAAACATGGACATGGACATGACACTACAAACTGTAGGCACAACATGTGAGTCAATAATAATAGGGCAAGGCAAACAAACAGCACAGAGAATATACTTACACTAATATCTGGTTAAAACAACAAAAACAGCTGAAAGTGCACAATACCTTTAAAGTTTACAGGACTTCCCTTCTCCCTCTTGTCAGCACAAAAAGGTTTTGAATGCACTACTGACCCTCTCACAGAGATGGACCCTGGCTCTTTCCTTTAAAAAAAAAAACTCTCCACAAAATTCTGGGTTTAATACAATGTACAGTCATTACACAATTTGTTAATAGATGCCTTTTCTAATGCAAAATGGGGACCTAATAATACAGGTGACAAACCCACAAAAATATACTATTTTTGAGGAACGGTTTGGAGATCATTTTGGTATACCATTTCTTTTAACTCCGCATTTATAAAATGGTGAACTAGTCTTGCTGTTTAGTACATTTATTCACCTTTGTTTTAAATATATTTAACCACTTCCCGAAGGCCGTACGAATATATGCGGCCGTCGGGTGGTTCTGAATCTCTGACAGGGCGCATATATGCACCCTGTGCTATTCCTGGCCAATAGAGGGCGTGCCCGCTGCATCCCTGAGATACCGATGCGCGTGCCTGCGGCCGCGATGTCCGCCAGGCACTCGCAATTGGCGGCTACAGGGAGAGAGGAGACCGGTCTGTGTCCCTTGTACATAGGGATACAGCATCGGTCACCTCCCCCAGTCACCCCCCTCCCCCCACACAGTTAGAACACACCCAGGATACACATTTAACCCCTTCCATGCCCCCCTAGTGTTAATCCCTTCACTGCCAGTCACATTTATACAGTAATCGGTGCATTTTTATAGCACTGATCACAGTATAAATGTGAATGGCGCCAAAAATGTGTCAAAAGTGTCCGATGTGTCCGCCATAACGTCGCAGTCCCAATGAAAATCGCAGATCGCCGCCATTACTAGTAAAAAAAATTAATAATAAAAATTAATAATAATTCTGTCCCCTATTTTGTAAGCGCTATAACTTTTGCGCAAACCAGTCGCCTTTTGCGATTTTTTTTTTTTTTTACCAAAAATATGTAGAATAATATGTATCGGCCTAAACTGAGAAAAAATATGTTTTTATTTTTAAAAAAATTGGCTATTTATTATAGTAACAAGTAAAAAATATTGACTTTTTTCAAAATTGTCGCTCTTTTTTTGTTTATAGCGCAAAAAATAAAAACCGCAGAGATGATCAAATACCACCAAAAGAAAGCTCTATTTGTGGGGAAAAAGGGACGCCAATTTTATTTGGGAGCCACGTCGCACGACCGCGCAATTGTCAGTTAAAGCGACGCAGTGCCAGAAGCTGAAATTTCACCTGGTCAGGAAGGGGTATAAGTGCCCAGTAAGGAAGTGGTTAATATGGTGAACTAGAATATTTATAGATAAGTAAACCAAGAGAATGGAGTGCCAAATCCTGATGCATATGGGTGTGACAGAACCCACTGTCACTGTGTCTTTTGGAAGGGACTGTGGGCTGGCCTCTTACCCACAGATTATGGCTAGTGATGAGCCGAACCCCCCCCCGCCCGTTCAGTTTGCACCAGAACCTTCGAACGAACCGAACGTTTGCGCAAACTTTTAGAACCCCATTAAAGTCTATGGGAGTCGAACGTTCAAATTCAAAAGTGCTAATTTTAAAAGGCTAATTGTATTATTATTATTATACAGAATTTATATAGCGCCAACAGTTTGCGCAGCGCTTTACATCAGGGAAGACAGTACAGTCACAATACAAATCAATACAGGAAGGATCAGAGGGCCCTGTTCGTTAGAGCTTACAATCTACAAGGGAGGATCAAGTGGAACAAAGGGTAGTAGCTGTGGGGGATGATCAGATGGACTCAAATGCAAATACAGTTGTTAAGTGTGGGTAGGATAGGCTTCTCTGAAGAGGAGGGTTTTTAGGGATCCTCTAAAAGCTAATAGAGAAGGAAATAGGTGGATAGATTGGGGTAAGGAGTTCCATAGGCTTGGAGAGGCTCTGGAAAAGTCCTGGAGATGAGCATGGGAGCAGGTGATGAGAGAGCTAGAGAGTAGGAGGTCTTGAGAAGAACGAAGAGAACGATTAGGTTGGTTTTAGGAGACTAAGGTCAGTGATCGTAGCTGGGGGCAGAGTTGTGGATGGCTTTGTAGGTAGTAGTTAGTAGTTTGAATTTAGTTCTTTGGGTGAGTGGAAGCCAGTGGAGGGATTGACAGAGAGGAGAAGCAGAGACAGAGCGGTTTGTAAGGTGGATTAGTCTGGCAGCAGCATTCATGATGGATTGAAGGGGGGTTAGAGTATGCAGAGGTAAGCCAATGAGGAGGGAGTTGCAGTAATCAAGGCGAGAGATGACCAGGGAGTGAATTAAGAGCTTTGTGGTGTCATTGGTTAGAAAGGGGCGTATTTTGGAGATGTTGCGAAGGTTGAGGCGGCAAGATTTGGACAGTGAGGTTTAACGTGAGGTTTAACCACTTGATACCCGCCATTTGACGGCAGGCGGCATACTGTATTGTCCTGACAGCACGTCATATGACGTCCTGTCATTTAAAGCTGCTAGGGCCGCGTGTGCACCCGTCGTGTCACTGAGAACACCGT
Organism: Rana kukunoris; assembly: GCA_029574335.1. NCBI lineage: Eukaryota > Metazoa > Chordata > Amphibia > Anura > Ranidae > Rana > Rana kukunoris. The sequence goes on from CM056049.1 coordinate 174,355,873, forward strand.
GCGTGTGCCCGGCGGCCGCGATGGCCGCCGGGCACATGCGATTGCTGACAATTGAGCTGGAACGTGGAGCTCTGTGTGAAACACAGAGCTCCACGTCCCTGTCAGGGAGAGAGAAACCCGATCTGTGTCCCTTGTACATAGGGACACAATCGGTCACCTCCCCGAGTCACCCCCTCCCCCTACAGTTAGAACACAATCTAGGACATACATTTAACCCCTTCCCTGCCCCCTAGTGGTTAACCCCTTCCCTGCCAGTTACATTTATACAGTTATCAATGCATATTTATAGCATTGTTCACTGTATAAATGTAAATGGTCCCAAAAATGTGTCAAAAGTGTCCAATGTGTCTGCTATAATGTCCCAGTCCCGAAAAAAATCGCAGATCGCCACCATTCCTAGTAAAAAATAAATTAAAAAAAATCATAACTGTGTCTCCTATTTTGTAGGCAATATAACTTTTGCGCAAACCAGTCACTATACGGTTATTGCGATTTTATTTTTTAACAATTTTTTTACCAAAAATATGTAGAAGAATACGTATCGGCCTAAACTGAGATAAAAAATGTTTTTTTTTTTTTAAATGCCATATTTCTTATAGCAAAAAGCAAAAAATACTGTGTCTTTTTTCAAAATTGTCGCTCTTTTTTTGTTTATAGCGCAAAAAATAAAAACCGCACAGGCGATCAAATACCACCAAAAGAAAGCTCTATTTGTGGGGAAAAAAAGGACGTCAATTTTGTTTGGGAGCCACATCGCATGACCAGTACTTCTTATATATATTTTCTATTTGTCTGTACTGCCTGTTGTATCCTGCGATTAAACGCCAATTCTCTTGGCCGTTCTTCTTCTCTTGGCCTGGCCTGTAGGAGAGATTGTCTTTCAATTTGTGAAACTTGTTTTTTAACTTTCTTTAATGTTTTCTCAGTATACCCTTTTTCTATGAACTTAGCAGTAAGTTGTTCTGCTTGTACATGATAGTCTTGATCAGTGGTGCAGATTCTTTTCAGCCTCATGTACTGTCCTTTGGGTATTGCTCCTAACCATCGTGGGTGGTGGCAACTAGAGGTTGGTACGATTACGAACCCATTCCGATCTGTTGGTCTGAAATATGTGACTGTCTCTAGTGATGAGCGGAATACGCCATATTCGATTTTGCGATATTTCGCGAATATTTCGAAGAATATTCGCGAATATTCGTTAATATCGAATATTCGTGATATTTTATAAAAAAAAAAAAAAATTGCGAAATTTCGCTATTTTTTTTGGATAAAATATCACGAATATTCGATATTTACGAATATTCGCTATATTTTATAAAAAAAATAAAAATAGCGAAATTTCGCATATGCGAAAGCGAAAATGATTGCGAAATTGATTGCGAAATTTGAAAAAATACGAATATTCGAAATAGCGAATATTCGCCGCGATATTCGAGTTATTCGCGAATACTCGAATATGCAATATTCGTAGCGAATATTCGCAATGTGAAAATTCGTGAGCAACACTAACTGTCTCAAACTTTGCTCCACATCTCTTGATAGTTAGATCTAAGTAATTGATAGATGAACTGCTAATCTCGGCTGCAAATTTTAACCCATATTGGTTTTGGTTCATGTATAGGATATACCGGTGTAGATCAGACTCTGACCCCTCCCAGAATATGATGACTACGCTGATGCTATGAGCTATGAGCGAATTTTAATGGTAATTTTGTATTATGGCTGTAAGATGTTAAGTGCATGCCTTTTAGTATGTGAGTGCCTACTTCATACGAGGGGTTAAAGTACCAAATGGAATGTTATAGGAGCTCCAAACGGAGATGTGACGCACGCTACTGGGACTGCAGGCATCACTAGTTCACGCCCCTCAATACATCCCATGGACACCGCTCATGCCTACAACTACCAGCAGCCTTAGCAGCTAGACACGCCCCGCGTCACGTCGTGCGATGCTATCACTACAGGCGTAACTGACGCATACCAATACATTCCTGTGATACCGTGCAAGCCTACAAATACCATCAGTCTCTGCGGTCAGACACGCCCCCCTGATGACGTTTACATAACGAAACATATGTCGGCGGCCAAGATCTGACAACTCTTTTCCCCAGCTGATCCCACTATTGGATACCGCAGCCTAATCCCGGACAATTAGTTCACGGCGCTACACCCCAGCCTAGAGGAGGTTCAGGCAGGAATGCATGCAGTTCTAGTTCCCGGCAGGCACATTTCCAAGTAAGGTGCCACTCAGCATTGTTTTGTATATTTGTTTTTAAATAAAGGTTTTACACTATTAGTCCCTCCTTTTTATTTATTTTCCTACGATTGGCCAATCGAGCCATCTCTGCTATAGCAAGGTGCCAGATTCAGCGTTGATCCTTGTGTCACAGGCACAGCAACCTGTCCAGCGCAACAGACTAACTTTTTAATCAAAGTGGTCAACACCATTCTGTAAGCGCATGTATTAATAAGAGCACTTTGGGTGAAGATTTCCTAGATGGTGAAAGTTTTAGTATCACTCAAGTATCTATATGAACATTAATTGAAGTATTTCATCAAGGTTTCTCCCAAGAACTGAACTTTGGTGCAATCCACATTTTTTCCTGCACTTTTAACCACATGTTGTGTTTTCTTACTTGGACTCATTTTTTGATATCTATTTTTATATATCTGAAATGTATTATTTATTATTAATATAATTTTTATTTAATTCTACTAATCACGAATGGTGGTGTAGGTGTTCACCCTATTAGTCTCTCATACTTTGCATTCTGGGGACCTTCCTCATAAGGTGTCTCAGTCATTAGGACTTATTCACACTAGGTGGATAGTCTCACTAGCGCCCTCTATCCTCACCTTTTTGCATTGTTCACTATATGGTCATATACGTATAACTGTATTGATTTTGAGGAGCTGCTTTTTAGAATTATAGTTTATTTGCTAATTACCATTCAGGGTAATTACCATTGTTTACACTTTTTTTGGCGCGGAAATTCACTCTATTCAACATGTATCAATGCAAAAAAAAGTTTTAAAAACTGATGTTTTTTCGGGAGCAGTGATTTTAATGATGCTTACAGTGGGAAAAAAATTGAAAAATCCCTTTAAATATCGTACCTGCTGGGTGTCTATAGTATGCCTGTGAAGTGGCACGTGTTTCCCGCACAAAATGACATTACTATAAGAAAAAAGTAATTTAAAACTGCTTGCGGCTTTAATGAAATCTCTGGTCCCTGAAATATGAATGAAAATCATTGAGAAAAAATAGCATGGGTCCCCCCCTCTCCCCAGGTCATTACCAGCCCCTTTGGCCCTATATACTTTGAACAGCAGTATACAGGCGGTGCAAACAAGACAGGGACTGTAGGTTTGTTGTTAAGTAGAATCTTTTGTAATTTTGAACTGGTACTTTTTTAAAGTTTATCTCCAGCCAAAAAATCTATTTTTAAGCTTTTTGAAAAACATAGAGAAGGGTTATCACCCCTGTAACATTTGTTTTGCTGTCAGTGCGCACCTCACTTTCTGTCCCAATGACAAATGTTTTTTTGAAAATGTGTGTTTTTAAGTAAAACACGTATTGGTGATAAAGCATCAGTGGACAGGAGACACCTCTTACAGAACAGAAATTCCCTTCCTAGGGGTAGATTTCTTGTCACTTCCTGTTGTCTCCTTCCGTTTGCAAGTAGGAGTCGTTTGTAAGTTGGATGTTTGAAAGTAGGGGCCTGCCGTATATACTCTGTAGACATTTGGGCCCTAGGTGTTGGTGTTGCCACAACACAGTAAGCCCTCACAGTTACTCTTGGTGGGCGCAGGAATGGGCCCTGCTGTGAAATATTAGATCAAGAATTGTAATTACATGCCCCTGTTGAACAGGGGCAGAACAATTGGGCTTTTGTTGGTGGTGGTGGTGTGCTGGTGCCACAACACTGTAAGCCCTCACAGTTACTCTTGGTGGGTGCAGAAATAGGTAAAACAGGGGGGGTGCAATCAGCGCAAAAATATAAAGATCAGAAAAAAATAAAAATAATAAGTGTAAAAATGAAAAATACTCAAAGAGTGGATTTCATATGGATGCAAGCTGAACACCAAAAGAACAATCACAAAATTCCTGAAGTAAATATATCAAACAGAGCAGTGCAGCGCAAACCTAAATATAATAACAGTGAAAAAATAAAATAAAATAAAATAAAAAGAAAGTCCACATTTGCAAAGTGCAAACAAATCCTGTGATCAAAACAGTCAGAGTATCTCCACCATGTGACTTGGAAAACCAATATTTCAAATATTTCAAACGTGATCCCTTCACCAGTAAAGATGGGTACTCTCACCTCACACCAAGACCCTTGTTTTACCAAAGGTCTAAAACGCTTAGAACAAATGGCAGGAAATCCAGATGGCTCAAAGATGTGCAATTGTCAGCTGAAGGACCCGGAGATATGCAAGTATCCTCAGTGGCACCAACGAATCAATATGCAAAGAAAAAAGGCCAGATCTAAGAGCTTCCATATAAACCAGGTCTCTTTAATGAGTAAAAAATGTGCAGGGTACTCACATTCAAGTAGAAAATACAGGCATAAAACACCATATCAGGCAGCTCAAATAAAGATGTGGGACATCAAGGAGTGACAAGGGATGGTTCCTGACCCCGGACGCGTATCGTAATACTACTTCCTCAGCAGGGCGGAACCTTCTAAATGTCCTCCTCGATATATATAGCCTGCTATGCAGACAGCTCCAATCCCAGGACACAGCTGGCGAAAAACTTTATTATTCGCTATTACAGCGACAAACAAAAAACTCTCTACATCGCCATCTTGTGGACAAAGAACGTCGTAAGCTGGGCTGGCGAAAAACTTTATTATTCGCTATTGCAGCGACAAACATAAAAAATACTCTTCATCGCCATCTTGTGGACAAAAAAGAGAATCGGAAAATAAACTAACATCACTCTATGAAGTCCCACAAGTTCTTACAAAAAAATGACACAATGATAATTACATAATATTACATATAATATACCACTGCTTGATTAAAATTACTAATTAGTCCTCAAACTGAACATATGCTATAAAAAATAAAAAATTATTGGTTAATAATCAAAATATTAAAAATATAAAATAAAATATAATATATAAAAAACATAAATATTAAAATAATCTGAAAATTAATATTTCTTATATGATCCCGTGAGTGATGCCAAAGTCCCATCACAGAAACAACACATATAGGACCCCCACTAATATACCATTAGAATAATCACAAAATCAATCTAAGGTAATACCAATCTAAAAAAACACCTATAGTAAGAAAAAAGGGGGGGGGGCCTGAATTATATGTAACTAATTATTTGCAATAAAACAATTCAAATCAAAATCAACATTGAGGCCCTCCGGAGAAAGTACACGAGCCTCGTATATCCAGAAGGATTCCCTCTGGCTGATTCGTCTAATATAATTCCCTCCTCTCCAGTGCTTATCCACTCTTTCTAAACCCCAGAATTTGAGACATTTAGGATCCTTGTTATGGTATTTCCTAAAATGTCTAGATACACTGTGAGTACGTAGCCCACGTTTGATATTATTGACATGTTCTCCTATCCTGACAGCCATAGTGCGAGAGGTGCAGCCTATATACTGTAATCCACAGTCGCATTTGAGCATGTAGACCACACCCTCAGTGTTACAGGTGATTAAATTCTTGATGTTATACGATTTCTTGGTAGAAAATGAGGTAAAATCTTTCCGTTTTTTAGTGTTATATTTGCACTGTTTACAGGGCTGACAGCGGCCACATGCGTAGAAGCCGGATAGGAACGAGAAAATAGTGTTCTCTTTAAAAATGGGTGGGTCTATGGCTCCTGGCGCCACAATATCCCTCAGTGTAGGCGCCTTCCTATAAATAAAGAGAGGGCGAGGGGGGAGGACAGGTCCTAAGACCTTATCATTCTTTAGCACATCCCAATGTTTTTTAACTATTTTCTCGAATTGGCGATGCTGAATGTTGTAATCCAGGATGATCTTAAACATCGATTGACTATCTTCTTCCGGTTTTTTGGAATCAGCAACAAGTTCTGCTTGATTAAGAGTGCCTACTCGAGACATTTCATTTTCAATGGAATCTTTACTATATCCCTTTTGTTCGAACCTTTTTGCTAGGATTTTAGATTGTTCGAAAAAATCGTTATCAGAGGTACAATTACGTCTTAGACGAATAAACTGACCCCTGGGGATGTTGCAAAGCCAGTTGCGATGGTGGCAACTATCTAGAGGGATATAACCATTCCTGTCAGAAGGTTTAAAATGATTGCGAGTATGTAAGAAAGTGCCTTGTTTATAGATCTCTAAATCGAGGAACACGATCTTTTCAGTGTGAATATTCCACGTTAAGGAGATATTTTTGATGTTGTTATTCAGCTTGGACATAAATGTCTCTAGGCTGGACAAATCACCCTCCCAAATCATGACGAGATCGTCAATATAACGTTTATAGCATCTTAACTGGTTGGGAGGGTCATTAAAAATGCTCTCCTCCTCCCATAATGCCATGAACAAATTGGCGACGCTGGGGGCAAATTTTGCCCCCATTGCGACGCCAGTTGTTTGAAGAAAAAAACCTTTATTATACCAAAAATAATTTTTGGTCAAACAAAACTCGAGACATTTCAAAATAAATTTCCGATGTTTAGCGGATAGATTGGATTGGGATAAACCCCATTTAACCGCTGCAACAGCGTCGGCATGCCCTATGATAGTGTAAAGGGAGCTGACATCAGCTGTAATAAGTAGACTATCAGGGGTATAAGATAAAGACTCCAAAATCTGTATACATTGTTTTGTATCTCTCAGGTAAGACCTAGTTTGACACACTATAGGTTTTAGAAAGAAATCGATATATTGGCCCAATCTCGATGAAACAGATTCTATCCCGTTAACGATGGGTCTTCCAGGTGGATGGGTTGTTGAATTTTTATGCACTTTAGGCAGGAAGTAAATAATAGGTGTTCTACATGCCCTAGGGTCAAGATAAACAGCCTCTTTTTTGGAGAGGATATTGCGTTTGAGACCCTTTTTAACCAAAGTGGTTAAATCTTTTTTGTACTGAAAGATAGGTTCACTTTTCAAAAGTTTGTAAGTGTTGTTATCACTGAGTAAACGATTCATCTCTTCTTTATAGTATTCCTTAGACATCACCACAAGGCCTCCTCCCTTGTCTGAGGGGCGTATGATGACATCTTTCTTGGATTCCAATGATGCTATACCATTTTTAACCAAGGATGGATCGTTTACTTTTCTAACCTTCAATTGGTCTAGATCATTTAGAACCATATTTTTGAACACATCAATGTGTTTAGTGTCTAAATTAGAAGGATTAAACACACTCTTGGTTCAAAGGTTAGAGTGGGATCCAATGGGTATAAGAGAAGACCTTTCGGCCGGTTTGGACAAAAAGTATTTCTTGATATTAAGGGTCCTGACGAACTTAGAGATGTTGACATACGTTTGAAACTTATTAAAGTTCCTAACGGGGGCAAATTTGAGGCCCTTGTCAAGAATGCGTAATTCATCATCATTGAGGATAGTCCCACTGATATTAAATATACCAGTGCCTAGTGGGACTTGATCCTTTTTGATTGTTCGTCTACCGGCCCGTTTCCCTCTCTTTCCCTTCTTTTGGCCCCCTTGTTTCCAGTTGGGGTACCTGAGTGTGGGCCCCACCAAGGGGGCGGGTTCCCTAAAAAACCTCCCTCAGATTCATCTCGGTTTGATAAGGGGGCAAAACGATTATTGGTTGGTACCGGATTACCATATTGGTAGTTATCCCCCCAACCAAAGTTTTGAGGGTGTCCTCCTCTAGAGTTAGGATGAAAGTTAGGGTTGCCCCTAAAATTAGTATTATGTGAAAAATTCCCATAAGGTTGAGCTGAATACTGGGGTGTGGGAAAATTCCCTCTGCCTTTCCCCCCTCGGCCCCTACCCCCTCTCCCTCTTGGGGGGTTTGAGGGGCGACTCAATTGTTGGTCATACTGGGGGGTGTTTATTCTGGGGGTATTAATCGTGGTATTGGGAGTTACAGGTGTCAAATCATTGGAAGTGGATAATAAAGTTGGATCAGAGGGGCCTGCGTTTGCCTGCCACTTGAACACTTCCTTCCGTGAAAAGTCCACTGAATCCCTAATATATTTTCCTTTCTTTTTATTTTGAGTGTCGTGATCCCATTTGATCAGTTTGTTTTTTAATTCACCTGATAATTTGGGAAATTCAGAGTGGTTTTTGTGTAACTCCATTTTAGATTTTATATCAGAGATTTGATGCTCTATGGTTTTCATTTTTCTCTGTTTCCTTCGAAGAAGGAATTCCATAAGTTCTAAGCCCTTCTTATTAAAGAAATCATACCATTCCTGTAGAGACTCATCATCATTAAGGCCATCACTAGGTGGAGGACGTCCCATCTTAGACGTCTCGGAACAAATCCATCACGTAATATTGCTCAAAAGTCGTGACGTCCCACCAAGCTTTGATCTTCTTCTCAAAAAGAAAGCCTAGTTTCTTAAAGAGAGATGAAATATCGTCTGAACAGGCTGTAGGAGCAGAGTTAGAAAAAACCTCACTGAGTTTGATCTCTCGGGTTTCCAAAAATTGGAATACCTCCATTAATGCTGCTAAAAGCGATAAGCGAAAAGAGTGCAAAATATGTAAAACAGGGGGGGTGCAATCAGCGCAAAAATATAAAGATCAGAAAAAAATAAAAATAATAAGTGTAAAAATGAACACCAAAAGAACAATCACAAAATTCCTGAAGTAAATATATCAAACAGAGCAGTGCAGCGCAAACCTAAATAGCATAATATTAATATTAAAACGAATATGCTCATACCAGTGAAGACATAATTGAATTAATAACAGTGAAAAAATAAAATAAAATAAAATAAAAAGAAATAGGCCCTGCTGTGAAATATTAGATCAAGAATTGTAATTACATGCCAATGTTGAACAGGGGCAGAAAAATTGTGCCCTTGTTGTTGGTGGTGGTGGTGGTGGTGCTGGTGTCACAACACTGTAAGCCCTCACAGTTACACTTGGTGGGTGCAGGAATGGGCCCTTCTGTGAAATATTAGATCAAGAATTGTAATTACACGTCCCTGTTAAACAGGGGCAGAAAAATTGGTCCTTAGGCACTGGTGCCACAACACTGCAACCACTCACAGATACTCTAGTTGGAGCCTGTTGCAAAGTATTGCATTAAAAATTGGGGATTTTCCTAGCTTGTGACGGAAAATATTAATTATATGAAGACAGGAGGCGAGTATCTTGCATTTCTTTCTTTTAATAATGCTCATAGCAGAAAGGTTCAAAAGTTTAAAACTTTAACAGTTCACAAGAAAAAAACTGAACTACAACACCCAGAATCCTTAGGGTCGTTGGCCCCACCCCCTAGCGACCCTATATATGATCTGTCCTGAAGCGACCACTTCCTCTTTCTGGATGCGAATACTCTCCAACTGAGTCTGATAAAACAAAGAAAACCTCAAGTTGCTCTGGTCAAACGGATGACGAAAAAGGGACCCGAATCCGATAGGATGAGTCCTCTGAAACCTTCCGAAGAGAAATGGCGAACCTTGCTCGGCCCTCGTCCTGGAGTACCATCTTCTCTGATGCCCTGCAACTTAAACCGGTAGTAAACTTCGTCCCAACGGGATCAGACGAACATCGTTAAGCTGTAGTTGTAACGGTTTCAAGAAGTTCAATAACCTGAAACGGTAAAGAAATAACATCATAGGGTGGGTAGGGTGGGAAGATACTCGCCTCCTGTCTTCATATAATTAATATTTTCCGTCACAAGCTAGGAAAATCCTCAATTATACATCAGACAGGAGGCTCATATCTTGCATGTTTAAAGCAATAACAACTCATTAACACAAGATATGAATATCAAACACTACCCTGAAAGACTGTGCATCTAGTCCTATATGAATATGTAACCCCTTGACTCCTGTCTAGGACCCAAAAGAATGAAGTGTGTTGGTTATGAATCAAGCACTGAAAGAGATACATGAGTTCCCGGTCGGAAGTAGAACTCTCGAAAAGTGTATTCGGAGGACCAGTCAGCTGCCAGAAGCAGATCCGAAAGAGATCCCCCTGAGGAAAGCACCTTAGTGGCCATCGCGCCCCTGGTCGAATGGGCACCGAAAAGGGATATGTCGATTCCTGCCATGGCCATGACCGAGCGAATCCACCTGGCCAAAGTGGAGGAGGTCACCGGGAGGTGAGGTTGAACGAACAAAATCAGTAATTGCGACAGTGTCGGAGATCGGAGAGAGGCTGTAAGTGCCTCGTAAGCCTGTAAACAGCGAACCACGCAAAGACGAGGATGAGCTGGGAAAAAAGGGTAGAAGACCGAGTGTAGCTGGGTCTTGGTCCTACGTACAATTGAAAATCTCACACCCTCTGGGGAAAATTGTCTTCTGGAGATGTCTAAAGCTCTCACATCCGAGGTGCGTTTGATGGAGATGAGGCATAAGAGAGTGGTAAGTTTCATGGAGAGAATTCTCAAAGGAAGGCGGTCGTTGTCTTCCCAGGACGAGAACAGTCGCAAAACTAAAGAGACGTCCCATGTCGCCGAATAACGAGGCCGGGGGGGGGGCGGTTGAATTTCGCGCCTCGGAGAAGTCGACAGACCAGAGGATGTTTGCCCACAGGTAGGGAATCCACCGGACAATGGTATGCCGAAATGGCGGACCTATACACATTCAGGGAGTTGTAAGCTTTGCCCGAAGCGTAGGCTTCCGCAAGATAGTTCACTATCATGGAGATAGGGGCCCGAATGGGATCAGTTTGTTGTTGATCACACCAACGAGTCCACAATCCCCAGGCAGATCTATAAGCCGATCTAGTCCCCGGGGCCCAGGCCAAGGAGAGGAGGTTTCTAGCTGACTCTGAAAGTTCAGGGTCAGGGCCTGAAGACCCGAAACTAGCCAAGCGATGAGGGGAAGATTGCCCTCCAGTAATAAGGGGCGCGGGTTCCCGGCCGGGTCGGTCAGGAGGTGAGTGGAATGTGGAAGAAGTCTGGGGTAGTCGATTGACATTCCCAAGGCCAGGGGGAACCACGGCTGAGTTGACCACCAAGGTGTGATCAGGACCACCGTGGCCCTCAAGTGGATCACCTGTAGAAGAAGTCTGGTAATCATGGAAAAGGGGGGGAAGGCGTAGTGACCACCCTCCGGCCACCATTGAAGGAACGTGTCCACCGCTATTGCTTCCGGATCCGGTCTCCAGATGTAGAAGTTCGGGAGTTGGCGGTTGAGGCGGGAGGCGAAAAGGTCCATATGCAGTGGACCCCAAAGATTTTGAAGTGTCAAAAAGACCGATCTGTGCAAAGTCCAGTCGCTGTGGTCCGAGAAGTGGCGAGAGTTCCAATCCGCCACCCAGTTGGATACACCCGGAATGTGTTCCGCTACAGGGGTAATATTGCGGGACAGGCAGAAGCTCCAAAGCTCGGAAGCAATGTCCGCCAGGAGTTTGGATTTTGTGCCCCCTAAGCGGTGTACTGCACTGCCGCTACGTTGTCCAAACGTAAGAGAGCGCAGCAGTCGGATCTCCGTGAGAGAAAACACCTGACTGCGAACAGTGCCGCCAGTAACTCCAACACGTTGATCTGGAGCGTGAATTCTTGGATAGACCATGTCACTCCAGTGGAGGACGGACCACATCGAGCTCCCCAGCCTAGACGACTGGCATCCGACTCCACTATTATGTCTGGACGCGGGCTGAAGATCGTCTTTCCGTTCCATTCCAGGGCGTAGTGGAGCCACCATCGGAGTTCCATTTCCGAATCCGAGCAAAGGGTAATCTTGTCTGAGTATCGAAGGCCCTGACGTAAGTGAAGTGCTCTTAAAAACGTTGTTAGAGCTCGGTAGTGGAGGGGTGCTGGAAAAAATGGCCTGGATGGAGGCTGAAAGTAGGCCGACGATACGAGACAGAAGTCTGAGTGATATCTGACGTTCGCGAAGGACCGCTCTGATCTCCCGTCGGATCAGAGCCATTTTGTGCAGTGGCAATTTCAGAATCGCTAGTCCTGGTGTCCACTGAGAAACCCAAGAATTCCATCTCTTGAGCTGGTGATAGCACCGACTTCTTGTGGTTGATTAGAAAACCCAGACCTACTAAAGAGGGACTCTGCCCAGTCCCTGTGTAATTCTGCTTGGGCTTTCGAGTGAGTCCAGAATGAGAAGGTCGTCCAAGTAAATGATTAGACGTACCCCCCTCCGACGAAGAGTGGCTACCACTGGTTTCATCAACTTGGTGAAACACCCACGGAGCTGATGATAGGCCAAAAGGAAGGCAAGTGAATTGCCAGGTGTGACCTTGCCACCTGAATCTCAGGTATTTTTGTGCAGAATGATGCATAGGAACCGTCAGGGAGGCATCCTTCAAATCTATTTTGACAAGCCAATCCCCTTGAACCAAAAGGTCCCTCAACAATGTGGATGCCCTCCATCTTGAAATGGTGATAAAAACCACGAATTGGTTTAGGAGTCTGAGGTTTATAACCCGGTCGGTATCCCCCCGTCCTTTTTTGCTACCAGGAAAAGGTTGTTTTAGGAATCCCGGGGACCTTGGGTCGACCTCTAGAATTGCTTGTTTTGAAATCAGTTTCTTGAATTTCTAAATCTATTAGGTACCTGTTGTGTGCTGTGTAGTGAATGGGTTGAGGTATCGCAGTCATGACCAGGGTGGGACATGAATTCTATGCGATAACCCTGAACTGCAGAAATGATCCATTTGTCCTGCTGTAATCTTGTGCCAGGCGTGAATAAAATGTTTTAGTCTGCCCCCTATCGATATGTGGGCACATAGTGAGGCACTCACTGGTAGGAGGTCTGGATCTCGGGAATCCTCTGCCGCCTCGAGTTCTCCAACGTCGTCCCTCTGGGAGGGAAAGAATGGTGCCCGTTGTACCAAGGGGGTTGGATACTGCTGTGGGGTAGCAAAGGCCTGGTTGGGGGCTCTTGAAAAGGCCCTGTAGTAAGTAGCGCGGCCGGCAGAACGGCCTCTACCTCTGCCGGCCCTGGCAAAAACCCGGGTACTCGGATTTGCTCTTTTTAGGGACGATTGGGCCTTGTCTAGGGTATTGAACATGCCCACAAATTTGTTAATATTCTTTACTAAGTCCTCCCCGAAGAGGAGACCCTCAGCCGAGGGACCTGGTTCGGACTCCGCAAGATGCGAGAGTTGGGGGTCTAACTTCATGAGGATAGACCTGCGTCTTTCGATGGCGTAGGCCGTATTGGCTGAACCTAGGAGGCAAATGGCTCGTTGGGCCCAGCCTCGCAGTTGTGGTAGATCAACCGGTTCTTCGTTAGTAACCGCATGTTCTGAAAGATTTAGGATCTTAGTAAGTGGTCCCAGTAGATCCAGGACACGATCCTGAATTAATTTAAAGGACCGTTCGATGCCTTTCTTAGTGTATCTACCATTTTTGGTCAGGTACCTGAGCAGGATCGGGTCGATCTCAGGAGTGACCGCCACCTTGTGGGGAACACATGGTCTGGGGCATTCTGCTCTGAGTTTGTTGCGATTTGATCTATCTAAGGTCTTTCTGACCCAGTGTTCCACATAGTGAAACACCTGAGGGAGAGGGGCCCAGTCCCCAGACCTAGGATGGGTAATGTTTTCAGGGTTAAAAAATGGTTCTCTCCTAGAGAATCCAAAATTACCTCCGTCGGAAGATCGGAGTTGGTTTCCGTCCGTGTCCGGAACTCCATGCCAGCCACCATTTCAGTATCGGAATCATCCGCAGAGGAAATAAAGGAACCCTCAGGGGATTCGTCCCCTGACTCCTCGTTTAAAGGAGTCCGGTTTAACCCGGTGGGTAGACACACTAGCCTTTTATTGGGGAACTCCTTGTGAGCCAAGGGTCGGTCCATAGTCGGTGTTTGGGTCGGCAGGCCGAGGGGGTCCTGCCTCAGGCATGATTTTTACTTCCCCTGCCGGGGAGTCGGAGCGGGTCTCAAGGTGTTTGCGTTTGAATGCCACCTTGCCCGCTTTGACAGTCTCAGGTTGAGGTGGGGGGTAGGTAGCAGAGGAGGCTAGGGCAGTCTGTATGGACCTAGCGATCAGATCCTGAATTTGAGCAGGAGTCATCATCTGGGGAGTATCAGGGTTAGATCCCAGATCTGCCTGCATGGTATGGGTTCTAGAGCCTTCTGCCATATTGAAGAATTATGAATTTAACAACTATTCTGTCAGGGACACAAGCACTGACACAGACCACTTGCTGAAGTGCTCCGTGTGTGCCAGTTAACCCTAATGGCTATGATAAGTGAGAGGAGAAGGGAGTGCAGCAATACCTACGGGTCCCACACAGCAGTAATCTCTCTCACCAGTGACGAGAGGCGCTGCGATAGGTCAGTGGGATCTGAAGGTGTTTCCCAAAGAGAGGCAGTTACGTCCCCTCCCTCTCCAGCGAAAAAAAGGCGCGAACGGCCTGAGGAAAAAATAAAATGTCGTAGAATCCGCGCGCCCGGGACCCGCCAACGACGGACCCGGAGTAGCCGCAGCAAGACAAACCGAACCTAAATCCCTCAGAAGGGAGGGGTTGTTTGGCGCCCAAGATAACACATATACACATACAATTATCACATTTCCATACAAGCTAAAGAAAAGAAAATAAAAGCACTTATCTGTTCTATGAGCAGAAAGAAAGAGGAAGTGGTCGCTTCAGGACAGATCATATATAGGGTCGCTAGGGGGTGGGGCCAACGACCCTAAGGATTCTGGGTGTTGTAGTTCAGTTTTTTTCTTGTGAACTGTTAAAGTTTTAAACTTTTGAACCTTTCTGCTATGAGCATTATTAAAAGAAAGAAATGCAAGATATGAGCCTCCTGTCTGATGTATAATTGTAATTACACCCCTGTTAAACATGGGCAGAAAAATGATCCTCAATGATCAGCATGATCATTGAGGAGGAAAAGGATAGTCACTCAGCATAACAGGATAGTCACTCAGCATCAGCATAGGCAGTCTTGAAGGGATCTGACATTTCAAAAAAATTATTCAGTTACATCAGCATCAGGTGCTTGGTAGCTGGTGGTGATCCAAGCCTGATTCATTTTTATGAAGGTCAGTCGATCGATCAAGTCGGTGGAGAGGCGCACCCTGTGATCGGTTACAAAGCCTCCAGCAGCACTGAATGTGCGTTCCGAAAGAACGCTGGATGCAGGACAGGCCAGTAGCTCAATTGCATAAATTGTGTAAGCTCTGGCCAGTGATCCATCCTCAAGACCCAATAAGCCAGAGGATTTTCGGTGAGAAAGGTGTCCAAGTCTGATCTTGCCCCTAGGTATTCCCGCACCATGTAAAACAGACGCTGACGATGGTTGCTGGAACCGGTCATACCTTGGGGCTACGGACTAAAAAATTGTCTGAATGCATCAGTAATACGGCCACCTTCTCCACTGCTCCTTCTGTGACTGACCGAAGCCTCGGCAACACGTTGTCCAGGACCAGGATTTTGTAACCTCCCAGTCTCTGGGAACGCGCTGCACAGACCTTTCTGCAAGGCCTCCCGAAGATATTTCATCTTTTGCTCCATTTGCGCCGGCAAGATAAGGTCCGCAACCTTACCCTTGTGTTATGTACGAATGTACCTGGTAGTCAGAGCCTAGTTTGCAGAAGAAGGCCTCTCTTACAGCCCTGGCTTGAGAGTCACTGAAGTGGGAACAGCGTGCTCAGGAGTACAGTGAGGTAGGAGTGCTGGAGTGGTAGTAGTAGTCAGGCACTGGATGATGATCCTTTAGAGATGGCTGGAACTGATGACAGCTGGAGTGGAAGTGGTGGATCAGTGGTCCAGGAGCTGGCGGAACTGGAACAGCGACAGCAGGAGCTAAAGAGGTAAGCCAGGTTAGGTACAAGCAACAGGCAGTAACGAGTCAGACGGGCCGGGTCAAGCAGGAAATCAGGTATAGCTGATGCAGGGGGCTAAAGCGTGGTCAAATGTTCAGGCAAAAAGGTAGGCAGAGAAGGTGAGCAGGGTCAAACAAGCCAAGGGTCGAGGATCGGAGAGGTTCGGGTAGTCAGGCAGAGCTGGTACTGGTAGCAGGTTAGACAGGGATTCAGAAAAGCTGCTGGTTTTTTAAAGGCAAAATGGCGCCAACTCGTGTTAACGTGCACGTGCGTGTTCCCGATGCACATGCACCCCGTCGTGCATGTGAGCGCGATATGCCAAATGCACGCGCTGGCTCACAGGCACAGGTGGCTTCTGCCGTCTAACTTGTGCAGCAGTATACTGTGCCCACTTGCCCAGCGCCACCACTCATATATTTGTTGGCACAGTAGATAACATTTAAAAAAAAAAACACAATTTTGACTGCAATAGAATAGCAGTTAGTTGTCTGCAGGCGCGTGTGTCAGGCCTACAGCGTCTACTCTGCCAACTTCTGCCAGTGCACATTGCCACTCATATCTGGTGTCACAGTAGTTTGCACGCATAGTAACTAACCTGTAACCCTAACCATAACCCTGTTTGTAACCCTAACCCTAACTCTATTGTAACCCTAACCCTAAGTTAGGGTTAGGGTTACAGATAGGGTTAGGGTTAGGGTCCCTAACCTATCTGTAACCCTAACTGTAACCCTAACCTTGTCTGTAACCCTAACCCTGACCCTGTCTGTAACCCTAACCTTTACACTACATGATACATCATACATGATGTTTTAACCACTTTAGCCCCGAGCCTGTTTTTGAGACACTGTGTTTATGAGACTAAAACATTTTTTTTGCTACAAAATTACTTAAAACCCCCAAACATTATATATTTTTGTTTTCTAACACCCTAGAGAAAAAATGGCAGTCATTGCAATACTTTTTGTCACACCGTATTTGCGCAGCGGTCTTACAAGCGCACTTATTTTGGAAAAAATTGAATTTTTTAAATGAAAAAATAAGACAACAATACATTTGGCCCAATTTGTTTTACATATTGTGAAAGATAATGTTACGCCGAGTAAAATGATACCCAACATGTCACGCTTAAAAATTGCGCCCGCTCGTGGCATGGTGTCAAACTTTTACCCTTAAAAATCTCGATAGGCGACGTTTAAAAAATTCTACAGGTTGCATTTTTTGAGATACAGAGGAGGTCTAGGTCTAGAATTATTGCTCTCGCTCTAACAATCGCGGCGATACCTCACTTGTGTGGTTTGAACACCGTTTTCATATGCGGGCGCTACTCGCGTATGCGTTCGCTTCTGTGTGCGAGCTCGTCGGGACGGGGCGATTTAAAAAATTTTTTTTTGTTTTCGTATTTATTTTTATTTATTTAACCAATTTTTAACACTAAAATAAAAAAAATAAAAAAATTATCACTTTTATTCCTATTACAAGGAATGTAAACATTCCTTTCCTAATAATAAAAGCATGACAGTGTAGGTCCTCTTATATATGAGATCTGGGGTCAAAAATACCTCAGATCTCATATTTAAGCTTAAATGCAAAAAAAAAAAATGTAAAATGTCATTTTTAAAAAACATTAAAAAAAATGTCTCTTTAAGACGCTGGGCAGGACTGACGTTTTGACGTGACTTCCGCCCAGCAGAGCAACGGGGATGGATGAGGGAAATGTTTCCCTCACTCGCATCCACACTGAGCATGGGAGCGGACCCGATTGCCTCCGCCGCTACCGACTGCTCCGGTAAGCGGCGGAGGGCGCGGGAACGTAGCGGGAGGGGGGATCCGAATCCGCCACGGAGACCGCCATTATCGTTAGACCGACTGCCCACAGAAGAGATGGATACCTCGGTTGTGGCAGCAGCTGCTGCCGTTACCGAGATATCCATCCTTAAAGTCATGACGTAGAACGGCGGTGGGCGGTCGGTAAGTGGTTAAAGCACGTTATTCCAAACAATTTGGGAATGTTAGGTGATTTATGCACTTTATGGATTAAAACCCGACTCTGCGTCAACTACGTAATTTTCCATGGGAGTTTTGCCATGGATCCCCCTCCGGCATGCCACAGTCCAGGTGTTAGTCCCCTTGAAACAACTTTTCCATCACTATTGTGGCCAGAAAGAGTCCCTGTGGGTTTTAAAATTTGCCTGCCCATTGAAGTCTATGGCAGTTCGCCCGGCTCGCCCGTTCGCGAACATTTGCGGAATTTCACGCTCGCATTTCGCGAACGCAAAATGTTATGTTCGCGACATCACTACACCAATCACTGTCTAAATCTTAACCTCTAACATTTCCAAAATTCACACCTTCTTAACTAATGACACCATAAAACAATGTGGGTTGTTTTGCATTAGTTAAGGAAAGTGTGTTTGACCTTATTTTTTTAAATGAAGGTCCATCTTGAAAGGTGAGCAAGTTTCCATTTTGAGGTGGAAGCGGTATGTCTTATCAAGTTAAGGTGGACCTGCACAAGGATCATCATACTTTGAAGTTTATTACAGACATGATTAGAGGAAAGTGCAAGCAGGATTACTTATATGGCACTTTAAAGATTTAAAGATGGAGACTTTTGCCACTTTTGCCACTTGCAGGATTATACAGGCATACAATCTTAGGGACCAAGTTGAGTTGCATCATACAATGGGAGTGTTTTAAACCACTTTTATGGAAAGCACTATGGATTAGCTTTATGTTTTGTTTTGAACACAATACCTGGGATTTAAAATCTCATAAAAAAAGTCTGGAAAAGTATATGTAACCTTTAAAGGGATACAATTGGGTATAGACCTTCTTGTTTATAAGAGGGCCAACAAAGAAGGTGAGCACACACTTCAGGTGTTTCTAGGTACAAAAGCTGCTAAAGCAGAGATTAAGAAAGTGGAAGGACTTGACGGAATATGTTACAAACAGAAAACGGATTGATATTGAACTGTGGGTGTTTATAGTAGGGTATAACTGTGGCATAGGAAGCACTAATTGCACTTTCAGGTAATAAAGTGTTTACACATCAAGCAAAGAGCATGTTATATTTATTATTATTTATTTATCTGTATCTGTATGATGATATATGTTGTGCTAGTCTCTTTGTTGTCTCCTGGGACTGCTCTGTTTTCTCTATGTGTGTACTTTGAAAATTTCTCAATAAAATTTATTGTAACTAAGAGTGCAAAAAGAAAGAGTTATTCTGTTGAGTACAAGAAAGGAATTGTGGAGGACTCTCTGGGCAAGAATCTTACGGCTTTCTGCAAACAAAATAAGTTGGATATCCAAATGGTCCAAAAATGGCGGGCAGAATACTATAACCTCAGTCTACAGGTGGACAGATGAAATGCTAAGAAATGCAAGTGTGGTTCAGGAGGGCAACCTTTATTTCCTGAGCTGTAAGACATGATCAGTGAATGGGTTGCTGACAGGAGAGCAAAGGCTTTGGTTGTGCGCAGGGCTGATATTCAAGCATTTTCCCATGCAATGGCATCACAATTCGACATATCCCTAGAATTCAAAGCATCACAATACTGGCTGGATGGCTTCCTTCAGCGATATGAACTGTCTCTCAGAAAATCAACAGCACTGTTTAAGTTGGAAGATGCTGAAGTTATTAAGCGAGCACTTGCATTCAAGTCCTTTGTTGATGGCATCGACTTTTCAAAATATCAACTTTGCAACATGATTGCTATGGATGAAACTGCAGTGTTTATGGGTCAATTAGCCCAAACAACAATTAAACAATCTACGTTCCTCCACTGGTCATGAAAGTTCATGTGTTACCTGTATTTTGGCAATTTGTCTGGATGGAACAAAAGCCACACCTGTTTTCATCACTAAGGGCAAGAAAGATAAGATTGAACGTGTTTTCAGCATTTATGTTCTTGAAACCGAAAAAGCCTGGTGCACACAAGCAGTTATAAGGAAGTGGCTTGATTTAATGCTTTCACTTGTTTTGCAAGGTGGCCAAAGTGGTCTGCTAGTCTGGGATTCAGCCAGCACTCACTAAAGACATGAAGAATTTCCTTGCAGAGAGAAGAATAGATCAACAAATTATTCCTGCAGGAATGCCTATCTGCAGACTTTTGATATTGCAATAAACAAGCCATTCAAAGACCATTTGCATATGGAAATTAACCACTACATTAAAAATAGAATGACAAGAAATCAGCGTGGAAACTTTGTGAAACCTAGCCTGCAATAGGTCATGATTTGGGTGAAGAATTCATGAGATAAAATCACTGACAGGCCGCGTACACACGATGAGATATGTCCGCTTAAACTTGTCCGACGGACAGTTTAGAGCGGACATGTCTCATCGGATTTTGGTCCGATGGCGTGTACACACCATCGGATCAAAATCCCCGCCGGCAGACAGCACGGTGACGTGCGCGGTGACGTTGATGCCGCCACGTCACCGCACCAGGAAGAAAAATACTTCTGCGCATGCGTCAAATCCATTCGACGCATGTGCGGGAAGATATGTCCGCTGGTCAGTGTACTGACCAGCGGACATATCCGAAGGACATGTCTCCGGCGGATACATTTTAAAGCATGTTTTAAAATTTGTCCGCCGGTCAGACATGTCCGCTAGCCCATACACACGATCGGATTTGTCCGCTGAACTGGTCCATCGGACCAGTTTGAGCGGAAAAATTCGATCGTGTGTACGCGGCCACAGCGTTGTTGCCAATGCACTCCGAGCAGGTTACATATTTATATTTATGTATTGTTGCTGTGACTAATTTTTTTATGTTTTGGTGATTTTAGTTTTTGTAGACATGTAGTTTTTTTTTAGCACTGCATTCATTGAATTACTATCGTTATTTACAAATTGTGTGAATCACAACGGATTCTGGCTTGATTAAATAATTGATAATCACTTTTATAGTAGTGCAGGAGGATCTCATTTTTTTTTTAGCAACCAAGTCCCTTGCACTGAAAGCCCACCCAGGGCTAATCTTTAGCCCAGCAGGCTGGCATACATTCTAAGAACTTTCTACATCTTTGGGGGGAAAGTGTTTCCCCAACCACATCACCAAGTTGGAAATCCACCAGGCAAGGGAGAACCTGGCCGTTAAATTCAAATGTATAGGATGATCTAATTTCCATGTCTGTTTGTTCCTTGCTTCCAGAATGTTGAGTTGCAATGGTCTGAAGTGAAACTTGTTATACAGAAATGCCTTGAAGGTGGATACCATCATTTCCAAGACCCAAGCAGGCACAAATCAATAGCTGCCATTGGAACTGAAGGGTCCAGGTATAAAAATGGAGGGAAATAATTGGCCATATCCAAAATTAGGGTTAAGTACTACATTCAGTGAGTTGTCCAAATATCCCACAACATAGAAACAATCTAGAACAAGGGCAAGCAGCTTGCTGAAAACCTTGCAGACCAAAGTGTAGGGCAACACATTGTTAATGGTATGCTCCCACAGAAAAACAGCAGGGTCTGGTCCCTCAAGGCTCAGCTAAGGAGTCAACCTATTACGAAAGTTGTAGAGGGAGCCACAGTGACTGTGGAGTAGCTAGAAAACTTGTGAGAAGAGTCTTGGGGGGGGGGGGGGGTAAGCTTCTTTCAATAGAGAGGAAACTTGGTATTTTAAAGAAATTCTGTAGGTATAGAATGAATGTAAACTTTGACTACAAAGTTTCAGACAGGCAAAAAAAGTCGAGAGCTGTAACTACTGTCACGGGTATAGTTAATTATTTGTTTGGTACACACATAGAACTACTTTAAAAGTCTGCTTACATCACATTGTTTAGAAAAGTAATGCAGTAAATGACGCATGAAATGACATGCAGTGGAATGGAAGATAATGCATTGTTAACAGCTTATTACTACATTGCGCATTCTGCTGGATGCTTGTTATGTGCTGCATTTTAAAACAAAGTCATCAAAAGGAACATTAAATATAAACTCTACTTTTGCGGGGGGGAAAAAAAACACATAAATAGTCTATATTGCAGACACAACCAATGTGTAAGAAAATGTTAGCACTGTATCATGCTCTTATTTCACCAGCAGATTCTTATTGTAGAATGGATTGGGCATGTGCTCTCTGTGTAAAGCCATACCATATAGACCAACAAAGCTGATTAATCCTTAAAGTAAACTTTCATCCATATTTATAACTTATATCCTCTTCTCTGACTCTTTTTTTTTTTTATATACAAAGTTTTCTTTTTTATTTAGGTGAGGATGAAATATGCACTGAAAACTCATATACTGTGTTTCCCTGAAAATAAGACACAGTCTTATATTTGTTTTTCCTCAAGAAGACGGCTTATTTTTAGGAGATGTCTTATTTTTATTAAGTGTGGTACAACAATCTACATTTATTCAAATTTAGTTAAGTCGTCTTCTTCTGGAACACTGTCATAACTCTCCAAACTCAGAATTTCACCCTGAATTTCTTGTGACTCCATTTCCTTTAGAACCATTGTCCCCGATCTTTGATGTCGAGCAATAGAGTTCTCATTAAATGAGCAGTGGATATATATACATTTCAATTTTTGATTATATATGTTGTGATTAAGGACTCTAGGAATGTGAAGCGACAAACCAGGTGTGCGATCTTCCTTTGTCCCCTAAAGTCTTTACGCTTTATTTGGCTGTACTCATCAGACATAACTAGATATTGACACGATATACCCCAGATGAAGACACGTGTGTTGCTGTGTCGTAACACATAGGGCTAAGGGAAAAGACGTACACCGGGAGTGCCGTGAAACCAGTGCTACGAGTCGCTGCTGTATATGCCCGCTGTATATGCCCGTTTTATTCGTCTTTGCTGTAAGTGCAATTTTATTCATTACATTTTGCACTATTGGAGGCTCTTCTTCTCTCTATGTCCCACCTTTGAGACTTCAGGTCATCCAGATCCACTCTGGTAGATAACAGTACGCTGAAGGGAGACATCTGGCAGAGGATTCATAATTAAGGCCTGTAATTTGCTGCTTCAAGGTGAGAGTTCTGGGAGACCAGACTTTGTGTGTGGTGAAGTGCACATCTCTCTCAGGAATAGTGGGCTTCTACTATCAAACCTTCCACTATTATAGACTCTTTCTGCACACATTGAGATTGTTTGCATATTGGTCACATTGATTTTCTGTGTACGCATCACATTATTCTCTGTGTATGCACCATTTGCACTATTTTGTGTGTTGTTATTTTTCACTGTAATCCATTTTTTTGGTCTTATACACTTTGCGCAATCACCCCCCCCCCCTTTTTTCTAGATAGTGAAGGGGAAGTTACCTGTGTTATTCCCTCTCTGCCATTATTATTACAGTCTAACCCAGATTTATTCTTTTCTTGGTAAATATTTTAGCCTCTAAGGCTGAGTACACACGATCAAATCTATCTGCTGGAAACGGTCGGCCCGACCGTCCCAGCAGACAGATTAGATCGTGTGTACGGGCGAGCAGACGGATTTGGCCAGTCGACAGATTTTAAAGCATGCTTTAAAATCTGTTGGCTGGGAACCCGTCCGCCCGACATGTCTGCTGGTTAGTACGCTAACCAGCAGACATATCTTCTCGCACATGCGTCAAATGGATTCGACACATGCACAGAAGTAATTTACTTCCTGGTGCAGTAACGTGGCGGCGTCAACGTCACCGACACATCACCGCGCTGTCTGCTGGCGGGGATTTTGGTTTGATCGTGTGTACAGATCGTGTGTACAGCGATCAAACCAAAACGGCCAGCAGACAGATTTGTTCAAATCGGTCGGTCCGACCGATTTGAACAAATCTATTTGCTCGTGTGTACGGGGCCTGGTTCTAATCTTAATTTTAATTTTTTCTCGTTACACGAGTTTAGCTTGTTTATTATTATTATAAGCTTATAATTATAACCAGTCTCTAGGTTTACAGTCCATGTAGCCTTTTACCGTTGAGCCGTTGATAATATTGTTGGGTTTGTTCTAATAATCTTTACACCCCATACAATGTCCGCACTATATACATTGCGACCGACTTCAACAAAATGGCCGCGAGTTGACTTCCGGTCTGTGAATATTTAACCACTGGCATCACAACCAATCAGGTTCCCCAGATGAAGACATGTGACAGTGTCGTAACGCTTAAGGAGGAGGACAGACGTGACGTGCACCTGGAGTGACGTAGGACGCCGCTGTTTGTTTGTTTTTATCGTTTTTATCATGCCTATTTTGTCCACTTTGCTGTAAGCATAGGTTTTTCCTTATTAAATTATCCCCTTCATTTAACTACTACACCATCGGAAGGCTCTCTGTTTTGTTATCTCTTTCCCTGGAGCGAAGTGCTCGTTTAGGTTATAGCCCAGGGGCATATTGATACCGTAGTGGAAAGATAAGACGGAGAGATTGGAAGAAGTGCTGTATAAGGTGTTGTGGCTGTAAGGAGACTGACCCTACCAGATCTTACGCTTGTTATGTCCATTGGTGAGGTGAGAGTTTTGTGAGCCTGCTGAGGGATATCACCATCTTCTTCCTCTAGCCACACTATGGGCCAGATTCTCAGAGGCGCTACGACGGGGTATCTCAGATACCCCGTCGTATCGCCGTTTTTTTCCCCGGGTATCTATGCGAGTGATTACTAGAATCACTTTGGCATAGATATGGATGAAGATCCGACAAGTGTAATACAATTACACTTGCGGATCGTAGATGTAATGACAACTCCGGCCACTAGGTGGCCTTTACGTTGTTTTCTTATTTGCCTGTGCAAATGAGGCTACTACGCCGATTCCCGAACACTTTTACGCCGCCCCGTCGTCGCTTAGGTCGTTTTCGTCCGCGTAAGGTTACCCCTGCACAGATGTGGAGTAACCTTACGCAGTACCGTCGGATGCCGTCGGGTGCCGTCGGATGCCACGTTAAGTATGGCGTCGGGTCAGCGTCGGCTTTTTCCGTCGGTTACGTAGTTTTACTAAGTCGTTCGCGAATAGGGCATTGCGTAAGTGACGATCATGTCGTTTTGACGTTGGTTTCAACGACGATTTCTGACTTGAGCTGGAGAATGCGCACTGGGATTTTTCCCCGGCCATCGCATGCGCAGTTCGATCGACGCGGGGGCGCGCTTAATTTAAATACAAGCCGCCCCCCTTTGAATTACGCGGCCTTATGCTGGGCCATTTACACTATGCCTCCGCAAACTACGGAGCAAGTGCATGGAGAATACAGCACTTGCTCTGTTAAGTTGCGGCGGCATAGTGTAAATGGCTTACGCTACGCCAGCGAAAATGTATGAGAATCTGGCCCTATAAGTTTTAGAAGTCACCCTTCTCCACACTTGGATTACCACTGCTACCTATTGTCCATCTTGCAGATATTGGATATTTTGCACTTTATTGGACTTTTTTGCACTTTTCACTTATGTGTTTTTTACTCCTTGTGAACATCAATGCTGCTATATGATTCATTGGACACTTAGCACTTTATTGGACACTTTGCACTTTATACCTTTGTGTTACCTTGCACATTTATACCTGGTGACCATTTAGCCTTTGCAGACGGGTCATTGGTCAGTCTGCACTTTACACTTTATTCGTGAATTTATTCATATTATTGCACTACTGGTTCAGCCCCATTTTTGCGCAAATCCTCTTATTTAGCCTTCCTGTAGATACCTCCATTCTTCCAAGGCAGCTTTGATTGCAAGTAATTCCCGATCACCCACATCATAGTTTCTCCCCGGGTGGGAGAGTTTCCAGGAAAATAATCCCACAGGATGCATTAGATCTTTGCTCCCTTGACGTTGAGAGATGACAGCCCCTACTGCTACTTCAGATGCATCCACTTCAAGAAGGTAAGGCAGTGCCGGGTCAGGATGCCTGAGAATTGGAGCTGATGTGAAAAGTCTTTTGAGTGTATCGAAGGCCTTTTGGGCCTCTGGGTTCCCATGGAAGAGTGAATTCTGTTTAGTTAACTGCATTATGGGTGTGATTATTGCAGAAAACCCCTTGATGAACCTTCTATAAAAATTTGAAAACCCCTCAAAACGTTGCACTCCTTTCTTATCCAGGGGTACCGGCCAGTCCAATATAGCAAATACCTTTTGGGGATCCATCTTGATTCCTGTAGGGGAGATCACTAGGCCCAGGAATTGGATCGTTTTCTGCTCGAATTCGCAATTCTCCGTTTTGGCGTTCAGTCCGTGTAGGCGGAGGCGACTCAGGACTTTACGGACGTGCTCCCGATGTCTGTCCAGCGACCTGGAAAAGACAAGAATGTCATCTAGATAAACAATAACAAAGATGTCAAGAAAGTCTCTGAATACATCATTGATAAAGTGCTGGAATGTGGCAGGGGCATTGCATAGACCGAAAGGCATGACCAAATATTAGTAGTGACCGAATCGGGTACAAAAAGCTGTTTTGCACTCGTCCCTGTCTCGGATGCGGACCAGATTGTAGGCACCCCTCAGATCCAACTTGGTGAAGATGATGGCAGACCTTAATTTTTGGAAGAGCTCAGGTATCAGGGGTAGCGGGTAACGGTTCTTGACCGTGATGTTGTTCAGTTCACGGTAGTCTACACATGGGCGAAGGATTTGGTCCTTCTTGGTGACAAAGAATATTCCAGCGCCCGCTGGAAAGGTAGATGGGCGAATAAACCCCTTGCTATCTTCAAGGCCTCTTGTTCCTTCTCCGATAAAGGAATCTTGGCCCCAGCAAAGGGGTCCAGGTAGCCAGTACTTCTGGCAGTAGGAAGACGGAAATTACACTTCTCCAGATACCCAGTTAATCTGAGGGTTGTGAGCCTGGAGCCAGGGTATACCCAAGATCACGGGAAACAGGGGAGAGGAGATAACTTCCAGGGTCAGCAGTTCTTTATGTTTGGAGGTGATTGTGGTAGGCAGAGGAAGGGTTTCCTGGGTCACTTGTCCCGATTTTATACGGGAGCCGTCAGCCAGGAAAACATAAACTCTGTGGTCTTTTTCTTGTAGAGGAATGTTGCGTAGGTCAACAAAGGAGGCATCGATAAAGCAGCTACATGCGCCCGAGTTAATAATGGCGTTGACTGGGACCGTTCTCCCCTGGAGCTGCAATGAGAGAGGGAGAGCAAGGTGGGTTGCGTTGGCAGAAAGGTTAACAGGAGCGGAAGAATGACACTTACGCATCTTAATGGGGCAGTTGCGCACGTATTGACCTGCTTCACCGCAGTAGAGGCACAGATTTAGTTGGCGGCGGCGCGCACATCCTTCAGGTGGCAAGGCTGGTCGCATTAGACCAAGTTGCAGTACTGGCAGGGTTTAGGCAGGTGGGCGGCAGCTAGCGGGACACGGGCATGGGAGCTCTTGTGGTCGTCCATACTGGGCGGCTTCGCTGAGAGGGTCTCTGGAACTCCAACTCTGGATAGCTCATCTTTTAGACCCTCGGAGAGGCCCAATCGGAATTGATGTCGCAGGGCTGCATTGTTCCACTGAGTGTCTGCGCTCCAGAGTCTAAAATCTGTAACATAGTCCTTGGCTGCTCTGCGACCTTGCTGGAGCACAAGCAGGGCAGACTCGGCGGTGGCAACTCGTTGGGGATCATCGTAAAGCTGAGCCATGGCTTCAAAAAAGGCCAGCAGAGTTTGTCTCTGGACGCTATTCTCCTCCAACAGCCGATGGGCCCAGGTCTGTGGTTCCCCCTGGAGTAGGGAGATCAAGAATCCCACCTTTGTGGCTTCCAAAGAAAAGGTCCAGGGTTGTAAGGCAAAACATAGCTGGCAGGCATTACGGAAGGCCTGGAATTTGGTTCGGTCTCCCGCAAATCTTTCTGGCACAGGAACTCTTGGGGCGGAAGCATCACCACTGAGGGGGCAGAGGCAGTTTGTGGAGACCTGGCAGCGGGTGTAGGGGCTGCGTCTCCAGAGGCGGATAGATTTTGAACTTGACCCTCTAGCCTCATGTAGCCTTCCTGTAGGCTCTTTACCAATTGTGTGAGGGCTGCCAGGTGTTTGCAGATCTCCTCCACGGCAGGGGCTTCCCCTGCAGGCTCTGTCATGGCTGTCTGATACTGTTATGTACGAACATACCTGGTAGTCAGAGCCTAGTTTGCAAAAGAAGGCCTCTCTTACAGCCCTGGCTCGAGAGTCACTGAAGTGGGAACAGCGAGCTCAGGAGTACGGTGAGGTAGGAGTGCCAGAGTGGTAGTAGTAGTCAGGCACTGGATGATGATCCTTCAGAGATGGCTGGAACTGAGGACAGCTGGAGCGGAAGTGGTGGATCAGTGGTCCAGGAGCTGGCAGAACTGGAACAGTGACAGCAGGAGCTGGAGAGGTAAGCCAGGTTAGGTACAAGCAACAGGCTTGTAAAGCATGGTCAAAGGTTCAGGCAAAAAGGTCTGGCAGCAGGTAGGCAGAGAAGGTGAGCAGAGTCAAACAAGCCAAGGGTCGAGGATCGGAGAGGTTCGGGTAGTCAGGCAGACCAGGGTCGGTACTGGTAGCAGATTAGACAGGGATTCAGAACACTGATACATAGCTGCAGATCTTCTGCTGGCTTTTTAAAGGCAAAATGGTGCCAACCAGTGTTAACGTGCAAGTGGGCGCTCCCGACGTGCACGCGTGCGCCGACGCACAGGCACAGATGGCCGCTGCCATCTAACTTGTGCAGCAGTTTGTGTGCGCAATGCTCGCATTCCAGGCTCTAGTGACACCTTTTAATGTAGATCAAGGAGGGTTGCCAGCCAGTAATGATCCCTCTCCTTGATAGCACGAATACAGGGATCCTTCTGCAGGCTTTGCAGGATCAGGGAGGCCATACAGCGTAGGTTTGCTGAGGCATTCAGTGCACAGTCCTCTGGGTCACTGAGAACGACAGGATCCGCAGCCACCTCGTCCCAGCCACGTACAAGTCCATGGGTTTCTTGGGACTGTAATTGATCCCTTGAAGACTGCTGCTGATGCGAGTGCTAGGCTCAACCTCCATGCTGACACAATCCTCCTCCTCTTCCTGTGTGATAGGCAGGCAAGCAGGAACACTGTCTTGATAATCGGGGCCTTGAGAGGTAAGGAAGTCCTCTTCTTCCTCCCTCTGTTCTGCCTCCAGGGCCCTGTCCATTATTCCATGCAGCATGTGCTCCAACCGGTGCATACGAGGGACAGTGTTACTGATACATGCACTGTCACTGCTCACCATCCTCGTGGCCTCCTCAAATGGTGACAGAACAGTTCATGCATCCCTGATCATGGTGTGGGTGAAAAAAACAAGATCCTGTCCTGCTGCCATACTGGCACAGATACTCATTAATGGCTGTGTGCAGCTGCTGCAACATGGCCGCCACCACGCCTCCAAAATGCCTACCAGGTTGTTCCGCCACCACGCCTCCAAAATGCTACTACTGGTTGTGACACACCTCTCTGATAGGCATGTCACAGATTAGGGCAGGCAGTATTCCTTTTGGAGGTCTGCCAGCCGAGCACTGGCATTATATGACCATCGGAAATACACACAGAGTTTCCTGGCCTGCTTTAGGACATCCTGTAAACCCGGGTACCTCCCCAAGAACCTCTGCACCACCAAGTTAAGGACATGAGCAAAACAGGGCACATGGGTCAGTTGTCCCTGTCGCAGGGCGGAAAGGAGGTTGGTGCCATTGTCGCAAACAACCATTTCTGGCTTAAGCTGGCCTGGTGTCAACCACCTCTGAACCTGCTCCTGCAGAGCTGGAACCTCTACCCCAGTGTGGCTCCTGTCCCCCGAGCACACCAGCTCAAGCACCACATGGCATCTCTTTGCCTGCGTACCTGCGTAGCCCCTGGAATGCCTACGGAGAACCGCTGGTTCCGAGGACACATCAGCACAAGAAGAATCCACGGAGGAAGAAGAAGAGGAGGGGTGGAGGAGAGAGGTGTGTCACAACCAGTAGTAGTAGCATTTTGGACACGTGGTGGCGGAACAGCCTCCAACACTACTGTACCTTGCCCTGCATCCTTCCCAGCTGCCAGGAGAGTCACCCAATGCGCCGTTAAAGATAGGTAACATCCCTGTCCATGCCTTCTGGACCATGAGTCAGCGGTAATATGCACCTTACCACTGACCGCCCTTTCCAGCGAGGCATGGACATTGCCTTCCACATGCCGGTAGAGAGCCGGATTCGCCTACCGGGAAAAAAGTGGCATTTGGGAACTTGCCACTGAAGTACGGCACATTCCACAAACTCACGGAAGGGGGCAGAATCTACCAACTGAAAAGGCAGCAGTAGGACATGGTGGGGCTAGGGAAGGAGTGACTGATGCCATTGAGCAGAGGGAAGAGGCCACGTTGACAGCTGCTTTGCCAGACAAAGTACCCTGAGGCGGCGTACACACGACCGAGGTTCTCGCTGGAAACCAGCGAGAACCTCGCTGGAAGCTGCATTCCAGCGAGAACCTCGGCCGTGTGTACGCTCCTGGCTCGCCCCGCCCGTCGGGAATCCCGTCGAGCGAAAAGAGAGCACGCTCTCTTTTTGCTCGACGGCCCGCCTGGATGAATGGCTGGTTGCCATTCCCGACGGGCGGGTCGCCGATTTCGACGGCCGCCAGAGAACCTCGACGGGCGGAACGATGTGTTCTGCCTGTCGAGGTTCTCTGCCGTGTGTACACGGCCTGAGCCTGGGTGAGAGAGGATGATGAGGATGAGGACGGCTTGGTCATCCACTCTACCAAGTCTTCAGCATGTTGCGGCTCAACACGGCCAGCTGCCGAAAAAAAGGACGAGCGTGTCCCACGGCCACATGCTGAGGAGGATGCACCGTGTCCACGACCAGCACTGTTACCTCTAGATGCAGAGCCTGCTTGCCCTCTTTTTTATTGGCTTGTGACTCTCTGCCTCTCCTTGTTGTCCTTCCAGACATACTAATGGCCTGCAGGGAGATGTATCTGCACAAATACTGACAATACCTGCTGATCCCTGCCTGTGGTATCAATATGAGAACACCAGCAAATCTATTGACGTAGCTTTAGGTGCACACTGTGCAGAGGAAACAGTACACCACGTACAAATACGTGCACATCCCCTGCCTGTAGTATTAAGATCTCTGCCTGTAGGAATTAATATGAGAACACCAGCAAATCTATTGACGTAGCTTTAGGTGCACACTGTGCAGAGGACACAGTACACCACGTGAGAATACGTGCACATCCCCTGCCTGTGGTATTAATATTAGCAGATCCCTGCCTATAGGAATTATTATGAGAACACCAGCAAATCTATTGACGTACTGCAGCTTTAGGTGCACACTGTGCAGAGGACACAGTACACCACATGAGAATACGTGCAGATCCCCTGCCTGTGGTATTAATAAGAGCAGATCCCTGCCTGTAGGAATTAATATGAGTACACCAGAAAATGTATTGACGTAGCTTTAGGTGCACACTGTGCAGAGGACACAGTACACCACGTGAGAATTCGTGCAGATCCCCTGCCTGTGGTATTAATATGAGCAGATCCCTGCCTGTAGGAATTAATATGAGTACACCAGCAAATCTATTGATGTAGCTTTAGATGCACACTATGCAGAGAACACAGACAGTACACTACGTGAAAATACTTGCAGGATGATCCCCTGCCTGTGGTAATAATATGAGCAGATCCCTGTCTGTAGGAATTAATATGAGAACACCAGCAAATCTATTGATGTAGCTTTAGGTGCACACTGTGCAGAGGACACAGACAGTACACTACGTGAAAATATCTGCAGAATGATCCCCTGCCTGTGGTATTAATATGAGCAGATCCCTGCCTGTAGTAATAAATATGAGAGCACCAGCAAATCTATTGATGTAGCTTTAGGTGCACACTGTGCAGAGGACACAGACAGTACACCAAGTGAAAATACTGCAGCTAGCACAATCACCTGCCTGCCTGTCAGTATATTAGGAAGAGCGGATCTAGCCAAACTCAATACAGTGTATACATATATATATAACACCTGGGATGCATATATATCCTCTACACACTGTAACTCTAACTAACTAGCCTGCCTGCTCTATCTAACTCCAAAAATTGACACTCTCTCTCTCTGTCTTTCTCTGTAAACCACCGCAACACACTACATAAGGCCAACTTCCAGGCAGCCTTATATAGTGTGGGGAGTGTACTAAACCCCCTGAGCCATAATTGGTCAAAGCCACCCTGGCTTTGGCCAATTATGGCTCTCCATTTTTTGCAAGCTGTGATTGGCCAAGCATGCGGGTCATAGTGCATGCTTGGCCAATCATCAGCCAACACGCCACTTGAATTTGACAAGAACGGCCCATAACGTTCGTATTTCAACAAACGGTCGAACATACAATGTTCGACTCGAATGTGGGCGAGAGGTGATCCTGAGGGAATTACCGCGAGTTGAGTGGAAAACGGAGCTCAGAAGGAGTCCAGGAGGAGATGAGGCTGGACGCCAGCTACAGAGCCCTCTGGTGATTCGCGGCTCAACTGTGGCCAGGTACAGCAGATGGCAGCCCAACAGAAGGCTTTGGCTATGGCGGTGTGGGGTTGCTCCATCAAAAAATGTACTGAGACCCAGACTTTGGGAGCGATGACGACTCAGCTAGCCTGTACGGGAGAAATAGCGGACAGTCACAAAGATGCAAAGAAAATGGGGTACGCTCCAGAAAAAACGCATATGGGATGAGGTCGATGATGTTGCCTTGGGTTTGACTGACCAGGTTTGTCACCTCCGCAAAAGGACGCATGAGCCTACAGCCATTGTGTATGAGCGTTCTGTAACGCGGCCAAAAAATACCCAGCTCCACAGAGGATGTCCTCTTTTTTTTTAATTAAAAAAAAATTGTTCTTAACAGTTTAATATCTGTTTTGTTCCCTATCAGGGGCCGGTGTATGGAATAGATTTTAGGAATCGGGAGATGGAAAAAAATGCTTGGTCGGTCCTCTTACTTCCAATTTGGGGCACTGTGCGTACGGCTTGCAATGTACTGTGCCACCAGATATGAGTGGTGTGTTTAAGTAGTACTATTCCTATCAGTTTAATCCCTGTTACGTCTCCTATCAGGGGCCGGTCTATGTAATAGATTTTAGGAAACGGGAGATGAAAAAAGATGCTTGGTTGGTCCTCCTACTTCCAATTTGGGGCACTGTACATGCGCTGTGCAATGTACTGTGCCACCCGATATGAGTGGTGGCACTGGGCAAGTGGGCACTGTTGGAGATGCAACAAAACTTCAGCTTAGCCTTTTACTGTATATCAGATGCAGTATAAAAAAAGGACACAAGATGTCGCTAATGATTAATGATATGTGTTCTTTATGATATGTTTTATTCTCTATCCCAGCAATGTACTCGTTGATTTCTTCTTCCTGCCTTGTTGTCTGTGTGTGTTCCTCTTACCATGATGTGGAGACATCTTTGCCTGTGTGTGATGATGTTCCAATAAAGAAGCCAGTTCCTGTTACTACACAAAGTCTGATCTCAACTGTCTCCGCTGCACCTATCAATCGTACTCTGCAACAGGTTATGGGCCCAGATGTCCGGATAAAGTCTTATGACCAGGTGCGGCCTAAGCAGAACAAAGCCTTGAACGGTAGACAGTGTGGCTGATGCGGAGATCAACATAAGGAAGCTTTCCAGTGACATCTCCTATAGACAAGTAAGACTGTTTATATATAAAGGAGGGATAAGATGGGCGGAAACTCAGAACATAAACTCTCAGTGGCAAATCCATGCTATGGAAGTTTAAAGTGGAAATGCTGTTATCCAGAGATGACTTGTGGGAGGTTACCACTACAGAGAGGCCACAGGATAATAATGATCAGGACTGGGACAAGAAAAACAGACAAGCACGTGCCACAATAAGATTACTAGTAGAATATAATCAGCTCATTCATATACGCAATGAGGACACAGCGAAAGGCATGTGGGATGTACTGAAAAGACTGCTTGAAAGATCCCATTTAAACAACAAGCTGTTTATGCTGCGTAAACTTTACAAAATGAGACTTGGCAGAGGGCAGCACATGCAGGAGCATATAAACGCAATGCTGGAGGCGATTGCGCAACTCAGATCAAGCGGGGAGAATATAACAGACAGTCACATTGCAGCCATGTTGTTACGCAGTTTGCCCGATACATATACTGCACTAATCAATGCACTGGAGACACGACCTGAGACAGATCTGACGTTAGCATTTGTAAAAACCAGGCTCATAGATGACTATAAGAGAAGAAAGGAATTAATGCATGACTCCATAGAATCCGACACCAGTACCGCTCTTAAAGCTACAGAAAAGAAACCAGAGTGTGTTTCAGATGCCACAAGCAGGGACACATAAAGAAAGACTGTACTATATGGAAAGCAGAGTAAATGAGACAACGTCCCTCTTATGCTAAACAAAAGGTGAAAACCACAATCAATGACCCAAGGGAAGGCAACTGGAATGCCACATTTAAAGTGACAGGCAAGAATAAATGCCAAGACTGGTGCATCGATTCAGGGGCAACCAGTCACATGACGAGTGATAGAAGTTTCTTCACAGAACTTGATCCGAACAACAAAGAAATTATTTACCTTGCAGATGGAAGCACAATACATGCAGAAGGATGTGGGCATGGAACCCTTGTATGCCCTGATGATGCGGGACACAATTTAACCATACCAGTGAAAGATGTGCTTTATGTTCCTAATCTAGAAGGAGGACTATTATTTGTGAAACATCTAACAGCCAGAGGACTCACTGTGAAATTCAAAGGTGACAAGTGTTCCATTCCATTCTCCATACATATATGGCACAGACGTCTAAGTCACAGACATCCAGAATGCATAATGGAACTACAGAAGAGGAATCTGACAAGGGATCTAATAGTATCCCCTTGTCCAGTCACTGTTAAATGTTAATGTTGCATTAAATCCAAAGCTACAAGAGCAACACTTCCAAAAGTGAGCCAGAAGAGAGCCTCAAGACCACTTGACTTAGTTCACAGTGACGTGTGTGGTCCCCTAAACCCACCAACACCTGGAGGCAACAGGTACATAGTGACTTTCATAGATGACTACTCAAGATATACAGTCACCAACTTCTCCCTCATCCTCCCTACTTGAAGTCCAAAAATTATTGTCTTGGTTTGGTAAAGTATCATTTTATAAGATTAATGAAAGCAAATCGTATGCTCTAGATATTGGAATTGACGCAGTGACAAACAATCTCCTCCAACACCAATTCCCTTATACTTGGGCAGACACTAGCATCCCGTACCTTGGAATTCATTTGACTAGATCCACTAAATCCTTATTTACACATAATTATATTCCTCTTAAAAATAAACTACAATCAGATCTGAAAGATTTAGGAAAACACGAATTTTCTTGGTGGGGCAGATTATCTGCTTTTAAAATGATCCACTTGCCTCAAGTCCTATACTTATTTAGAAGTTTGCCTATTCCAGTCCCTGTGTATTTCTTTAAATCCTTACAATCAATCCTTTCTAACTACATCTGGAAAGGGAAAAAATCTAGATGTGCCCATTATAAATTGATTAAAAATAGAATGTGGGGAGGAGTGGGTTATGTCGATTTTCAAGACTATTTCTATGCCTCAATATTGTCTCAAATGAGAGAATGGTTCCAACTGTCCCCAACGACAAATTGGGGTCTAATTGAATCCTCCTATTGTAATAAAACTACGACCAACCTATGGCTTTTTGGTGCACATATGGGAATTAAACTTCCCTCGCACTTACCTCCCACAATGAAAGTATCCATTTCTACATGGCTTAAGATTTTGAATTCTGTGACCTCTCCTGATACAACAATAACGGTAGACATTCCCTTTAAAACACTGCATCTTATAATGTATCACTCATCACTTAGTCTTTGGAGCGAACAAGGCGTGGAATCTATTTGTGACATTTATGATAAAGGCACGATTAAACCATTCCAAACCATCCAGTCTGAGTTTAATATACCCCAACATTGTAATGCTCATTATAGACAAATAGCAAAACGTTTATGTAAATCAAATACCAAAAACGTTTGCCTACATAAATCAGTCTGGACCTTTCTCTCTACTAGTACTGAACCAAAGAGAAAAGGTATTACCTTTTTTTACAACCTACTTCAGGACAAGAGAATATTTTCAAAAACCCCATCACATCTACAATGGGAAAAAGACTTGGAGTGTTCTTACACTGATTACCAATGGCACATGGCTTGTAAAATAAACCAATCAACCTCTAAATGTGCATCACTATGGGAACTCTCAGTTAAGATCACTCTGAGGTGGTATTATACTCCAGATGTACTATTTAAATTTAGTCATCAGCAATCTAACCAATGCTGGAGACTGTGCGGAAAGAAAGGGGACTTGCTCCATATTTTATGGAGCTGTCCCATGCTTACTAAATATTGGACAGAAATATTTGGTATAATTTCGGCTTTAACTGGTTCATGGATAGATCCCAACCCTGGTTTAGCTTTACTGTCCTTGGGTATTGATGACATTCCTGCTGTTCTCAGGAATTCTATCAACCATTTACTTCTGGCCGCAAGGCTCTCAATCACTAGAAAATGGAAGGACTCTAGTCCTACCTCTACTATTGAAGCCATTGATTTGACCAATCTCCACTTCACGTATGAACGTATGATGGCCATTTCAATGAATAATCTTTACAAAAATGATGTTTCCTGGGCCCCATGGAAAAACTGGTATGAACTTGGGGTGTGGTAGCTCTCGACTGAACCCTTTTCAACATTTCTCTATGTCCTGGTTCATTACATGATACTTTGTATCCGGATGATACTGATTTCTCACGTGTTCTTTAGATTAGATTTCTTTTGATTGAGTTTACTTTGCTAACATTATAACATTATACTCTGACCAT
Organism: Rana kukunoris; assembly: GCA_029574335.1. NCBI lineage: Eukaryota > Metazoa > Chordata > Amphibia > Anura > Ranidae > Rana > Rana kukunoris. Next base: position 174,392,583 of record CM056049.1, read on the forward strand.
TTCTAATACTGATACTTCTCTACATGATAAGTTAATTATCTAATTTATGCTTTGTTTACATACTTTCCATGTTTTACTACTTATATACGACTACTTGATCTATCAGAATTTATGAATGTCACGTACTTCTTACGCTATTTATTGTTACGTTATATACTTATACTATGACAATGCTTTGTAACATATATGACTTAATATTTTTAAAAATTCAATAAAAACTATTGAAAGAAAAAAAGATATACAGTCACCTACCTGATGCAACACAAGAGTGAAGTCTTCGACAAATCACAAGACTATATAACAAAGACAAGTAACACGTTTCAGAGGAAACCTCTCATACTTCGGAGTGATAATGGAGGTGAATTCACAGGCGGTAAGATACAAGAGTACTTGAAAAGACATGGAATAGAACATCAAAAGACAGTTCCGTATACACCAGAACAGAATGGAGTAGCTAAAAGAAAGAACAGAATTCTGACTGAAATGATCAGATGTATGCTGACAGACTCTGGACTACCACAAAAATACTGGGGTGAGGCAGCCATGACAGCTACATATCTGCAGAACAGACTTCTTTCCAGAACAATGGAGAAAACCCCATATGAGCTATGGCACAATGAGAAACCAAGTGTACAACACCTAAGAGGTTTTGGATGCAAAGCATTTATCTACATACCTGAAGAAAAACGTACCAAACTCCAAAACAGAGCGTTTGAAGGTATCTTTGTTGGATACAGTGAAAATCTTAAGGGTTACAGAATCCTAAATCCCAAAACAGCCAAGGTTACCATTAGCAACAGCGTAACTTTTGTGTATCTTACTATAGGACTATCATATCGATTCATCAGTGATTGGATATTCCTTTTTACTTTTTTGTTGGTTCACATATGGACTATATATGCACTTTGATTTATATATATTATATGTTTTTCCTTTATGTTTCACATCACATTGGTTATCGATTTGTCAGCTTTGGCACTCATGGTAATTCACTTTATCATTTTTTTGTGTTGCACAGCTCTACTTTTTTTTTTTGGTATTTGTTTTAATGTATGGTCCTACATTATGAGCTGCGGCATTTAAATTTTGATGTGTTTATTAGAGCAGTATATTCCATTTTTCTCCTTCATATTATATTATATATATATATATATATATATATATATACAGTATATATATATATATATATATATATATATATATATATATATATAATTTGATCTTAATTCATGCACTGTTGATTTCAGTTTTTTGTTTTTCCTTATTTTTTCTGTGAAAAAATATAAAATAATAAGACTAATGAGAGGTCATCTTTTGGCACAAGAGTAGGTGCTTTTGTAATTCTCAAGAGCAATTTAACCCTCGCTGCAACGTTTCAAACAGCTAAAAACATTTTGAAGACATTTAATCAAAATTATAATTTTTTTTGGACAAAACTTCAGTTTTGTTAATTCCTAAAGATGACTTTCTTATGAGGAGAGATACAAAGCACCCTTTGTAATTGCAGCAAACCTAATAGCAAATTCCTATTAGTAACTTGACAGCATGTATGAATATTCTAAATGTGTAATTTCTCATATTTTTACACATAATACCAGGATAACTATATGGATATTTAATTATATTAAAATGAAAATATATTAAAATCTGGGGAAAAAAATATAGAGTGTAGTTTTCAGAATTCACTTTTTTCATTATGATTATACATACCTGTTTGATAAAAGCTTCACCTTGCTGCTGATCAAAGGGGAAAAAGCCAATTTTTGTCATTATTATAGTAGATTGGTTGGCCTTTAGCTATTTCCGTTCATTTTTCCTTCCATAGGCAAATAAAAAGGTGAAATACGGAAATGACTGCATTAATGCAAACTTTGCTTGACAGGTTGAACCATTCTCTGTCCTGTAAAAATGCCAAGTTTGAAAAGCCTTTTAATAAAATGAGGTGCATATTGTCTCGAATGCTTATAATAAAAGCTTCTCTGTGTTCCTGGAGCTGTCATTTATAGAAGAGAAATAAGTAATCTGTGTGCCACACTGCCAAGGTTGTATTTATCTGGTTTAGCATTTAACCTTTATTAACCTCTAGGTCATCCTCCAAACCATTGCATATGACCTGCCAAATTGCTCTATAGAACTATGGTTTCCTATTCAAAGAAAATACAGGTATGTGCTTTGGCAATTGGTTATAAGCAAATCATCACCTACAGCTTTCTCTTAGCCCTCTGCAAAGTTCTACAAATACCTGTTGAATCTGGCATAGTCCACATGATGTAACTTCCAGTGATGGTGTGGCAACGGTGCTGCATTGCTACTGAATTCACAGCAGAGTTGCCACTCTCATATAGTACAAACAAATGGCCACTGCCCATGCCTATAACTTTGCAGAAAGGAGCACATAGAAGGGTGAAGCATGTCAAACAAAACCAAAGAATATTCCCAGCTCAACTTACCGACCAGCTTGCAACCAACCAAATTATCCTGTCTAACAGTATGCGTTAAAAACATGGGTTTCCTTTGCACACATTTGCAAATACATGCATAAACAGCAGAGGCATTTCACGGGACACCCCAATATTATGTGCAGTCTTAACTCTGAATATTGAGAGCCAGCATGGTAGTAGCACATACATTATAATGGATATGCATAGTGCAGGTGAGCCTAGAGGGAGCCTACCCTCCTTAACCACTTAAGGACCCCCGCACGCACATATACGGCCACAGAATGGCTCGTACAGGCACAAGGGCGTAAATTTACGTCCCCGCCTAAGTGCTGGCTAGGCTCGGCGGTCGGGCCGACCGGGCGGCGACGCTGTCCGGATCGCGCTCAGTTTACCCGCGCCCCCCGCGATCGCTCCCAGCCAATGCGCGCGCTCCAGGTTCTGTCACTTCCTCCTCCTGTGTAAACACAGGAAGGGGGAAGTGATGTAATCTCCCATCGCAGCGGTATTTCCAACCGCTGCGATGGGAGAAACACCTCACAGTAAGTCCTGCACCAACACTACACTGACATACACACACATACTGTAGGCACACTTAACCCCTTGCGATCTGCCCCCCCACCCCCCCTGTCACAGTGTCACTGAATGCAGTGATCTAATCACTGCATTTAGTGTCAGTGTGACAGGCAGTGTAAAATCAGTTAGTGTTAGGTTCAGGATAGCCCCCCACCCCCCCAATAAAGTTTTAACCCCTGATCACCGCCCTAGTTAACTCTTTCACTCCCTATTGCCAGCGTCACTAAGCGATCATTTTTCTGATCGCTGTATTAGTGTCGCTGTTCCGCTAGGTAGCTATTTTTTTTATTGCGATTTTTTTTTTTTTACTAAAGACATGTGGCTAAATAAATTTTGGCCTAAATGTTTGACTAAAATTTAGTTTATTTGATTTTTTTTTAACAAAAAGTAAAAAATAGTGTTTTTTTTTCAAAAATGTCGCTCTATTTTTGTATATAGCGCAAAAAATAAAAATCGCAGAGGTGATCAAATACCACCAAAAGAAAGCTCTATTTGTGGGAAGAAAAGGACGCAAATTTTGTTTGGGAGCCACGTCGCACGACCGCGCAATTGTCTGTTAAAGCGACGCAGTGCCGAATCGCAAAAACACCTTGGGTCATTTACCAGCGTATTGGTCCGGGTCTTAAGTGGTTAAGGGCACATAGGCGCACTGGACACCTAGCATACTGGGGGGACAGTGAAGTGGCTCTGCAGCTTATGCATGTATTTGCAAATGTGTGCAAGCTAAACCCCCGTTTTTAATGCATACTGTTAGACAGGATAATTCAGTTGGTTGCAGGCTGGTCGGTAAGTTGAGCTGGGAATTTTCTTTGTTTTTTTTTGTCACTCTCACGTAGTCTGTGTTTTCTTGCCCTCCAGTGGAATGGGAAAATATATTGCAGGGGACATGGCTATCAGCATTGTCCCTGCTGATTCACAAGCCTGTAGCTTCAGCTCATCTGTTCTGAAACCCTCCCACTGCAAGCTACAGTGTCTGGGAGGAGAAGCATGTGAAACACAAATAAAGGGGGATTTGGCTCAAACTGAAAGGTTTTATTCACTTTTTGAGGCTTGTGCATCACATTATTTGAATTCGGGACTTGTTTAGACTGTCAGCATAAAGTAAAATATAGTTCCTGTCACAAGAAAATTTGTTACCTTAAAGTATTTTTGGAAAAACCGTCTTCCACATACCGTAGTTATTAACCCTTTCATGCCTAAGCCTATTTCTGACATTTGGTGTTTACAAGTTAAAATCCGTTTTTTGCTAGAAAATTACTTAGAGAACCCCCAAACATTATTTAAATATTTATATATATATATAATTATATATATATATATATATATAAATATATATATATACAATATATTATATATTATTTTTTAGCAGAGAATCTAGAGAAAAAATTGTGATTGTTGCAATATTTTATGTCACACGGTATGTGTGCGGCGGTGTTTTAAACGCAACTTTTTGGGAAAAATTTACTTTGATGAATTAAAAAAATATGAAAAAGTAAAGTTCGCCCAATTTTTTTGCATAATGTGAAAGATGATATTGAGATGATGTAAATAGATACCCAACATGTCACGCTTTATAATTGCACACCCTCGTGGAATGGGGACAAACTACGGTACCTAAAAATCTTTTTAGGCGACGCTTGAAACTTTTTTACGGTTACTAGGTTAGAGTTACGGAGTAGGTCTAGGGCTAGAATTATTGCTCTCGCTCTGACGATTGCGGCAATACGTCACATGTGTGATTTGAACACCGTTTTTATATGCGGGCGCGACTTCCGTATGCATTTTCTTTGTTGCGCAAGCTCACGGGGAGGGGGGCGCTTTAAAAAAAAAAATATTTTCTTATTTATTTTATTTCTTTTTTATAATATTAAATTGTGTTTTTTTTTTGTTTTTTTTTACATTTTGATCAATTTTATTGCTGTCACAAGGAATGTAAACATCCCTTGTGACAGTAAGGCCGCGTACACACGATCAAACATATCTGTTGGATATGTCCGCTGGTCAGTACGCCTAACCAGCGGACTGAAATCTCCCTCATGCGCCGAATCCAAGAAGTATTTTACTTCCTGGTTTGGTGACGTGGCGGCGTCAACGTCACCGCCACGTCACCGCGCTGTCTGTCCGCGGGGATTTTGGTTTGATCGTGTGTACACACATCAAACCAAAACATCCCAGGAGACATGTCTGATGAAAACGGTCTGTTGGACCGTTTTCATCGGATATGTCTCCTCGTGTGTACGCGGCCTAATAGGTGGTGACAGGTACTCTTTATGGAGGGATCGAGGGTCTAAAAGACCCCCAATCCCTCCTTTGCACTTCAAAGTATTCAGATCGCCAAAAACGGCAATTCTGCATATTGTGTACTTTTTTTAAATCCGGCGCCATTGGCAGCCGAGAAACCCGGAAGTGACGTCATGACGTCGCTTCCGTGTTTCCATTGCGGAGACAGAACAGTTTACGGCTTTGATTCAGTCTGCGGCTGGACAGCGGAAGCGCCGCATTGAGGATCGGGTCTCCCGGTGGGACAGTAGGCCCGGTCAGAGCGGCGAGAGGCGGCGGTAGGGGGGGATGTCCCCTCCTGCTCCTCCGCTATAACAACCGAGTGGCTTTCAGCCGCATCGGTTGTTATGCCGGATAGCCAATCGCCGCCTCTACATTACACAGCACCCTGGACCTCTGGACCCCTTTACATTACACAGCACCGCACCTCTGGACCCCTTTACATTATACAGCACCCTGCACCTCTGAACCCCTTTACATTACACAGCACCCTGCACATCTGGACCCCTTTACATTACACAGCACCCCTTTACATTAGACCACCTCTGGACCCCTCTACATTACACAGCACCCTGGACCTCTGGACCCCTTTACATTACACAGCACCGCACCTCTGGACCCCTTTACATTACACAGCACCTCTATATCTCTTTACATTAGACTGCACCTCTGGACAGTGCAGACCCCCCCTACAATACAGAACCCCCCATGCAGATACCACCCCCTACAATACAGAATACCCCTCTACAATACAGAACCCCCCCAAATACCAACCCCCCTATACAGATAACCACCCCTACAATACAGAACCCCCCTACAGTTCCGAACCCCCTACAATACAGAACACCCCCTCTACAATACAGAACCCCCCTATACAGATACCACCCCTACCCTACAATACAGAACCCCCCTCATATACAGAACCCCCCTCATATACAGTACCCCCTATACAGAACACTCCCCCACAATACAGAACCCCCTCATATACAGTACCCCCCTCCCACAATACAGAACCCCCCTCATATACAGAACCCCCCTCATATACAGTACACCTCCCCACAATACAGAACCTCCTACAATACAGAACCCCCTACAATACAGAAACCCCCAACAATACAGAACCCCTCACAATACAGAAACCCCCTATACAGATACCACCCCCTACCTACAATACAGAACCCACCCTCATATACAGAACCCCCCTCATATACAGTACCCCCTATACAGAACACCCCCACAATACAGAACCCCCTCATATACAGTACCCCCCCTCCCCAATACAAAACCCCCCTCATATACAGTACCCCCCTATACAGAACACCTCCCCACCAATACAGAACCCCCCTACAATACAGAAACCCCCCACAATACAGACCCACCTATACAGATACCCACCCCTACCCTACAATACAGAACCCCCTCATATACAGAACCCCTATACAGAACACCCTCCCACAATACAGAACCCCCCCTCATATACAAAACCCGACCCCCTATACAGTAACCCCCCTATACAGAACACCCCCCACAATACAGAACCCCCCTCATATACAGAAGCCCCCTATACATAACACCCCCCACAATACAGAACCCCCTCATATACAGAACACCCTCCCCCACAAATACAGAAACCCCCCTCCCATACAGTACACACCTCATATAGAGAACACCCCCCCCCCTTACAATAGTGCAGACTGCAGAGTGACTGTGACAGCCCATTGCCTTCAGACTCAGCGCGCCGCACAGAGCAGAGCACTTCTACGGAGGAGGAGGGGGGGTGGCTGCAGCTTCACACTCGGCTGTGTGACTGTCAGACAGAGACAGTCACAGCCGAGCGTATAGTATCAGAGCTGCGGGCGCGGCGCTGCGCTGCCACGGAGAAGGGGATTATTGCGGTGGGTCCCCGGCGGCGGGTATAACTTGGGTGCATGCGAAACATGTAGAGGCATATGGGCAGTATCCCTTTACACAACGAATCTGTCACTAGTCTCCTCCATTGTCAACATTGCAACTTCCGAACCGCATCTAAAACTAGGCTTGGAACGCACGCCGCACGCTGCGCAAAACAGTAACGCTGGACTAGCTAATGCCGGCTGGGCATTGCAAAATGTGAGTGAGTTTTTTACTTTTTTACTTTCTTAAATAAAACATTGGTTTAAAAATATACTACACCATAAGAGGCTTTTTTCTTTTTGGTGGAGCCTCAAGAGGTGGAGAGCCATTCGGGTCTGATACACAGGATAAAGGATCGTGCAGAACCGCTGCTTAAAAGGATATTATATGATGTGTCCCTTATGTGATCTGGTGAGCGCAATCTTTACTAGAGGTGGTGGTGACACTAATTAAGGGTGCTAATTCACAGAGAATATACCTGATTCTACAGCACAGAGCACGTTTTTCACTTTGAAACAAGATAAAAGGATTAAGGACTGTTTTTAGGTGCAATAGCACGCACCAACAGGATTAAAATTTTGTAGAATATTTATATGGTTTAAATTAACACTGGTGTTCATGGACATTTGTTTATATATATGTTATATTTATGTTTATGGTTTTTAGATAATCAGCGCAGGAGTATATGCCACACATATGGTATATGCCACAATCCACATTTTCATTTTTTCACTTGTCACAAGTGTTCACAGTAACTGCAGCAGATTAACATATTTATATTATACACTTAGTTGCGCCGGTGTCACAACACACGTATAACTTGGGTATCAATTATGCTGTCACCGCGGCCGCGCCATGCCTCAGTCGCGGAGGGGGGCGTCGGCCTGACACCCCCCAGTGTGTGGCACCCGGTGCGGCCCACCCCCCGCCCCCTGCTTAGTCCGCCGTTGGCTTTCCATCCCAGTTTGCTCTTGGCTCTCATTGTCATGTACCCACCATGCAGCCTAGCACATTGTCTGCATTCTGTCACTAATGAAGACATTGGCACATACTTTTACCACCCCAACCTCCTCACCAATTCTCTCTTTTCTAATCTTAGCCCCCCCCCCCTTCACATTGAAGCAATTTGTCATGCAGTTTGACAAGTCACATTCTATTGCCAGAAAGGCAGTGTTCAAATCAATGCAACGCCAACTTTGAGTCGCTGCATCAATTTGAAAAAGTAGTACATGCGATTTAGGGTGCGACTTCAATAGACACGTGTGAATGAAGCCACACAGATATCTTCAAAGTCGCAACCCAAAGTCACACTGAGATGCGGCTTTAAAATTGTGCCATGTTCAGGTTAAGTCGCAGAATTTCAAAGCCACAGTCAATGTGAACAGGGGCCAATAGAAGATTCACACTGGTGTGCTGTGGTCTGGCCACAGTGTGATTGTATATGCAGTTTACCCACAGTTTTAGGTGCGCTCCCATTCAATTCTTTTAGACTGTTTCCATGAAAGCAAATCACAGACTTGCATGCTGCATCTTTAATGTGCAATCAGGAAACACACATTCCACTAGAATTCATCAGAAGCACACCTAAAACTGCAAGTAAATCACACATACAAATCGCACTGTGGTCAAACCACAGCGAACCAGTGTGAAACTGCTATAAGGCTAGGTTCACGCGCAGTCAGGATTATGCACAAAATTGTGCCACTTCATAGGAGTGGATGGAGGTTCCGATCAGGTCCGCCTGAAAAACTGACAGACAGACCTGATCGGAAAGCCCGTGTAAAAGGGGCTCAAGTTCGAACCGGGGGGGGGGGGGGCGCACTTTGCCATCTTCACCCTGGGCGCTGGATGACCTTGTCCCAGCACTGCACCCACTATTATTGTCCCTCCTGTCCTGGCAAACCTGATCTCTGCATCAGGGACTATTTCTGTCGCTACCACACACTAGTGGAGTATTAGCTTATGGTACATCACGGCACAGTCCTTTTTACACAGGGTCTCAAAAGATGTTAGATGGCCATCCCATTTGAGAGACCCTAACCTGGAAAGTTCAAAGTTATAATAAAAGTGTAAAAAAATTAAAATACTTTTTTTAAAATAAATAAATAAAAATACCAAAAAAAGTTGTTGTTTTATTGATCTGTTTTACTGTATCTTATGCTATACTGCAATGTTTTATTATTACTGTGTTTTGCTGGTGAGATTTAAATTGGAGCCACTTTGTATACATAAAATAAACATAAAATGATATTACCATCATCCTAGAAATCAATTTAAGATAGAGTAAGGGTTTATTGGGAACCAAAAAATGACCCAAAAGAACTCAACGCTTGGAAAAGAATAAGTGGGCACAGGGACTATAGCGGTACTAGATACAAGATTGTAAATGAGAAGATATTGATAGGATAAAAAATTACATCAATTTATTATACAAAATGTCAAAAGACAGGACACACATCATTATAAAATAACAAAAAACAACCAAAAAAAAATGGACACAATGTACGACCGACTGTCCCAATCACTGAGATGTTGAAAGCCCTGATGAAGAGGGGAGCGGTGAAATGAAGGGGGTCATACAAGTCAGATCTCTACTAGTTTTGCAACGATAGTTGCTTCATCAGGAGAATTGTTCTGCACAGAGAAGGTCACTCGCTTGGGGCAGGGAGACACAGCATGGAGAGAGCAACTCTCACGGCGGTCACTGATGGTGAATAAAGGCCACACTGCAGAATGGACCTGTTGTTGGCTGTGTAGAAGTATTGAAAATAAATGAGCCCTGGGATATTATAGTTGGTCAGTGAGACATTGAGGCCCCGTACACACAAGCAAATATATCAGTTCAAATCAGTCGGAAAGACCGATTTGAACAGATCTGTCTGCTGGGATGTATTGGTTTGATCGTGTAAACACGATCAAACCAAAATCCCCGCCAGCAGACAGCGCGCTGACGTGGCAGTGACGTGGCAGTGACGTTGACGCCGCCACGTCACCGCACCAGGAAGTAAATTACTTCCGCGCATGCGTCGAATCCATTCAACGCATCCGTCTGTTTGCCCGTACACACGATCGAATTTGTCTTCTGAAACGGTCCGTCAGACCGTTTCCAGCAGACAGATTTGATCGTGTGTACGCAGCCTAAGAGTGTGGGTTGCAATGGCATGTGTATGTCTACTGTTTTACTGTACTGTTACTGAGATTTATTGTTAACCTTTCTTTGCTTTGCAGGTATGCCTTTCAGCTGCAGCACTGATTTGTTTAATTTGACAGCAACACGATTAACCACATTTAATCAGACTGGGTCTACATTTGCAGTGTGGTTCTTTGTTGTTCTGTGCTGAGGGAGGAAGCCACTCGATGAAGAGCCTGTCTTGGAGAGCACCCAGCAAGAGGCTGGTATCTCAGGAGAGGCCTTGAACTTCATCGAAGGACGCACAATTACTGAGAGGCTGAGTGATGGTCGCCTGTCAGTTTTGAGTTTACAGGAGTTTATTCAGGAGAGATCTGGGTGCTTGGTCCTGTGTTGAGTATTGTTATGATTACAATTGCCCTGGGGTAGTAATCATTCACCCACTAATAGATATGTGCCACATCCTTTTATATAGGGATTTGTGAAAAAAAAACATGCAACCATGTTTTTAACGGAGTAAAATTGGACTTTGTAGGCACAACCTGAAAAAAAAATATGATATTTTTAATAGAAAAATGCAAAAATACAAAATACATAGCAATTGCACTATACTACATAATAAGACAAAACAAAACAATAAAATAACCTCATTTTTATCACTCTGGAGCGTTTTCTTTCAAGAGTGATAAAAATGGGGTTCTTTTATTGTTTTGTTTTGTCTTATTATGTAGTATAGTGCAATTGATATGTATTTTGTATTTTTGCATTTTTCTATTAAAAATATCATACATTTTATTAGGTTGTGCCTGCAAAGTCCAATTTTTCTCCGTTAAAAACATGGTTACATGTTTTTTTTTTTACAAATCCCTGGTCCTGTGTTGAGAAGGATTCTGGACAGAATTGTACGTGAATATGACTGGACGTAGGTTACGTTCACACCGTAGGCAGTGATCCGACGTATCTTAGGCAGTTGTTTCGACAGTGATTGTGAGCATACGCACTGGGATGCGGCTACAACATGAGGCATGCGCAGTTCGTTCTAAGTACTTGTCTGGCACTCTGCCCATCATTTACATGGGGTCACGCCTCACCCCACTTTCACCTACGCCGGCTTATGCCTTAGAAAACCAGTGTAGTTTTGAGAGCAAGTGCTTTGTGAATTCTGTGCTTGCCTCTCTGCGCTGCGTCGGTGTGGCGTAAAGAATATACGCTATGGCGGCATAAATATGCACCGATGTCTGTGAATCCGGGCCATAATATATATATATATATATATATATATATATATGTATATATATATATTATATACACACACACGCACACATTCATATATACACACACACCTCAAAAAATTAGACTATCATCAAAAAGTTAAATTTATTTCAGGAATTCAATAAAAAAAAAATGAGACTTATATATATTTATTGGGGTATACCGTGTGACGGCGTATAACGCGCACCCCAAGCCTAGAAGGGAAGTTTAAGAAAAAATACTTACATTTTGAATGCCCGTCGTCGGTGTCCGTCTGCTGCCTTGCCCGGCGTCCGTCGGCGGCCTTGTCCGGTGTTTGTCTGCGGCCTAGGAGGTGTCCTCGCGGCTTCTCTCAGCTCAGAGCACCACCGACATAGACTGAGCTGAGTGTACCCAAGTGTACTGCGCACTCGGCTAGGCTCGGCCACGCTCGACTCCTCTCTCATAAAGGCTAGGAGGCGGGACAGGGCGTGACCGCGAGCGGAGCCGAGCGTGGTTGAGCCTAGCCGAGTGCGCAGTACACTCGGGTACACTCGGCTCGGTCTATGTCGGCGGCGCTCAGAGACAGCGCAGATCGGCGTATAACGCACACCCACGTTTTTCCCCTGATTTTAGGGGGGAAAAAGTGTGTGTTATACGCCAATAAATACAATAGATGCATTACACACAGAGTAATATTTCAAATTTATTTATTTGAATGATTATGGCTTACAGCTAGTGAAAATTCAGTATCTCAGAAAATTTGAATATTAAGACCAATTAAAAAAATGATTTTTGATACAGAAATGTAGGCTTACTGAGAAGTATTTATAGTATAGTATGCACTCAATACTTGGTTTGGGGCTCCTTTGGCATGAATTATTGCATCAATGCAGTAGAGATTACATGAAGCTGTCCATTTAAACCCTCAGAGGCTCACTAAGGCAGGGTCCATGTTAATTGAAAAAAAAATATATAATTAACACATGCACATACAGTATATGTTAAATTTCTAGGTGTTGTGTGTTGGATCCAGCCAATGTTGCAAAAAAAATGTAATAAAAAAAAAGGAAATAGAATATGTCAGTTATATTAATGCGGAATGATTTGTGATTGCACAACACTACAGAATATATCAGAGCAGCTGAATGATACCTGGAAGGAAATATTAAACAAGTGCTAGACATTTCCTAAGTTGCTGGACATAGGAAGGGAGAGAAAAAAATATATACATTTATTTTCTGCTTGCCTAAGAGAGGAAAAAAATAAAAAATAAAGTTGGCAGAACACTGCCCCTAGCGGCCAGTACGCTGGTACTGCAGGACAGGCCATAGTTCAATTCAAATGCACAGCAACAGGAAGGAAATATAAAACAGAGCATCTCCTTCGCTGAAAATTCTTCTGATGCTGCAAAGAGACCCGCAAAAACCTATTCTAACTGACTGAGTCAAACCTCTCCCGAAGTTCTGCACATACAGCAATATGTGGATCCGGTGAGATAAGCAAACAAAAATAATTCGAATAGGGGTGAGAGTCCTTGTCCAGGTCTTCTTTAAAAGCAGCAAGTTCAAAAATATAGGCATGAGGCCTATCTGTAGAAACGTGGATCTGGCAACAGTGGTGGTGATAGAGAACACCTGATCCACCTCCCCGGGGCATTTCAGAACCACACGAGCCGCATTAATGTACCTGCCAGATGAGCAAGGTTCAAGTCCGTGCTCTTTACAAGCCTGGGCACATTCAGATGGGACCATATCTTATCATGGTACCATCTCTCCCACTCCCTCTCAATTTCCAAAAAAAGGGCTGGAGGCACCTATGGGTACTCCCAGCCATAGTCCGCGGCAACCCGGTGCATCACAACCCGCTGAAGACGGGCCAGTTTCGGCAACATGCGGGGATATCCGTATCCCTGCTTTACCATAGAGTCAGGTGCCCTTCTTAACATGGGCGCAGGAGTGGGTATGGGGTTGGTGATATTTGTAACAGCAGAAGACTCACCAATCCCCCAGGTCAGCTGCGGAACATTCGTGTTGGGTACGTTGGGTGTGTTCCAGCCGGACCACTTCTTCCTCCGTCGGGTAGGGGCCCGGAATCCTCCATAGCCCTGGGACTCTGGAAACTCTGGCTCGAAGAAATGGTCAGATGTAGAGTCTAATTTAGAGGAGTTATACTCCTCGGCAGGCAAACAGTTGCAGGCCCCAGCCAGGGCAACGGACAAGTCCGATGGACAAGCAGGTAGCTTCCAGTCGCTACAGCAGGGTTGTCGGAGAGGGCCCCCTCCGACAACAGCACGCCAAGCGAAGACTGCATTAACAGGGGCAGTCTCCGGAACCGTCTCGGCCTGCGTGTTCGTCACACTGGCCACACGGTCAAATTTCTCCATCTTGTCCAGCAGGTTTACCTCCGGGAACGGGATGGCGAGGTAGCCGACAGCAGGGTCATGGTGGACGAAAAGGTGATGACTTCAGCGTCCATGACCTCCGGTTCCACGATCTCCACGGATGGGGAGGGTTCCGGCCAAGGGGCCTCCTCCTCCGCGGTCACAGTCCCGGAGAACCAGTCCACCCGATACTCCCGAGGAGCTTCAGTGGGTGGCTGAACTTGAAACAGGTAGGTCTGGCATTTTTTTGCATCGGGCAAAAGGCAGGAGCTGAACAGCAAGCTCCGCACAACGAGGGCAGGATAGTCCAAGGGCCTCCGATCCTCTGCTCGCGTGAAGTACAAATTTGCTATCGGTCCGCCTCCGGATCCCCGTGAGGGGTGCTCTGAATGAATGAATGAAAAACTTATATAGCGCGGCACATGCGAACTTGATCGCCTCTGGGCGCTTGATGGTCCTGTCTCCTTTGGTATCAAAAGAGATGAGTCTTGATCTTTCTCCTGAACGCTAAGTGGTTCTCCTCTAACCGAATGCTGGTTGGTAAAGCGTTCCATAGTCTGGGACCTTGGACCGCGAATCTCCTTTCTCCTTTGAACTTGTAGTTGGCTCTCGGTATCTGGAGGAGATTTTGATTGGTGGATCGCAAAACACGATTGGGATTATGAGCTTTTATTTTTTCGCATAGATAATGGGGAGCATTCCCATGGATACATCTATGCGTTAGACAGAGTACTTTAAAAGTGATTCTGTCTTTTACTGGTAACCAGTGAAGGGTTCTCAGTGAAGGTGAGATTGATTCCCAAGGTTTTTTCCCAGTCCCAAGTCTAGCGGCCGTATTTTGAACGTATTGTAGGCGAGCGATTTGGTACTTGGGGAGTCCGAGGTAAAGGGCATTTGCATAGTCCTGTCTGGACTGGCCATGGTAGACATGGTGGAGACTCCCGGGGTGGTCATCGGGGGTCTCAATCTCGAAAAAGCTGCAGATCTCCCCGAGGGAGCAGACATCTCACACGTGGCTCTCTCTCTCGCGGGTAAATACTTGTTCTGTTAGTTTGGCGCGAAACTTTGCCCTACTTCTCACGCAGGGGTGGGCGACTCCTCCCACTTGAAGAACTTGTCTAGACACGTTGCAGGCACACGCGGCGTCACAGCACGTGCACCCAGACTCCCGCCGCCTGAGGTTAACTCTTCACCGCACAGTTCAACACCGTAATAGTTCTTTTTCTCAATTAAGTAAAAACTCACAGTTCTGTTGCTAATGGTAACAGTCGAATCCCGGACGAGCCCCCACGTGTAGCGCTACCCCCGCAGGAGCCACTGGTTAGATTTGGGATCGGCGTGTCACCTTTGTAGCATGTCTAGGGGTATGAGGAAAGTAGATGGTGTGGGTAATGATAGAATGTCCAAACAGCAAGGTGTCATTTTCTGTGCTTTTATTCTTGTGCCCAACACGGCAACAGGTAACTTCAGGTGAATAGAGGAAAGATGGTGAAAGAAGAAGTTGCAGTTTCAGGCCTTAACTATGTACAGAAGCAGTCCTGCTTCAACCTATATCATACCTTTGCTTCGTCGCCACTCCAGCCGGAGTGGGTGTAGTGTACCCGGACAGTCTCTCTCACAGAACTGGCAGCCGGAGTATCAATTGGAACTTTGAGAAGGAAACAAGCCTCTGCCACAGACTTGGCTCAATAGAATAGGAGCGGTACCTCTGCCACAGACCATTGCTCTGGAATGCAACTTGATGGAGCGATTCCTTCTCAGTAAAGTAATTGACTGAATTAACTTCAGGTAGTCCTTGATTTTAGGTGATCGACTGACAGGTTGCCATAAACAAAACTCCCAGTGTCCGGTCACCTTGATCCCCAAAGGCTTGTCTAGGCCCTATTGGATCGCCTGCCTCCAGGCTCTCCTCAGACTGACTCCCCACCGAACAGCACAACTCGCTTGGGATCTTCTCATAGAAGTGGGGACCCAGTAAGTCACTGGGGCCCCTCTGCAGCTTTAGTTGGTCCGGGCCATGAGGGCCCAGAGTCAGGAACTCTGCGTAGCACTTGCGCCCCCCACCTCGTAGGCCGTATCGCCGGGGCCAGTGATGTGCCCACACGCTAAAAGTGGGTGACGCATCCGGATCCAACCTCAAACTCCCCACGCCAAAATAGCGCCCTAAAGAAGGACTCTCCCCCAGCATGCCCCGCGAGGGAAAACCTCCTCTGATTGGCTGCTGACAAGAAGGCGGTCCCACTGGTCTCTACTGCCACCACCTGTCGTTCCGAGATGGAAAGGCATCTTTGGAACACAGAATGAAACTCATCCCCCTTCTAAATTTAAACAGCGTCCGTACTTGGAAGTACAGGGAGGCTATATATATATATATATATATATATATATATATATATATATATATATATAAAATATATTATTATTATTTTTTGTGAAAAGAAAAACAAGTAATTAATTAACAATTGCCAAATTCTTTATTTACCTAATATATTTCTAAAGAATCATAAGCAGGAAATTAAGTTGTTAGTGGAGGTGATGGATAGCCAACACTGAAATTGGGTTTTTGTGCAGGATATCATTGGAAAGATACCACAGGCATTGGCAGTCCTTTCACACCATCACAAGGAAGGGAGAGAGTTTCTTTTTATATGCCACCTTCTAAAGAATACCTACCTAATATGTATTAAAATATATAACATTTTATTTGGACCTGTTTGGTCACAGTGC
Organism: Rana kukunoris; assembly: GCA_029574335.1. Taxonomy (NCBI): domain Eukaryota; kingdom Metazoa; phylum Chordata; class Amphibia; order Anura; family Ranidae; genus Rana; species Rana kukunoris. The sequence goes on from CM056049.1 coordinate 174,409,240, forward strand.
CTAAGAACCGGGTGTTTTGAGGAACAATTGCCAACATTATTCAAGAAATAACAGGCAAAGAAATTAAAGCCGAGTTCCAGCAATTTTTTTTAAAGTCAGCAGCTACAAATACAGCAGCTTTTTAATATTAGGACACTTACCTGTCCAGGGCAACCACGATGTCCTCACCCAAAGCCGATCTGTCCATCGGCTCCCGGGTGCAGGCTACGGCATCTTCAGTAAGGGAATCAGGTAGTGAAGCCTTGCGGCATCACAGCCTGGTTCCCTACTGCATGATCTGACTGGTCCCTGCTGTCATCCGGGACCTGTGTGTCTCCCAAAAGACAGCAGGGGGGACAGAAGAGGGGCCGGACATGGTGTAGATGGCTGTGGAATCTGCGGTGATCTCTCGCCGGAAGTGGGAGCAAATACTTGTATTATACAGGTATCTGTTCCACCCCTCCACCCTGAAAGGTGCCAAATGTGACTGTGCTGTCCACCAGATGTCTATGCTGATTATTTGTATCTGTTGTTAAAATTACACGTAAGGTTTGTAATTTACATAAGACAATCATGTGGAGAACAGGCTCCATCTAGCGTTCTATTTTGGTATTGCTGCAGTTGTTCTGTTTATTTGATTTACTGTATGTGTAGTTAAGGAAGTTGTTAGTAAGCAGGGAATTTTGGGTAGAATCTTCACAGGAAGTGAAGCAGCCACCATTCTTTGAGAAGATACTGCAGGAAGCAAGACATGTATTTCTCAATCTATTGCAATCAACCCTTAGAGAACTTAAAAATGTCACCTGGCTTGTTCTAATAAAACTGAGATCAACGAAATGTGGTATCTGAAGTTTATGGGACAAGAAGGTTTAGCTATCTGTCTTAGAGACAGAACAGTGATACCGGATGGGGGGAGGAACCACAAACGTGGAAGTTCCATTTATGGGTGGTACTCCACTTTAAGGAATGGAATGTGAAAGCAGACTATATTCGTGACATTTTTTGGTAGAAATAATGCATACGTATGATGATACTTTGGATACGTTTCTGAACATAGTGGAGCGAGTGGTTAATTTTCAAGGAACCAAAAACATACCGTATTTATCTGCGTATAACGTGCACTTTTTTTCTCTGAAAACAGAGGATAAACAGTGCCTGCGCGTTATACGCTGATATCATGTTTCACCAGCAGGGGGCGCGGATCGTCTGTGTCATTGTAAAACGAAGCTTGTAAATGTTTCTATAGCTCTGTTTTTTTTTTCAGGCTGCTCTCCTCCTCCTCTGAGTGTAGCTTTGATTGGAGGAAGAGAGAAGTCACATGCCCATCAGGAGGGCAGTCATGTGACCAGGTCAGTGAATAAACTGAGCTTTTGAGGTAAATGGAAGCTTTGTTTTGCAATAGACACAGGAGGAGCAGTGAGATAGGGACTGACAGTGATTTTTTATTTGTTTTACTTAACTGTAGAGAATGCTGGCAGCACTATCCCAGGAGACTGGGGGTCTCCTGGGAGTGCAGGGGGGGGGGTTATAATGGATGGGGGCTGTATACTGGGGAGGGGGGAATGTATAATGTATGGGGGGCTGTGTACTGGATGGGGGGCTGTATAATGTATGGGGGGGCTGTGCACTGGATGGGGGGCTGTGTAATGGAGGGGTGATGTATAATGAAGGGGGGTGTGTACTGGATGGGTGGGATGTGTACTGGATGGGGGGGGATGTGTAATGGAGGGGAGATGTGTAATGGAGGGGGATGTATCGTGAAGGGGGAGATGTGTACTGGATGGGGGAGGCTGTGTACTGGAAAGGGTGCTGAGAAAACATTTTTTCCCTAAACTTCCCTCTTAAAATTGGGGTGCGTGTTATACACCGATAAATACGGGTACTTTAAAATAAGGATTAAAAAATAAAGGGTAAAGAAGGAAATAAGATATCAAAAAGAGGAACTGGAAATAAAAATGGGGGTCATCAATCTATGTTTATGTAAGCTAACCTTTATATTTTGTATATTTTGTAAAGAATCAGTCTGTGTGGGATAATTTGAGTAATTAATAGGGGAACCACAAGCGAGTGTAGAAGGAATAGGAGTTTCTGATTGTGGAATGTTGTAAATAAAATATTATTTGTTACTTGGAAAATTAAAAAAGAAATAGAAAAAAAAAAGTATTCAACTGTACAGATATTGCCACAAAATCCAGAAATGTAGTAACAATATTATATTCAAACAAAAACCTAGATACCAAAAAATTAACTTAAGAGAAATTAGAATGACAATAAATAAGCAATTAAAAAAATAGATAGCTCAGTACCTTTAATCAATGTCTTAATTTTTTTTAAGACAGAAAAGCTTTTTACTACCATTTACAAAAGGTAATACCTTCTAATTCCTTTCTTTCTTTAAACCTTCCTAAGCTGCTATTACTGTATTCGCTATAGAATCCTATTTAGACAGATGGAACTACTGAGTACCTAGCAGGATCTCTGATGTATGTTTTTTTCATTTGTGATGTCATAAAACCTGTTTAGGGGTTGCCCTTCATAATGTATTATTTACTTGGTTGTTGGTAGTATATAGCATAATTTTAACCATCATTTCTACAATTATATAGCTCTTTATATAAAGAGATTAGCAATGATAAGCAGTTATCGGCCCAGGTTATGCTTATTGTCGTAAAATCCTTTGCCAAAACAAGAAAGGAAATAGCTTTTGCTTAACCACTTCCATACAGGGCACTTATACACCTTCCCGCCCAGACCGATTTTTAGCTTTCAGCACTGTCGCACTTTGAATGACAATTGCGCGGTCATTCTACACTGTACCCAAACAAATTTTTTATCATTTTGTTCCCACAAATAGAGATTTCTTTTGGTGGTATTTGATCACCTCTGGGATTTTTATTTTCTGTAAAAAAAAAATTACTGAAAATTTTGAAAAAACATTTTTTTTTTGTTTCTGTTATAAAACATTATAAATAAGTATGTTTTCTCCTTTACTGATGGGCACTGATGGTACTGCACTGACGGGCACTGAGAAGGTGGCACTGATGGGCACAGATGAGGTGGCACTGATGTGATGGCATTGATGGGCACTGATGATGGGCACTAATATGCTGCACTGACGGGCACTGATAGGCGGCACGGATGGGCAACGATAGGTGGCACGGATGGGCACCGATAGGCGGCACGGATGGGCACTTATATGTGGCACTAATGTATGTTGTACTAATGGATGCCAATAAGTGCCAAACAATGCCTGCCAATCAGTGATGCCCATTGTGGGCACTGATTGGCATCCATTTTTTGCAAATTTTCATCCCTGGTGGTCTAGGGTGGCATACCTGTAATGGGCATCCCTGGTGGTCTAGTGGCATCCCTGGTGGTCCAGTGTGGGCATTCTCAGGGGGCTGTGCTGATAATCGATCAGCACAAACCCCCTTGTCAGAGGAGCAGCCGATCGGCTCTCCTCTACTCGCGTCTGACAGACACGAGTGAGGAAAAGCCGATTACTGGTTGTTCCTGTTTACATAGTGATCAGCCGATCACCCGACGGAGACTCTTTACCTAGATTGGTGCTGCGGGGTGTCAGACTGACACCCTGCAACAACAATCGCCGGGATGACCTCCCCGGGGGCGCGCATTGGCTCAATATCCTGAGGACGTCATATGACGTCCAGTCAGGATATTGAAACCACTTTGCTGACGTCAATCTGCAATTGGCGGGAGGCAAGTGGGTAAAGAAACTCTGTCACTAAGATCAATGTTAAAACTGTTCCTGCAAAGAAGAAATTGAATACTCACTGACCGATCTGTGCTATTGTAAAGAAAAGTCATGGGAGTTGGGTTGTGAAGTGTTGGGTTCTGCAGATATAGGGCCAGATTCTCAAAGGCGCTACGACGGAGTATCTCAGATACCCCGTCGTATCGCCGTTTTTTTTGTCGGGTATCTATGCGAGTGATTCCTAGAATCACTTTGGCATAGATACGCCTGAACATCCAACAAGTGTAATACCATTACACTTGCGGATCGTAGTTGTAATGACAACTCCGGTCACTAGGTGGCCTTTACGCCCCGTCGTCGCGTACGTCGTTTTCGTCCGCGTAAGGTTACCCCTGCTAATATGAGGGGTAACCTTACGCAGTACCGTCGGATGCCGTCGGGTGCTGTCGGGTGCCATCAGATGCCATGTTAAGTATGGGGTCGGGTCAGCGTTGGCTTTTTCCGTCGCTTACGTCGTTTTACTAACTCGTTCGCTAATAGGGCATTGCGTATTGACGATCACGTCGTTTTGCCGTCGGTTTCAACGACGCTTTCCGACGTGAGCTGGAGCATGCGCACTGGGCTTTTTCCCCGGCCGGCGCATGTGCAGTTCGATCGATTCGTGGGCGCGCTTAATTTAAATACAAGCCGCCCCCTTTGAATTACGTGGCTTTACGCTGGGCCATTTACACTACGCCTCTGCAAACTACGGAGCAAGTGTATGGGGAATACGGCACTTGCTCTGTTACATTGCGGCGGCGTAGTGTAAATGACTTACGCTACGCAACAGCACAGGTGGATGAGAGATGAGAATTCAATGGCTTCATTGCAGCAATAGCTTTGTTTTCAACATTGATCTTAGCAACAGAGTTGCTTTAAGTTAAAGAAGTGTAGCACCCTCTACTTAGATAGGTGCTAGAATAGGATGTTTGTTTTGTAGAGTAGGTACATTTAGGCAGGCCTGTTTGTTTTGGTTTATGTGGGCTGGGATTGGTTTAGAGTTAGCAGCTGGTGACTCACAGGCAGCATCACTGAGACCTCCCTCTGGACTGGCAGGGGGCAGGTCTCCTTAAATACCCAGCTGGTCACCCCAGCTGGGAGAAATTATTGGTTGGAAGAACTGGAAATGAAGTAATAGGCTGTCGGGACCTTGGAATATTATGAATATATTCCTCAATCCCCACAAGAGAAGTAGAGGGAGGAATCTCCTTCCCCCTGCCACTATGACACTGTGTTTTGACAACAGAACTGGTGCTGTCAGAATACACTGATTAGCAGCTGCAGCCCATTATCTGCAGATCTTTAAGGCCCCTTTCACATGTCCGCCTCCGTTCGTCCGTTTTTACAAGTCCGTTTACAGACTTGTAATGGATTCCTATGGGGTCGCGTCCGTTAGCGGGTGATGCATCCGCTAACGGCCGCAAAGATCCGTGTCCTTCTGGATCCCTTTTTTTCTTCCGTCCGGCGGAATGGATCTGATGAAGACGGACAAACGGTCCGTTTTCATCCGATTCCCCATAGGGGAGAGCGGAGGAGAGACAGGGCGGTCCCTGCACAGTGTGCGGGAAACGCCCTGTCCGCCGACAGCTGAGTGGGGATCCCCGCTGAGCCGACGGACACACACAGAGCGGACTGAAAAACGGACCGCTCTGTGTGAAAGGACCCTAAAGGTTTTTCAACTTGACATTTCTACAAAAGTTGATCTGACGATCAATTTCTTTCGAACAGGTATGGACACACTGATTGAAATTAGAAATTTCGATCCATGTATTGCCACCTTAAGCTCCTTGAGGGTAGAAAATGGTGTGAATGTATGGTATGTAAATCTCTACATAAATTGTTTCCCAATATAAATACCAGAAAAATATAAATAAATAAATAAAGGCCACACCTTTAAACATCAACAGCAGCGTGTGCATTTATATTCTCACTGGTTAACTTAATGCATTAGCATGTAAGCCTACATTAGGTAATTTCTGCGTTTTAAAGGTAATTGTGCCTATGCATGTACATTATACATCCACCCACATATGCACATGTATTCATAGGAGTGTGCCTACATGTACACACATTCCTGCATCCTGAAGTGTTCACATTAATCTAAACACAAACAAGCATAATCCAATGCATACATTGTAGCATAGGGGCATTCTGTGATTGGAGGAGGAGAGATTGCAATGTTCCTCTGCCCCTCCCCGCTTCTCTTCCAGCCACAGAACTGCTTGTATTCAGTGAAAAGAATACAAGGGGCCAGATTCAGGTAGAGTTAGGCTGGAGTATCAGTGATACGCCAGCATAACTCTCACTTTGAGCTATTATTTCACTTTGAGCTTTGTATTTCGCCGTCGTATCGTAACTGCAATTTTAAAAATGGCGCTCGGGGCGTTCCCGCTGATTAACGCCGAGAATATGTTAATCAGCGAGAATCGGCAATTCACAATTGTACTCGGGCCCGACGCAGTGACTTTCCGACGTTTCCGTAAGCGTTACGTGGCGTAAAGAAAAACATGACACCTAGGTGGAGTATCCTATGTTAAGTATGGCCGTCGTCATCGCGTCAAATTTAAAAAATTTTGTGTCGTTTGCGTAAAACATCTGTGAATGGGGATTGACGTCATTGACGTTCACTGACAGAATTTGGAGCATGCGCACTGACAGTCGACGCATGCGCAGTACGTTCGCCGAGGGATCGCGCCTAGTTTAAATAATACACGCCCCCTACCCGCCCAATTTGAATTCCGCCAGCTTATTTTCGCTACGCCGCCGCAACTTTAGGAGCAAGTGCTATGTGAATAATAGTACTTGCTCCTAAAGTTTCGGCGGAGTAACATAAATGAGAAACGTTACTCCAAAATAAAGATTCGCTCTCCTACCTGAATCTGACCCAAGGTTTTTTATGAATAGGGGAGGTGTAGTGTAACATAGGGCCAGATTCAGAAAGTATTTACGCAGAAAACAAGATACGCCGGCTTTCTCCTTAAGTTGCATATTTACGCTGGCCACTAGGTGGCGCTTCCGTAGTTTTTTTTGCGTAAATTATGCAAATAAGCTATTTACGCCAATTCACGGCACGTCGTATTTTACGTCGTTTGCGTAAGCGTTAGACCGGTGTAAAGTTACCCCTGCTATAGCAGGCGCAGCCAATGTTAAGTATGGACGTCGGGACCGCGTCGAATTGTACGTCGGTTACGTCGTTTGCGTAAATAGTTTGGGAATGGGGCTCGAAGTTAGTTACGTTCACGTCGTTTACATTGAGAAAAAGCGATGTGATTTCACAAACGCACACTGGGAACGTCCACAGGCGGAGCATGCGCCGTCCAAAAAAAACATCAATTACGTGGGGTCATGATTAATTTACATGAATCACGCCCCCCACTTCCGCAATTTGAATTGCGCGGCCTTACGCCGTGCACTTTACGCTACGCCGCCGCATATTATGGAGCAAGTGCTTTCTGAATAAGGCACTTGCCCATAATATTTGCGGCGGCGTAGTGTAAAGAGGACATTTTTGTATCTGAATCTGGCCCATAGACTTTACTGTGTGCACTGAATGATAGCTGGGTCTCAGGGCTGGAAGTTTGGTCTGGGCTAAATGAAACAAATGATTTTAGGTAACTCAGCAGCTACCCACACATGGGAGGTACCTCATTAGAGATGATTTATTTTTACAAGACAAACCTACAACAATCATTTTTACCCAGAATTCAACTGATTATAAATTTTTAATCAGGTTATTCACAACATAGTTATAAGTCTGCTTGTTAAAAAACATAATAATAAATAGAGTAGACTTAAAGGGTAACTCCACCTGCACGGAGAAAAAAAAATAGCAAATAAAGAAAAATGAATATAGTATACACAATTGTAATGCAAGTCATATTGTAATTTGAGATTTTCCTACCCTCGGGGACGGAAAATATGGATTTTATTAAAAACAGGAGGCGAATATTATGTTTAATCTTTCTTTTACTGTCATCCAGCAGCAAGAGGGTTAATAAAAAGAAAAAACTTTACACAAGTGGGTATGCAAATGAACACAGGTGGACTGTCCAATCAGGTAACAGGAGTATGTTATAAAGGTGAGGTACAGGTGATATTCTTCCTCTTTCTTGATGATAAAACTAGACTGTAAATAACTTGAACTGGAAACTAATTGGAACAACTTGAACTGGAACTCATTCTTCAATATGTCATGAAGTCAGCAGTAGAATAGGCGTATTAAGCTGAAAAAGAATACATTATGTAAGAGCAAAGAAATCTTGAAGAGTAGGGTATTAGGGTGGGATAATATTCGCCTCCTGTTTTTAATAAAATCCATATTTTCCGTCCCCGAGGGTAGGAAAATCTCAAATTTTATGGCAAACAGGAGGCTCATATTATGCTTGTTCAAAGCTGAATACACTAGAGCATTAAATAAACGTACAACCTATAGTTATAATACGTTCATAGACACATGAGATTCCGGTCTAAAATATAAGTTCTTAAAAGTGGATTCTGAAGACCAGTTTGCGGTTCGCATTAAATCTGATAGAGAACCACCTGATTGAAATACCTTAGTGGCCATTGCCCCTCTGGTGGAGTGGGCGTCAAATATGGAAATGTCAATGCCTGCTAAATCCATGGTTTGTCTCACCTATCTAGCCAAGGTGGGTGAGGAAACTGGATGGAAGGGTTTGCAGTAGGAAATTAGTAATTGAGATGAGTCAGGGTCTCTAAAAGGTTGAGATTTGATTTCATAGATTTTTAGACATTGGACTTCACAAAGGTTTGGATTGAAGGGAAAAACCGGATAGAAGACCGAATGTAAGTTGGTCTTTGTGTGTCTGAAAATGAAAAATTGAACACCCTGGGGAGAGAATTGTCTACGGGATATATCTAGGGCTTTTACATCCGCTACTCTTTTAAGGGAGATGAGACAAAGTAGTACTGTTAGTTTGAAAGATAGATGTTTTAAAGACAGATTCTCATTATCGCCCCAGGAGTTAAGAAAATTTAAGAGGATGGATACATCCCAAGTAGAAAGATATTTGGGTTTAGGAGGTCTTTTGAATTTTATGCCTTTCATTAATTTGCAGACCAATGGGTGTTTCCCTATTGGTATAGAATCTATGGGTGAGTGACTTGAGGAAATGGCTGAACGATATACGTTAATAGTTCTGTAGGCCATGCCGGAAGAAAAAGCGTCAGATAGGAAATTTAATATGTGAGGGAGAGGTGCATGTAAGGGATCCAGATCCCTTTGCATGCACCAATTAGACCAAAGTTTCCCGGCTGACCTGTAAGCTGTTTTGGTTCCTGGAGCCCAGGCTTCTGACAAGATGTCTCTAGATGTCTGCAAAAGTTCTGAGATAATTCCTGATCGCCTGATATCTTCCAGGCTACTAGGGAAAGAACTTCTGAGATTATTAGAGGATGAGGATTCTGAAATGGGTCTAGTAGAATAGAAGGGAATACTGGGAGTAATCGTGGATAGTCTATGATCATCTCCAGAGCCTGAGGGAACCATGTTTGGGATGGCCAGTAAGGGGTTATCAGAACTATGTTCGATTCTAGGTAACGTGTCAGAAGGAGAACCCTTGATATTAGAGCAAAGGGAGGGAAAGCGTAAGATGTTCCTTTCGGCCAAATTTGTAGAAGGGCATCTGTCCCCAATGCTTCTGGGTCTGGACACCAACTGAAATATGTTGGAATCTGTCTGTTCAGGTGTGATGCGAACAGATCTATCTGGAAAGGACCCCACATGGAGTTTAGATGTTGAAAAATTGTCTGGTTCAACATCCAATCGCTGGAATCTGTTAGATAACGGGAATTCCAGTCTGCAATGGAATTGGATAGGCCTGGGATGTATTCCGCCTTCAATATAATGTTCTTGTCCAGGCAAAAATGCCAAAAATCCTTTGCAATGTTCGCCAAAGGTTTGGATTTTGTACCTCCTAAGCGATTGATGTATTGTACTGCGCATATGTTGTCCATGCGTAGTAGAATACAACAATCGGGTCTGTCTCTCGCAAAACTCTTGAGAGCAAATGATCCCGCTAAGAGTTCGAGACAATTGATATGTAACAGAGCTTCGTCTGGAGACCATTTCCCTCCTGTTGTAAGAGGGCCGCAGCGAGCACCCCAACCTGAGTTGCTTGCGTCTGATTCTATTATTAAATCCGGATGAGGATGGAAGATAGTCTTCCCATTCCACATCTGGATGTAAGTCAGCCACCAAAGTAATTCTTCTTTGGTGTCCGGAGTTAGTGTTATCTCGTCTGAATATGCTAAGCCGTCTCTTAGATGTTGTGCTTTTAGTCTCTGTAGTGCTCTGTAGTGTAGAGGTGCCGGAAATATCGCTTGAATGGAAGCTGATGATAGACCGACAATCCTCGCAATTGTCCGAAGAGATGAATGAATGAATGAATGAATGAATGAATGAAAAACTTATATAGCGCGACACATGCGAACTAAATCGCCTCTGGGCGCTCGTTGTTTCTGTCTCTCCGGGCCTCAAAAGAGCAGAGTTTTTATCTGTCTTCTGAAGCTCAGGTGGTTTTCCTCCAACCGAATGCTGGTTGGTAAAGCGTTCCATAGTCTGGGACCCTGGAAAGCAAACCTTCTTTCTCCTTTGGACTTGTATCTGGCTTTGGGTACCTTGACCAAATTTTGGTCGGTGGATCGCAGAACACGATTGGAGTTGTGGGCTTCTATCTTCTCGCATAGATATTGCGGGGGCCTTCCCATGGATGCACTTATGTGTCAGACAGAGGGCTTTAAAAGAAATTCTGTCTTTTACTGGCAACCAATGAAGGGCTCTCAATGAAGGTGAGATTGACTCCCAGGGTTTTTTCCCAGTCACAAGTCTGGCGGCCGTATTCTGAACGACTTGCAGACGAGCGATTTGGTACCTAGGGAGTCCAAGGTAAAGGGCGTTTGCATAGTCCAGTCTGGAGTTCACAATTGTTCCTACCACGACTGCTACGTCATCTTTGGGAATAAAGGGGATAAGTCTGCGTAGTAGGCGTAGCAGATGGTGGGATCCGCTGACTACTGACCCTATTTGTGCGTCCATAGTCATGAAGGTGTCAAAGATGACTCCGAGACTTTTGACTTTGGAGCTAGGGGTGATGATTTGGCCCAGAATGGGCGGGGGAGACCAGGTTGTTGCCCGTTGACTCTTGCGACTGGCCTGAAACAGGAGAAGTTCTGTTTTGGAACTGTTGAGTTTAAGATAACTCTTTGTCATCCAGTTTTCTATCAAAGAGAGACAATTCTCTAAACTGAAATGGTGATCCTTTTTGTTGCAGATGCGAAAATACAGTTGCGTGTCATCTGCGTAACAGTGATAAAGTAGTTGTTGACTACTAATGATTTCAAAGAGTGGGCGAAGGTAGATGTTGAAGAGCACCGGTGACAGGGGGGATCCTTGAGGGACTCCACATGACACCGTGCGTTTTTCAGAAGTGAAAAGTCCCAATTTCACTGTTTGTGATCGGTTTTCCAAAAAGGAGGAAAACCATGGTAAATCACTTACTGCGACTCTGGCTACTTCAGCTAGCCTAGTCAGTAATAGTTTGTGGTCTACCGTATCAAAGGCTGCGCTTAGGTCCAACAGAACCAGGAGACAAGATTCTCCTTCGTCTGCGGCCTCGAGAGCGTCGTCCCATATTTTGAGTAATGCTGTTTCTGTCCCGTGTCCGGGACGGAAACCCGATTGGTATGGATCAAGTAGATTATGGGTATCTAGATGCTGTTGCAGCTGTTGTACCACTACTTTTTCCATTACCTTGGAGAGAACGTTGAGGCCTGTTATGGGACGGCGGTGAGCTGGGTCCTTGGGATCCAGGGTAGGCTTTTTCATGATAGGCTTGATTGTGCCCTCTTTCAGCAGGGAGGGCACTATGCCTTCCTTAAATGACTGATTTATAAGCTGCATGATAGGTGGTGCCATGATGTCGGCACATTCCTTCAGCAGTTTAGTGGGGATAATATCGTTGGGCGCTGTGCTGTTTCGCAAAGTACCGATGATATTTTTTGTGGCCTCGATGGTGATGGGTTGCAGAGTGAACTTTGTTAAATGTAGAATGTTTCTATGGGTGTTGTGGGCCTGGTTGAGGGGGGTGTTGTTTTGCTGAATGCTTTCCCGGATTCCCTCAATTTTTTTGATGAAGAAATCCGATAGTTCATTGCAAAATTCTTGGGTATCTGAATTGGGGGCTTCAAGACAGTCTGGATTCATGGTCTGAGTGACCAGCTTGAAGAGTTCCCGGGGGCGGTTTAGGGCGCTGTTGATAGCCTCGGAAAAATAATTTTTCTTGGCTTTGAAGATTTCTTTATGGTATTTGACTTTTGTTCAGGACTGAGCGAATCTCTCTTCTGATCGTCTTCAATTTCCTGTTTGGAAGACTCAGAAGGGATAGTTGGGTATTGACAAGAAAACCCAGAAATTCTACCTCCTTTGAAGGGGTTAGGATGGATTTCTTGTAATTGATTATGAATCCCAGCATGTTCAGAAGGGATATCGTCCATTGTATGTGTAAATGAATAGTCTGAATATATTATTAGACGAACACCCCTGCTCCTTAGAGCTGCTACTACTGGTTTCAGTAGTTTCGTAAAGCACCAAGGGGCAGATGACAGACCGAATGGGAGACGGGTGAATTGCCATTTTTTGTTTTGCCACAGGAATTGGAGAAATGGTTGGGAATTCTCGTGCATGTGCACTGAAAGATAGGCATCTTTCAGATCTATTTTTGCCAACCAGTCTCCTTGTAATAAAAGGTCTTTTAACAGGTGAATACCTTCCATTTTGAAATGGCGGTGATACACTAACAAATAAGTCCAGAATTGCTTCCGTGATTATATTGAATATTGAATTGAATATATACTGTCCTAATTATTCCAATAGGGACATGTGAACAGTGAATTGTTGATTCAAGGTGAGAGATGGAAGGAGGAACATCCACAATACACTCCAGCACTATCAAGAAGATGGAATATTCTTACCGGATCTGGTGGACACACTGACCGATGGTAGTATGTCAATAGAGCAGATAATGGATCCTCAGCCTGGTTAGGTTCATGGAAGAAACATCCAGCGGCACCAAAGGAAATCCAAAGATCTTTTCTGGCCCAGCATCCAGGATAGCAAAAAGGTTCCTCACAGAGTTGGAATCACATGAAGGCACTTCAATCACAGCGGCTTCAGGAAATTATTTATTTACAGGTTGTTCACAAAACCTGGAGTTTGCAAGGGAACTTGAACTATGGCCCCTTTGGAGAAAAGCTCTTTTATCTCCAGTGAGATGAGCTTTTTGTCCTCTTCTGAGAACCTTATTGGAATGGGATCCTGACTTTGAGTCGGTAAAGAGGTGATATCTATCTGGTAACCTAACACGGTGTTCAGAACCCATGCCTCTGAGGTTATCATATTCCAATTTTGGAAAAAATACATTATCCTTCCTTCCAAGGGAATTGGGGAAAAACACCTCGGATGGGGACTTACCAGATGAAGGTCTTGACCTGGGAAAACCACGATGGCCTCTCGCTCTCCAAGGTCTACCACTTTGTGGGAAGAATGGGGATTGTTGATAGGTGTTAACTGGTTGGGCAGAGTGATCTGATCTGGGAGGGCCTCTGGGGAAATGACCTTCGGTAGAAGATCTGCTGGGAAATCGGCCCTTGCGTTTCCCAGCTTTGGGAAAAAATTTTGGTTGGAAAACCTTTTTGAGTGATGATTGGGCCTTGTCTAAAGAAGATAAGAGAGCTACGTATTTGTTGATCTCTTTAATAAAAGAGTCACCAAAAAGTAGACCCTCGGTGATGGAAGATGGTTGAGATGAAGCGAGATGCATAAGCTGTGGATCCAGCTTCATCAGAATCGATCTTCTTCTTTCGCTAGAGATGGCCGCATTGGCGTTGCCAAATAGTACAATGGCTCGCTGAGCCCAACCTTTCAGGACATTTAAATCTATTGGGGTGTTAGATGAAACTGCTTCTTCTATTAAATCTAGAATTTTAGCTAAGGGGCCTAACATGTCCAATAATTTATCTTGACAGAAACGATAATTTAACTAGTGCGGGGTCTAATTCAGGTGTATTGGCTAACTTCTTTTGGAGGGACGGTCTCGGGCACTCTGCTCTTAACTTACAAGCTTTGTTCTTATCTAATGGTTTCTGGATCCAGAGGCTTTAAATTTTTCGTAACTAGGGAATGGGTAACCCATTCCCCTGAACGGGGATGTTTAATTTGACCTGGGTCGAAATACGGATCACCAGAGCTGTCTATAATAGCATCCTTGGATTCCTCCTTTTCAAGGGGTATTCCTTCTTCTGCATCAGAGACATTCTCATATTCAGAGTCTCTTCCTTCTTCTGATAAAGATTCCTCATCAGAAGAAGAAGAATTGCTGGAAGAGGTACGGTAAGAGTCTGGTTTTTGCCTCTTCGAGGCCATTTTTACCCATTGTAAGATCAACTCCTCCCGGGCAGAGGGTATAACGTGTGACCTCTTGTCACTGACAGTAGCCTTTCCTTTACTGGTCCTGATGGAGAACCCTGGTTCTCCATCAGGACCATTATTTTAGAATTGGGGGGACCGGTATGAGATATATGATGTCGTTTTTGAGACACTTTACCCGCTTTTTTCAATCCCTGAATTATGTGGGATGTAGAGTCCTCCGCTGACCAGTAAATGTCAGATGGGGTAATAGGTAAAGGTTGAGGGGTAACCTGAGGTTTACTTTGAGAGAGGACCATGACAACCGATTGTGTAATGGAGTCATGCATGGAAGATATGGCCGTCTGCATAGCAGATTGGATTGATTTATCTACTATGGATAGGATTTTCTGGTTTTCCTCAGGGATATCTGAAGGGATAACAGTAGTGGAATCTTTATTAGACATAGTGAGGTGTGATTAAATGTGATTGACTGAGACAAATTATTCTGAAAGAGAAAATATAATAGAACAACTAATTAATATATGCATCAGAACTATATATATATTTTTGTATCTATATATATATATATATTGTAAGCTGGGGATAGGTAGCGGGTACAAAAGCTCCCTGGGATGAGCCAGCACAGATACCAAAGTCCATCGGATCAGTGAACAACAGTGGGATGTTTATTGGTGCTATACAAAGTCTATTTACAGGTGCTGTACAGTGTGCAGAAAACAAAACAAAAATAGTCAAACAAACACCTAGCCGTGTCTCGGCTCTAACTACACGTTAAGCAGGTCCTAACTACTAAGCTAAACAAGCCTACCGCTTGTTAGCTCAAACATACACTTCTCACCAGTTTTTTCAGCAGCCTCCTTGCTCTCAGAGATTCACACTGTTTCCCAGGACAGAGCAATGGCTGTTAGCTCAGGTGAGCTTAAATTGGCCTGGGGGAGAGGGCCAACACCTGACCTGGATCAGGGATCAGAGATCCCTGAACGTGTAAGAGAGGAGCCTGGGAGAGGTATAAACCCCGAACTGGACTTTCCCAGGCTCTCTCTGGGATGCTCTGCTACACACCCTCCCCTCTTGTTTCAACCCCAGGGTTGGAACACCTGTAGCCCAACAGGAGTGAACACGGGACAGGGCATCTACATTTCCCATCTCAACACCTGGCCTGTGTTTTACCGAAAAGGAATAATCCTGGAGGGCCAAAAACCACCGGTTCACCCGCCTATTAGTCTCCTTCTTTTGGGCCATCCATTTCAGGGGAGCATGGTCAGTTATTAGCTCAAACTGGCGCCCTAACAGGTAGTACCTGAGTGCGTCCACGGCCCACTTTATGGCTAAACATTCCTTTTCAATGACTGCATATTTTTTCTCATGATCATTGAGCTTTCTGCTTAGGTAGACCACAGGGTGTTCTTCCCCATTGTATACCTGTGATAGTACTGCCCCGATACCTACATCAGAGGCATCTGTCTGAACCAAAAAATCTTTGGAGAAATCGGGGGAGTATAGCACTGGCTGTGCACAAAGAGCCTTCTTCAGGACTTGGAAAGATTCTTCTGCTACTGGGGACCATTTTATCATTACGGAGTCTTTCCCTTTCGTCAGGTCTGTCAGTGGGGCAGCTATAGTGGCAAAATTTGGAATAAACCTTCTATAATATCCCGCAATGCCAAGAAAGGCCCTGACCTGCTTCTTGTTTGCAGGACGTGGCCACTCCTGGATGGCTTCTACTTTATTCACTTGGGGTTTAATAACTCCACGGCCAATAGTATAGCCCAAATACTTGGCTTCCTCCAAACCAATGGCACATTTTTTGGGATTTGCCGTAAAACCTTCCTTGAAGAGGGAATCAAGGACAGCTTGGACACGGGGCAAGTGAGACTCCCAGTCAGTGCTATGCACCACTATGTCATCTAAATAAGCTGCAGCATACTGCTGGTGCGGTCTTAGGGTCCTGTCCATGGCCCTCTGAAAGGTTGCAGGGGCATTTTGCAACCCAAAAGGCATTTTCTTATACTGGAATGATCCCTCCGGGGTCACAAACGCAGTCTTTTCTTTGGCACTATTAGTCAGGGGTATTTGCCAATATCCTTTGGTCAAGTCCAAAGTGGTCAGATAACGGGCCTTGCCCAGTCGGTCTATAAGTTCATCTACCCTGGGCATTGGGTACGTGTCAAACTTTGTCACTGCATTAAGCTTCCTGAAGTCATTACAGAACCTCCAGGTGCCATCCGGTTTTGGGACTAACACGATGGGGCTCGACCAATCACTATTGGATTCCTCAATGACATCTAGCTCCAACATTCTTTTAACTTCAGCACTGATGTCCTTTCTCCTCGCTTCAGGAATTCGGTACGGTTTGAGCTTGACACGGACCCCAGGTTCAGTAACAATATCATGCTGAACCGCTGAAGTCGTGCCAGGCAACTCTGAAAATTTCTCTCTATTCCTTATCAGGAACTCTCTAGCTTCCTGTTTTTGGGAAAATGACAGGGTGTCTGGAATCGTGACCTCAGGGATCAGAGGGGATTCAGTACCCTTAGGCGTTACCGGTAGGGACCTTGCAGTTAACGCCAGTCTATCCTTCCAGGGCTTTAACAGGTTTACGTGGTAAATCTGTTCCGGCTTCCTTTTACCTGGTTGATACACCTTGTAATTGACTTCCCCAACTCTTTCAATTACTTCAAAGGGGCCCTGCCACTTAGCCAGGAACTTGCTCTCAACAGTGGGAACTAATACGAGGACCCTGTCACCCGGTGAGAAAACACGGAGTTGGGCCCCCCCGGTTGTATATTCTCTGTTGGGCTGCTTGTGCCTGTAGTAAATGTTCTTTCACCACTGGTATTACTGCTGCAATTCTGTCCTGCATTTGAGCGATATGCTCAATTATGCTTTTGTGAGGTGTCTGTTCCCCCTCCCAAGTTTCCTTGGCTATGTCCAAGAGTCCCCGAGGGTGTCTCCCGTAAAGCAACTCAAATGGAGAGTACCCTGTAGAGGACTGGGGAACCTCCCTGATAGCAAACATCAGGTACGGTATCAGGAAGTCCCAGTCTTTCCCATCTTTGTCAACAACCTTTTTTAACATGCCCTTTAACGTCTTATTAAAACGTTCCACCAAGCCATCTGTTTGCGGATGATACACAGAGGTTCGCAACTGCGTCACCTTAAATAACTTGCACAGCTCCCTAGTTATCCGTGACATAAATGGGGTACCCTGGTCTGTAAGGATTTCTTTAGGGATGCCAACCCGACTGAACACCATAAACAGCTCTTTGGCAATGTTTTTAGCAGACGCGGCGCGTAAGGGAACGGCCTCAGGATAACGGGTAGCGTAATCCATCATCACAAGGATATGCTGATGACCACGGGCGGATTTGGGGAGCGGACCCACAAGGTCCATGGCAATCCTCTCGAAGGGCACTTCAATAATGGGCAAGGGCACTAAAGGACTTCGGAAGTGGGGCTGGGGGGCTGACATCTGACACACCGGACAGGATTGACAATAATTTTCAATATTTTTCTGTATCCCCGGCCAGTAAAACCTGCGCAACACTCTTTCAGTGGTTTTCTCAACCCCTAAATGGCCTCCTAGCAAGTGCCCATGGGCAAGTTCCAACACCACCCTTCTATAAGGCTTAGGGACCACCAACTGTTCAATAACTTCATCATTCTTTTTACATACACGATACAGTAAATCATCATTGCTGCTGAAATAAGGAAAACAGGGCCTATCCCCTGGTTCAACAGGTACATCGTTAATCACCATTACATTTTCCCAGGCCCTGGCAAGGGTAGGGTCTTTTCTCTGCTCAGTACCAAAATTTTCCTTGTGCACATTGAGGTCAGTAAACTCCAACGTAGGCTCCGAGTCAGCAGACGGCTGTCCGGATCTACTCGTTGTGGGGACTTCCTCAGGCTCCTCCAGCTCCCCTGCCATAACCGAGAAAGGAAAACTCGGAGAGCCCTGAGATGAGTCCCCTGAACCCACAATATCGGAAGTAGCCAGGAGCTCTGGCTCTGCGACTGAGTTAGGTACTGCCACCGGGTCGGGACGATCCCACAGCTCCCAAAACTTAGGGAAGTCCCTACCAATGATGGCCTCATGCACCAAGTGGGGCACAAGTCCGACCGCATGGGACACCGTACCTAAGCCAGTTTTAAACTGAACTGTGGCTATAGGATACTCCCGGGTATCCCCATGTACACAGATCACAGCAACTTTTTTTTCATGAAAATTCACAGTTTTAACTATCTCAGCTGTAACCAAAGTAACTAGACTTCCAGAGTCCAGTAAGGCCGTAATAGGCTTATCATTAACAGTCATGTGATACATGTGTTTCCCCACATTTGGCACTGCAGCGCATGAAACAGCAGCAAACATAGACTGCCTTCTAATAGACAGATCACACTGCATTGGTTCATCAGTCAAAGGACAATTTGCTGCAACATGTCCCAGCTCTTGGCAACGAAAACACCTGATGTTTCCCCAAGTTGGTTTGCTGACAGGCAGTGGTTTCCCTTGCTTGGGACGCCAAACTTCAGTCCTGGCACCAAAGATCCTCCCCCCTATTTCCTTGCCATGCTTACCACCCACTTCCCCTGGAACAGTCTTACCGGTTGCCTGGGGAGACCGTGGCTTTGGGTGGAAAGTCCGTGCGGCTTTTGGGGTGGTGACCAGGTTCTCTGCAGCAAAGTACCTTTCGACTAGTTCCACCAAGTTATCTGCCGACTTGGGGTCCCCTTGACTCACCCACCTCTGCAGGGGAATTGGGAGTGACCTCAGGAACTGGTCCATGACCACACGCTCCACTATTTGTGGCGCAGACAGGGACTCCGGCTGTAGCCATTTTCTCACCAGGTGGATTAGGTCGAACATCTGCGATCTTGGGGGCCTCTCAATTTGGAAGAACCAGCTGTGGACCCGTTGGGCTCGAACGGCCAAGGTGACACCGAGTCGCGCCAGAATTTCCTGCTTGACCTTTTCATAGTCTCCCGCTTCTGCCGACTCCAGATCATAGTAGGCCTTCTGCGATTCACCAGAAAGTAAGGGGGCGATCAGTCCTGCCCACTTGGTTTTAGGCCAATCTTCCCTCTCAGCGGTCCGTTCAAATGTTAGCAGGAAGGCCTCTGGATCATCATCCGTAGTCATTTTTGACAGAAAGCGAGCCACATGGATGGCTGAAGGCTTGTCTCTAATATCCTTGATTTCCGCAGGTGCCCACTGTGCTAGCGTTTCTGCAACTTTAGTCAGGGTTTTCCTATCCGCTTCTGCAGCAGTGGCAAGCTGTTTCAAACAGCCTCTGCGATTGCTCCTGTACAGCACTAATCTGCCTCTGCGATTGCTCCTGTGCGATAGCGTTGGCTTGCTGCAGCGCAACATTAGTTTGCTGTTGTGCAGCGTTTGCTTGCTGTTGTGCAGCATTGAATAGCACCATTTGTTTGAGGATTTCCTCCATGTTGTCACTTTAGGTACTGGCTTTTTAAATAGTAACTTACTATTGCTGATCGCAGCCTCCACCATATGTAAGCTGGGGATAGGTAGCGGGTACAAAAGCTCCCTGGGATGAGCCAGCACAGATACCAAAGTCCATCGGATCAGTGAACAACAGTGGGATGTTTATTGGTGCTATACAAAGTCTATTTACAGGTGCTGTACAGTGTGCAGAAAACAAAACAAAAATAGTCAAACAAACACCTAGCCGTGTCTCGGCTCTAACTACACGTTAAGCAGGTCCTAACTACTAAGCTAAACAAGCCTACCGCTTGTTAGCTCAAACATACACTTCTCACCAGTTTTTTCAGCAGCCTCCTTGCTCTCAGAGATTCACACTGTTTCCCAGGACAGAGCAATGGCTGTTAGCTCAGGTGAGCTTAAATTGGCCTGGGGGAGAGGGCCAACACCTGACCTGGATCAGGGATCAGAGATCCCTGAACGTGTAAGAGAGGAGCCTGGGAGAGGTATAAACCCCGAACTGGACTTTCCCAGGCTCTCTCTGGGATGCTCTGCTACAATATATATATATATATATATATATATATATATATAAGTATATATACATATATCTATATGCACATATCCATATGAACAAACATATGTTTATTTAAATATGTTTGTGTAAATGTGTTACTATGTGTGTGTGTGTGCCAAACATCCACCCCTGAACCTAAACAGGGTTCAGGGTTGTTATGTGGCAGGCACACACCCACACAGGAGAACAGACTTCCTGCCTGTGTTTCTGTGTTTCTGTCAGGGAACGGCGGTATAGCAGCGCTGCAGTGCAGTGAGGAGACACACTGCGTTTTGGTGCTGCGAATTCGCGCGGGGCCGCGCCACAGCTGAGCAGCAGCTGTGAGGAAACGATATCCCGGACTGCAAGTGAGTGTGCTCTAAGCGGGGGTAATGAAATGGTGAGGAGACCAGGCAATGCTGGGACTGCTGTTAAGGATAAAAAGTACGGCCTTGCAAACTGTGACAAACGCAGGGTTGCAGGGAAATTCTGCAAAATATGAATATAAATATATATATATATATGTAATGATTTTTATATATATATATATATATATATATATATATATATATATATATATATATATATAATATATATGTAGAAGCACCTGAGGAATAAATGGCAATGTACTTATCTTGGCTGGAGCAGCAAGAAAGAGGAAGAATATCACCTGTACCTCACCTTTATAACATACTCCTGTTACCTGATTGGACAGTCCACCTGTGTTCATTTGCATACCCACCTGTGTAACGTTTTTTCTTTTTATTAACCCTCTTGCTGCTGGATGACAGTAAAAGAAAGATTAAGCATAATATGAGCCTCCTGTTTGCCATAAAATTGAATGTTATTAAGACTTACATTTCCTTTTCAATCTGCAGCCGCTGTAATTTTCTGTAAATGCAAAGCAATATGGTTACATGGAGTTGTTCTGTACACAGAATGTGTATTGACCACGCCCCAGTAACATAGTTTCCTGCTTGTGTGATTATGGTTTCTTCACAGGAAGTGACAGTTCTTAGATTACAGACAGAAGTCATACATTAACCTGTGCACAGCAATTCAACATCCATCATGCTTGAACACAGGCAGAAACTTTTAACACCAGAATGTGAAGATTTACTCTATATAAGGTGATCAGATTTTCTTTAATGAAATCTGGGGACGTATTTTTTTTTTTTTACTAGTAATGGTGGAAATCAGTGACGCCGCCGCCCGCCTCATAGCCTATCAAGTCTTACTCTCCAGGCCCCGGCTACTACTGAGTGGAGAGTGGAGGAAAATCACTCCACCAGGGAAGGCAAGGAGATAGGCAGGCAGGTGGCTGGCCGGGACTTGAGCCAAGGCAGAAGAACATGGGAGCGAAGCTGAATGGGCATGAACCCGAAACTGAAGAAATATTCCCTCCGCTCCGACTAGCAAATGATCATCAGAAAGGGGCACAGATAATGGAAAAAATACACCCCCTAAGCTAGAAGGATCGAAAGAGAGGGGGGGGCATGTAATTCAATTTTTCTTTTTTTATTCTGCACTGAATGTCTTTGAAATTGCCCCAGCCCCTGTTCAAAGACTTGGTCCGGGGACAGAGTCCTCAATCCGGGGACTGTCCCCGGAAACCGGGGATGTCTGGTCACCCTACTACTATAGGATGTACAATATGTACAGGACACCAAATGATACAATGAAACGCAATCTTATGCAGGTGAAGGTAGGACAATTTATAATGCTTTTACGTTTGTCAATTACTGTTAACAAGTATTAAATCTTTAAAACATGCTTCTATGTTTCTTTTAAACACTACTTCATACACATAAAAAACATTTTATATAAAAGCTATAGATTACCTTTAAAGGTCACTTCTTTGTAAAAAAAAAAATCATTGCCTTTCAATTACGGTATATGCATTATTTTGCTATGATCTGTAATTCAATTACATCTTATTACTTGTGTTTCCTCATTTTCCTTACCTTAGCTAAGACTAAAATGTACATTGAGAGAGTCTTTGAAGAAATACAGGTGGCAATTATTCTGCAGTGAGTAGATATAAACATGCTGCTGTTTTGGCTGTGATAATTATTTAGCAAGGGTTGTTTGCTGCCTGGTTTGGAGGCATTGCATGTTTAAGAGAACCAATTGAATTCAATAAAAAACATCAATGCAATGTAAACAGTCACAAGTCACTGGTCCCACATTACGAGAATTACAAATGAGGAGACATTTTAAGCATGAATCTGATTGCATGCATGTACCTAGTTCTAAGAAACGAGTTAGCTGTCTACGTGAAATGACTTTTTCCTCGGTAAAATGATTTGTCTGGACAAATTCAGTGAGGTGTGTCTGTCATTTCTCTATTCATTCTACAAATGCTAAATGTACGTGGTTCTGCAGCTGGAAAGGAAGAAAATTACCCCTTACAAAGATATACTTCAACTTAGCTAGAAGAATTGTGCATCTAATTGATGAGCCTTAGCAAAGAAGAACCGGTGTTATCTCCCAATTTGAATAACGAACAATCATTTATGGAACGAACAGCTGCCATTTTCTTGTGCTCTCCGGGTTGTTTAAACGTGTTCATTATTTTCCAATCACTTGAATGTGTGCAGCTCATTATGTTCCTACGATTAAACAAACAGTTCAAGGTGAAATTCAATCAAACCACAAAGAACGATATAAATATAGTGGAAGTTGATTGTTAAGTGGAAGGAAATACAGGTAAACTGGCTGAACATTGGCAATTCCAATCAAACATTTCTTATTCGCAGCTGTGCACAGCCATACCTGCAAAAGATATAGAGGCCCATTCACACATGTCTGGTACTGTACTTTCCAGTAATGTGCACAATAACATGTGCATCACGTTACACGCCTTTTATTTTGATTGACACCCCAATGCTCTATGGTAATGCACACCACAACTCATGACTAAGCTTGAGCGAACCCGAACTGTAAAGTACGGGTTCGTTACGGACTTTTGGATATTTTGTACCCGGACAATTTGCTGTAAGTTCGGGTTTAGGTTCGATGTTCGGCAATGTAATGGCGTGCTGCAGGGCAGCCAATCACCATTTGTTTTACTTGTGTGACCTAGAAGCCATCACAGCCATGCCTACTAATGTCATGGCTCTGATTGGCCAGTGCAGCTTGTGATCCAGCATGTGACCCAGCCTCTATATAAGCTAGAGGCACATAGCACAGCTCGTCACTCTGCTTCAGATAGGGTAGGGAAAGGCTGCCGCTGCTGCTCTCAGGGAGATATTTAGATAGGAGTCAGACTGTCCTGCTTCAGAAACACCAGCACTGCATATGTTACTGTGAGATACTCTGCAAGATAGTTCAGGGAAAGGATCCTGATTTGCTTGTAGGGAGAGAAATATATAGGAGTCTGTCCTGCTTCAGAAATCTAATTAAACCAGCACTGCATATGTTACTGTGAGATACTCTGCAAGATACTTTAGGGGAAGGTTCCTGTTTGTGCTTGTAGGGAGAGAAATAGATAGGAGTCTGTCCTGCTTCTAAAATCTAATTACACCAGCACTGCATATGTTACTGTTAGATACTCTGCAAGATACTTTAGGGCAGGGGTCTCCAAACTTTTTAAACAAAGGGCCAGTTTACTGGCCTTTAGATTTTAGGGGGGCCGGACTGTGGTCAGTGGGAATAAAAAATAAATGAAAGTTATAGTGCCGGTAGTCAGTAGGTGGAATAGTGCCCCATAAAAGGTATTCGTTATGGGAATAGTGCCCCATTGTTGGTGTCATTGGGAGGAAAAATACACCATAGTGTCCCATCATTGGTATCAGTGGGAGGAATAGTACATCATCATTGGTATCAGTGGGAGGAATAGTGCCCCATCATTGGTATCAGTGGGAGGAATAGTACACCATCATTGGTATCAGTGGGAGGAATAGTCCCCCATCATTGGTGTCAGTGGGAGGAATAGTGCCCCATCATTGGTGTCAGTGGGAGGAATAGTGTCCCATCATTGGTGTCAGTGGGAGGAATAGTGCCCCATCATTGGTGTCAGTGGGGGGAATAGTGTCCCATCATTGGTGTCAGTGGGAAGAATGGTGTCCCATCATTGGTATCAGTGGGGGGAAAAGTGCCTCATCGCCCGTATCATTGGGAGGAATAGCGCTTCATATCTGTAGGAGGAATTCCCAAGGGCCAGATAAAGGCATGCAAAGGGCCGCATCCGGCCCTAGGGGCCGCAGTTTGGAGACCACTGCTTTAGGGAAAGGTTCATGCTTGCCAAGATTTATTTTTTTATTTTTTTATGTATTTTATGTTATTTTAAGTTATTTCCCTATCCACGATTGCAGAGTACTTGCCATGCTCTTACCAACATTTTGCTGCCATTTGCAGCCCTCTAGCCCTTTCCATTACTTTTTTAGAGACATTTTAGTAGTCAAAAATGTGGGTTCCCATTGACTTCAATGGGGTTCAGGTTCGGGGTCAATTTCGGGTCAAGTTCGGGTCCCGGACACAGACTTTTTTCCGAAGTTCGGCCGAACCCGAACATCCAGGTGTACGCTCAACTTTACTCATGACCACCGTGCATTGCGGAGTGCTGCATTGCAAAAAAGGTGCATATTTGTGTTGCCAGCTCACATGTTTAAATGGGCTGTCTTGGGGATTTCACATAGCGGCTGGGGGGAGGTAAGATCAGGCAGCTGAGTTGCATTGTTTCCACCCTCCAGCCACTCACCCACATTACTGCCTAAAAAGGTTGTACACATGCTCCTAAATGCGCATATGTTAACACAATGTACCAGGACACTAAGGTGTGAATAGGTCATTACTCATTCACAGCTGCAGTTAGATCTGACAGATATACCTGTTTTGTGAGCATGTGGATACCATGCTCAATTTACTGGGGTCAGGGTCATCTTTAATATTGACTGGACCCTGGGCGACAATTTTCTTTGGTCCCCCCACATGCAATTTCGCTCTCAACTTGATTTGAGGCTTGCAATAAATAGCAGCTAAACTCAGTTTTGTGTAGCAGATCAGGCAGTAATTGTGATTGGTTGCTAGAGGTAAATACACATCATTTAGAGGTTACTGCACATCATCACCGCTCACCCATTGGTTAGTGGGGATAGGGTCGGTGTGATTAGTGGCAGTGGTGGTGGGGGGAATCGGGGGGTAGAATTGTATTAATGGCAGTTGCTGGGGAGGGGAGAGTGAGGTGTGACCAATGGCAGTGCTTGAGGGTTGATGGAATCAGTGGCAGTGTTGGGGGCATGGGATCAGTGGCAGTGCTTGGGGGGATGGGATTAGTAGCAGTTCTTGGGAGGGGCAATTGGATCAGTGGCAGGGCGTGGGGGGGCAGTGGCAGTGCTTAGGGTGGATGTGGTCAGTGGCAGTGCTGGGTGCAGATTGGATCAGTGACACTCACTTGCTGTCACCTATTAGTAAGTGTCCACTCAGTTCCCCCTGCCTGCATGTGAGAGGCGAGAAAGGGGTGAGAGAGAGAGAGGGTGGGTGGGCAAAAGAGAGAGGGAGGGTTAGAGATAGAAGAAGGTGAGTGAGAGAAGGGTGAGAGAGAGAGAGGGGTGAGAGAGGGAGGGAGAGGCGGGTTAGAGAGATGCCAAGAGCCTTCCATAAGACATTCATGCTGGCCAGCAACGGGCAGGTCCCATTCTCCTTCTGGGTGAGGTACTCTGCTCCGTCCAGAGGATTCATAAACCATGGACTGTTCCGGTAGCAGTCCCTGGCTGCCTACGCCTCCCAACAGTCCTTTAGGAGGGCATTGTCACCACTGATAGCACTCCCCATGCCCACCAATCACAGAAGGACACATAGGGGTAAAGTACCTAGAATACCGAAACCCAAGGTGAGTAGGTTGGCAGAATTAAATTGCAGCCTCAGAGCAACTAAGAAGAAAATAATATGTGTCTGTTCAAAATGAAAATTAATGTACACAAATGCTAGAAGTCTAGCTAATAAAATGGAAAGAACTTGAGCTGCTGATACATGAGGAGGATTTTGTGGGAATATGAGAAACTTGGTTTGGCAGCTCACATGACTGGCTTGTGACAGTTCAGTTCAGGGGTATACCTTGCATTGGAGGGTCAAGGAGGGTAGAAAGGGGGGTATGTGCCTGTATGTCAAGAATGATTTGCTAGTGGACATTAGGGACAACACTGCTATTAGGGCAAGGGAGGAAGTGGAATTATTATGGCTGGAGTGTCAAAGGGAAAAAACGAATGGGAAATTAATAGTGGGCCTAGGCTACAGGCCCCCTAACCTGAAGAATGAGGAGAAGTCTGATCTTTTGTCACAGTTAGGAATGGAGGTGATGCAGGGCAATGGTATTATAATGGGAGAATTCACATATCCAGATATTGACTGCTCACTCATTTAAGGCTTGTCACATTTTTAAATGTCTTGCAGGACAACTTCATGTGTGAAATGGTGGATGCCCCCAGCTAGAAGTAATGCATTGATTGATCTACTAATTACAAATAACAGATCTGACTGCAGATGTGGAAATATGAAACAATGTACCCCTAACTATTCACAGAGGGGGAGGGCTGGGGATCTGGCATCTGGGGGCCCCCTGACCAGAGTTGTCAACATTGGGACAAGGTGCTTTGGGATGGTTGGGAGCAAAGCTCCTCTGCCCCAAAGCAACCACCCCCCATGTTGAGGACACGTGCTTTTGTATGGTTCAGGAGGGGGGGTGCTCGCTTGTCCCCCCCCCCCTATCCTGACCTGCTAGGCTGGGTGCTCGGATAAGGGCCTGGTTTGAATTTTTGGGGGGACCCCACGGCAGTTTTTTTTAAAAAGAAAATTTTAAATTTAAGAGTCCCCCTTAAAATCCATACAAGACCTTTCCTTTAGAAATGTCATTATTCCTGCAGCTTGTTCTACACATCGCAGAGATGCGCCACTTTACAGTCAGACTAAGGGGACTCCAGACACGATATTTAAAGGAATATTTCATTTTAATTGTTTCACTTTAAACATCATTAAAAGCACTGATCCTGAAACGATTATTTTAAAAACTTTTTTTTTTTTTTGCATTGATACACGTCCCCATATACTTTTTATGGCAATAACTTGCATATAAGCCTTTAAAATGAGAACTTTTGATTTTTCATGTTCATATGTTCCATAGACTTTTAATAGGTTTGCATGTTCGCTAGAACTTTTTGCCTGTTCGAGGCGTTCTGGTGCAAACCGAACCAGTGGGTGGCCCATCCCTAGTGGTGTATCTGGATTTTGGAAAATCATTCATACAGTTCCCCATGAACTCTTAATGTACAATTGAGGTCTGTTGGCATGGATAATAATGCAATGTACAGTATGTACTTGGACAATGTATGTACTTGGACTAGTTACAGGAGTGCATTCAAAGAGTGGTGATAAGTAGTCTGTAAAGTCTGTAAAGGTCTGGAATAATGAGTGGTGTACCCCAAGGCTCTGTCCTGTACCGATTCTGTTGAAATTATTCATAAATTATATAGAGTTGGTAGGTCCAGTTTCAGCTGTTTTTAAAAGCGCTTACTTCTGAATGTTTGTAAGTAGGACCATTGCTTTTTATTTCGTGTTTATTAAAACTTTTAAGTGGTAATGCACAAGGTTGGTGCGCCCTCCTTTCTTTTCTTTTTCATTTAAGCCATATGAACACCCTTTGTTCTGTGGAGGGCTGCAAGACTTAAGACTTTGCCTTTAGACCATACTGATACACCCAGTTTGGCGATACACCAGAGAGCAGGAGGATTTTTGTGATATATAGAGTTGGTATACAGTGCTTAAAGTATTCCTACCTGCAGACCAGTTTCATCGGACCAATTCGATGGTGTGTACGGCCTATCGGACCGTTGTCCGTCGGACCAAAGTTTTAAAACTTGCTTTAAAATCTGTCCGACGGACACCTGTCCGGCCTTGTGTCTTCTTAAGCTCACTGAAGCCGTGTACACACGGCAGAGAACCTCGACGGGCAGAACACATCGTTCCGCCCGTCAAGGTTCCCTGCCGGCCGCCGAAATCGGCGACCCGCCCGTCGGGAATGGCAACCAGCCATTCTTCCAGGCGGGCCGTCGAGCAAATAGAGAGCGTGCTCTCTATTTCTGCTCGACGGGCTTCCCGACGGGAAGCTCGCCGAGAGTGTACACACGGCCGAGGTCCTCGCTGGAATGCAGCTTCCAGCGAGGTTCTCGCTGGTTTCCAGCGAGAACCTCGGTCGTGTGTACACGGCCTAAGACTAAACTATTTTCTCCCTATGCTAAAATCTGGGCCTCTTGGCTGCTTCACTGATTAATGCTCTCCTTGCCTGGCCTGTCAGTTTAGGTGGACGGCCATGTCTAGGTAGGTTTGCAGTTGTGTCATACTCTATCCATTTTAGGATGATGTATTGAACAGTGCTTGTGACATGTTCAAAGCTTGGGATATTTTTTTATAACCCAACCCTGCTTTAAACTTCTCCACAACTTTATACCTGTCTTCTGTGTTCCTTGGCCTTCATGATGCTGTTTGTTCACTAAGGTTCTCTAACAAACCTCTGAGGGCTTCACAGAAATTAAATTACACACAGGTGGGCTCGATTTAGTAATTAGGTGACTTCTGAATGCAATTGGTTCCACTTGATTTTAGTTATAGGTATCAGAGTAAGGGGGGCTGAATACAAATACATGCCACACGTTTCAGATATGTATTCGTAAAAAAAAAAATTAAAAACATTTATCATTTTCCTTCCACTTCACAATTCTGTTCAACTTTGTGTTAGTCTATTTCATAAAATCACAATAAAATACATGTATGTTTTTGGTTTTAACATGACAAAATGTGGAAAATTTCAAGGGGGATATGAATACTTTTTCAAGACACTGTATCATTATCATTATCAATATCATTGTTTGCTGATGATACAAAGCTAAACATGACAATAAGTTCACAGCAGGATATATAAACTTTTCAAGAAGATCTAAATTACATAAAGGGATGGGCAACGACATAGCAAGTTTAATGTTGAAAAATATAAAGTAATGCATTTGAGGACTTAAAATATGAATGCAATTTCTCTCTAAAGCAGTGGTTCTCCTGTCCTTAGGACCCACTAACAGGCCAGGTTTGCAAGATAACTGAAATACATCACAGGTAATATAATTTGCTGCTCAGTGATTGCAGTATTTTAGTCTGCATCTCCCCAAGGCAATACTTAAAATCTGGCCTGTTAGTGGGTCCTGAGGACAGGAGTTGAGAACCACTGCTCTAAGGGATGAACCCTTGGAGGAATTCAGTATGGAAAAAGATCAGGGGGTTCTAGTAGATCATAGGCTCAGCAATGGCATGAAGTTCCAGGCTGCAGCAAGAAAAGTTAGTATACTATTAGCAGGCCCGGACTGGCCATAGGGCATATTGGGCATATGCCCAGTGGGCCGCATGTCACGTCTCCCCCCAGTGTAACATGCAAGGGGTCCAGAACTGTTAAGGGTGTCTGTGTAACAAACTGTAGAGGGCTGTGTAACGTAAAGGGGTCCAGAGGTGCAGGGTTCTGTGTAATGTAAAGGGGTCCAGAGGTGCAGGGTGCTGTGTAATGTAAAGGGGTCCAGAGGTGCAGGGTGCTGTGTAACGTAAAGGGGTCCAGAGGTGCAGGGTGCTGTGTAATGTAAAGGGGCCCAGAGGTGCAGGGTGCTGTGTAATGTAAAGAGGTCCAGAGGTGCAGGGTGATGTGTAATGTAAAAGGGCCCAGAGGTGTGGTGCTATGTAATGTAAAGGGGTCCAGGGTGCTTTGTAATGTAAAGGGGTCCAGAGGTACAAGGTGCTGGAACCCCACATCCCATCATTAGCCCATGGCGCCCCCCCCCCCCGGCTGCTCAGTCTAAAATGCCCAGGCCTATTTTTTGTCCCAGTGTGGGCCTGACTATTAGTGTGCATACAAAGGGTATTTACATGTTGAGTATATCATCCAGTTCTGGTCACCAGTTCTCAGGAAGGATGGAGCTGGAGAGGGTCCAGAGAAGGGCAACAAAGTTAACAAGTCAGTGAAGGACCTCAGTTAAGAGGAACTACAAGCATTAAAATAAAAGCTCATAACCCCAATCGTGTTTTGCGATCCACCAATCAGAACCTGCTCCAGGTTCCGAAAGCCAACTACAAGGCCAAAGGAGAGCGAAGATTTGCGGTCCAAGGTCCCAGACTATGGAATGCTTTACCAGCCAGCATTCGGTTGGAGGAGAATCACCTAGCTTTTAGGAGAAAGATCAAGACACATCTCTTTTGATAT
Organism: Rana kukunoris; assembly: GCA_029574335.1. NCBI lineage: Eukaryota > Metazoa > Chordata > Amphibia > Anura > Ranidae > Rana > Rana kukunoris. Next base: position 174,439,650 of record CM056049.1, read on the forward strand.
CAAAGGAGACAGGAACAACAAGCGCCCAGAGGCGATTCAGTTCGCATGTGCTGCGCTATATACGTTTTTCATTCATTCATTCATTCATTAAACATAATCACCTGAGTGAAGCGATGTTTAAAAGGAGATATGATAGCAATATACATGTACAAATATCTCAATAGTGATTCTAGCATAGGGAGAAAATAGTTTAGTCTTAGTGAGCTTAAGAAGACACAAGGCCGCTCAATGAAGTTGTAGGAGAAACGATTTAACCTTAACATGCGTAGGGTGTCTTTTACTGTCAGAGCAGTAAACATAGGTATGCACAGCCTATTTTATTAGGGTGTGCACCCCAAAGCTCAAACACACACTACCGATCACTCACAATGTCCATTCAGAAAAGGAAGGGGCTGGTAAATTACATATGTAGTGGCCCCTTCCCCGACTCTGAAAAAAACATCTCCGCAGCAACAGCAGATGGGAGAGGAGAGAAGGGAAGCCAGCAGCGCTGCAGGGGGAACGATGGGAGCCAGGGCAGTAGGGGGAATCAGCTGCACAGGGTGATTAGGGTGTGCCTGGGCACACCTGGCACACCCTGTGTGCACGCCTATGGCAGTAAGGATGCAAAACTCCCTCCCACAATCGGTGGTCTCAGCAGAAAGTGTTGTTAATTTAAAATAACTCAATATACAGGTATATGGGAAGTGGTATTGCAATAAACACCCACAAAGTTTGAACTGGATGTAGTGCTGTCTTTAATTAACCTTACCAACTATGTAACTATCTACTGGATTTAAGAGGAGGGATCCAAGAGTGCATCCTGCATCTAAAAGGAATGGCATGGGGATGTCTACTGCCATTTCCAGCTAAGTTAAGACTTTGGCAACCCTTGTGATGATGTCACATGGTTAAAGTAGAGAATTTAGGTGATATCAGAACAAGGTAGGATACAAAAAGAAGAGAGGCTAAAGCTACAATGGAAAATAGACAGACAAAAATTAGACATACAACAATAATTGATTTATTTATTTTAAAAAAGCCTAACTCTAAAATAAGTTAATATTATTTAAATTCAAGAGGGATGTGCATTCTTACTTAAATTGTGGTGTGCTTATTGTTGTCTGTTTTCCTGGTGCAGATTTTTCCTCAGATCCTGTCTAGTAAAATACGGCCCCCAAAATTGAAAGTAAGGGGGTATGTATATAATAGAGCCCCATACAGAAGTGAACCCTAAACAGATTTGTATTGGTAGTGAATGTAGGGCTCCATTACACTGATGGTCAGTGGAAAAGTGATACTGTATATTGGATGTCCAGTAGTGGCACATTATATTGGTAGTCAGTATAGTACCTTATTACATTGATAGTTAGTGGAGAAAAATATAATAATTTGGATTTTAGTGGAAAACTGTCCCCTTATGTTGGGGGTCAATGCACAGGGATGCCCTAGTGACTTCTAGGGGAAACCTGGCTGAGAGGAATTTTCATCTGTCATTAGCAGCTGGAAAGTCAACTCATGTTTACCATTTTTTTGGTAAGTAACAAACATATGCATCAGTAAAATTTATAAATGCTACATTTATTCATTTACCACTGATTTAATTGCTGTCATTGCCATTCTATGGTTCACAATAAATACCTGGGATGGGGTAGAACAAGCCTCAGAATGTATAAATTACAGTAACATGGTCTTTATTATGTTTGCCCTCATTTGATTGTTTCTGGCTAAATGCAGAAATGGAAATGTAGAAGGAAGGGGTGCAGAGGATGCCAAGAAGAGTCAAAAGGCTCTATAAGATTCAGGTAACAGGAGACCACCTTTTCTTCCTCTTGTTTGGTGAACAATACAGTTTAAATAGTTTAAAGGTTTCCTTCAGCAGCACATTCTAGCAGCTGGAGGGGTGAAACATGTACAAGGGCATTATTATTTAGGTGTGCCTAGGGAAGCATGGCATCCAATATGGTCCATTAGGTACACACACAGCAATAAAACCGCCAATGGAAGTTCTAAGCCTTCCACAATTTATCAAAACTAAACAAAACAAAAAAAGTTGCTCTTTAAGGGATCATTTCATTTCATACAAGTGTATCAATAAATACACTATCCAGCTAAGGTTTAGAATTATGCAGTTGGGAATTATGTAACAATTATCCAACGCTTACTTTAGTATTCACTTTGAATATTATAACTCTTTCAGTTGACAATCAATGTAACCTTCTGTCACAAACACTTTAGCAAGATTTTCTATTTTCCATAAAAATAAGAAACTGCCTGTACAGTTCCAAGCTGAGCTTTGTCAGCAGTACACAATGTATATGTATTAATCTAAACTCCTGTATCAGAATACTGAATTACTGACACAAATATTTTTTGCCTCCTTTGTGCTGTGAAAAGAATACATGAATACAAACTTAATAGGTGTTTTTATAATGGCTTCTTGGAAAATGTTCCAAATAATTGTCTCAGTCTATACTGCTTATAGTTATAATGTTTTTTGCAGAAGTCATGTACCCTTAAATATTGTAAAGGGGCACCCACTTTTTCTATAGAAATATCTAAACCAGGTTATTTTGGTTCTGAGATCTCTTTGCTGCATGCTTTTGAATCATGAACATCATGTTATTAGCACAGAGGCTTTTAATGATATGAGTATTCAGTGGTACAGGGCTTAATTAGTCTCAAGGTTTAGCTCAGATTAGTGTTACACTTAGGCCCCCTTCGTCAGATCAGGTCCGCCTGTCTGTTTTTCAGGTGGGCCTGATCGGACCCTCCAGTCTCTTCTTTGGAGCAGCGGATGTCAGTGGACACCCACCGCCATCTGATCTGATCCTGTCCACCAAAAACAGATGGATAGTGGTCCTATTTCCCATCCATTCGGCAGATAGGATGGCATCCGATGGAAACAGTCAGGCGGTCAGTTTCCATCCGATTGTCCCATAGAGGAGAGTGGGACTGTGTCTGTGTCTGCTCTGCATAGTGGAGCAGACACAGACCTGTCATCTACCTGCTCAGTAGGGATCAGCAGAGAGATCCCCAGTTGAGCAAGTGGATTCTGCTTAGTGGAGGCACCCTTGTGAAAGGGGCCTTTGAGGTTAGGTGCTTTAAGGGTAAAGATTTCATTATTTTAGAGGGCTTATTAAAGGTTTTATAAAAAAAATATATTGTGCTAAACTAAAATAAATGAAAGTAAGTACAAAACTTCAATACGTAAGGCAGCCAACACAACAATGGAAAATTGTGAAGAAAATGTGTGAAAAAGTGCAGCGCCAAAGAAACGGGGTATGCTATGGTTAAGCAGTCCCTATGTAGTGTAATCGACGTGATTCCAGGGGGCACCTGGATGTCGCATCTACCCACAGTGTATACAAAATATTGGTGAGGTGAATATTCCCACCAGGTGGACCTGAATGTCACTTCTAGTCCTTGGTGTGTACAAAAGTTAAAACAAATATCAATGATCAAAACAACATATTAGATTAATGAAAATAAATGTGTGAGTCCAAAGTGAAAGCAGTTGAGTGTTTCACATATAAAGGAAGGTGTATAGTCCCGTTCAAACATATAGGAGTGATCCTTATATCTTCATAGAAGCATAATATACGCTATCCCCTCTGCTCATCTTCAGATAAACGATCCTTAACGTAAGAGTAGATTAAATACGCTTACCAGCTGAAGTAGACTCGCAACTTACCATATGGTGGGGGGTCCTCAGAGCTTGTGTGGGCCAACTGCCCTACCGGGTCACCGTCTCAGACAACCTTGACGAAACTCCAGACTGGATCGTTAGGAAGAGGCCAGGAGGAATCTTCAATGGTGTTGTTTATCTTGTGATGAGGAATGTTCTTAAAATATCCGATCAGAGGTAAAAAAAAAGAGAAGGGAAACACCTCCTCATAGCGTAAAAAAGTTTAATATAAAATCCAAAAGATACACTTTTAAAAATTCCAAACAGAAATCCAAATAGCCACACATGGAAATTCTCCAAATGGATAAAAAATGATAAAAATTGACCCAATCACAGCAAAAAAAAAGTCCACTTCAAAGAAAGGTAAGTAATGAGTCCAGGGCGCAGTGAAAATGGATATGGTCCAATAACCCGACCGGTTTCATCTTCACAGACATCAACAGGGGTGTATATCTCTAAAGGTTTACCTCTTTAGTGTAGTTGATTTTGTTTTCAGTTTTTCTGGATAGTAATGTAATTTCTGCCCCCCACCATAAAGATTGCTGTGTGTGCAACAGACACCAGCACTGATGCCATGTCTGTCCCCGTCTACGTTGGCCATCACAGCGGGAGCATAGAAACAACACCAGGGCTGGTATTATTTATACACATAACACTCATAACAGTGGAGCGGGGCAGAAGTGCAGCAGGAGCAGTGTTTTAAGCCTTTTAACAAATCAGACATTAGCTTACTGCACTGCACACTTAATAAGCCCTATATACTGTAGCTACAAAAATTATGGTGCCCTGAGTTAGACTTTAATGGCTGAAATTAGGGGATATTTTAAACGTTATGCCGCGTACACACGATCACTTTATGTGATGAAAAAAAACGTTTTTAAAAACGTCAATTTCATTGACCATGTGTAGGGGAAAACGTTGTTTTATGACTTGTAAAAAACAACAACAAAAAATTGAAGCATGCTTCAATTTTTTGTGTCGTTTTTCAAAACGTCGTTTTTTGTTTTACAAAAAATCACTGTGTGTAGCAAAAAACATTGTTTAAAACGACGTTTTTCAACCCGCGCGTGCCCAGAAGCTAGTTATGAAGCAAGCTTCAATGGAAAAGAGTAGTGAACGTAACCTCGCTTTGCTAGAGCATTGTAAAAAAAACGATGGTGTGTAGGCAACATCGTCTTTGAAAATTGAAGTTTCAAAAACTTTGTTTTTTACTTCACAGAAAACGTCGTTTTTTTTTCATCACATAAAGTGATCGTGTGTACGCGGCATTAGGGTTGTGTGGTTAAATATTAACGAATAGCTTGAAGGAACTTCTAATAAAATAAAACTCTGCAAAAGAAGAGTATTTATGCCCACCTGAAGAGCTAGTTTAAGATTAAGGGTCTCTTTTGGCTGGAATACTGCTGCCTCTCTGCCACTTCAAAGGGGTTTCATTATGCTGCTTCATTGGGGTGGAGTTACAAAAGGCACATAGACTGTGCAATTTGTATGCAAAGTTGTTCCAGAGCTTAGTAAATCATAGGAAGATTCAATTAGCAAAGAATACCCAAGCACATGCAAGAAAAAAAAAAAAACAGCATTTTTGCTTGCACATGATTGGATGATGGAAATCAGCAGAGGTTCCCCTTATTTACTAAGCTCTGGAGCACAGTCAGTTTGTCTTCAGTAAATCCACCCAGTGTGTCTTCCTACCTTTCTGATTTACTCACCTTAGGGCCCTTTCCCACGTATGGATCCTGTGAGGATCTGTACCGTTTTTATCCGCTTGCTCAGCGGGGATCACTCCGTTGACCGGTTGTCCGGCAGATGACAGGGCAGTCCCTGCATACTGTGCTGTAGACATGTGCACACTGAAATATTTTGTTTCGTAATTTTGTTTTCGTCCGAAAAATTAATATATTTAGTTACTCTCGAAATTCGTTTTTACTTATTTTGTTTTTCGTTAAAAAAATGCATTCATCCGGAAAATCCAAATTAAGGTCGAATCTGTCATTGAAGGCTTATGGTTTATGTCGAATGTTCTAAGAAAAAAAAAAAAGAAAATTCGACAGAATCTTTAGAAAAAAAAAATCGACTCTTCATGTCTCTCTTCTATGTCAAATATTCATGTTTCTCTATGTCGAATCTGTCATTGAAGGCTTATGGTGTCTGTCGAATGTTCTAAGAAAAAAAAAAAAAGAAGATTCGATAGAATCTTAAAAAAAAAAAAAAATTAGACTCATCATGTCTCTCAATATCGAATCTTCATGTCTCTCTATGTCAAATCTGTCATTGAAGGCTTAAGGTGTCTGTCGAATGTTCTAACAAAAAAAAAAAAGATTTGACAGTATCTTAAAAAAATAAAAAAAAATCGTCTCTTCATGTCTCTCAATGTCGAATCTTCATGTCTCTCTATGTCGAATCTTTTCTCTCTATGTCAAATAATATTGGACTAATAGAGTTAAGGTTAGGCACATTCGACCGCAATGAAAACTATAATAAAGCATTTGTTTATGTCGGATCTTTCGGTTTTCGTTTTCTGTGCGTTTTTAACAAACGATAACGTACCTGAATACCTGAAATTCGGACGAAAATGCATTCGGACGAAAACGAATGCACATGTCTACTGTGCAGTGACTGCCCTGTCAGATCTCCGCTCTCCCCTATTGGGGGATCAGATGAACACAGACCGTCTGTCCGCGTTCACCCGATCCGCTCTGCAGACAGATGGAAAAATAGGATTTTCCTCCGTCTGCAGAATCGGACCATAGCAGGGACCGATGAGATCGAGTGTCAGCAGATGTTGAACTGACTTTTTGCAAGAGTTTGAGAAAAGATGATGAGGATCAGAGAATTTTGTACCTTATAGAGTGGGTTATGTTGGTGGTTATGATATAGTCATGCTGTTACATTACATTATCAACGTTACATACTATAAGTACACTAAATGCTATTAACAGTTAAACCTAGCCCTAGAAGGAACTATTGACCAATTATCAGAGCCAGAATTAAAGCTATTTTACACGGTTCATGACTAGTGGTGTTTTAGCAAAACAACAACAACACGTAAGACGCAGTATCACGATTCATAATTACAAAGTACTGTCACTGCAAATGTTAAGAGATTTGACCAAAGATGAGCTAAGTGCCACTGTGGGGGGGGGGGGGCACTGTGGAAAAGGGAGGTGGAGGAGCTCAGCATCGGGAAGGTGGAGACGAGGGATAGCACTATGGAGTGGGGGGGGGGTACAGAAGATAGGTGATGTTATGGAGAGGGACGGAGGCATTTGGCTCTATAGAGATTGAAGGTGGAGGAGGTAAGCAAAGTTATGGAAAGGAAGGAGGAGATAAGCAGTGCTATAGAAAAGCTAGTGAGTTGGAGAAGATGAGTTGGCAGAGATAAGTGATGTTATGGGAGCAAGAAAAGGAAGGAAAGGCGGAAGAGGGTATGAGTGGCAGTAATGTGAAGAGGAAAGCGGGAGTGCATAAGCGCTACTGGCAGATGCAGCTTGAAATTTGTTTTATTAAGAGACAATAATAGTGACAGGTTTTCTGCCTGATAGTAAAGAACACCTACAAACATACACATAAGCATACATAAAATCTGAACTTTAGGCACAAAGCTACACATTGTCTGCACTGTCTGCACTATAATCACAAGTATACACCCAATCTACACCATACACCAAACATATACACAATGTGCACTATACACATGTAGCACCCTGGGGTTTAGTCAAGGAGCTCCTCACAAATTTACTTACCAAGAGTAGTCATCTTGGTCGATTGATAGAGATATATTGATTTCTCCATACTGTAAGTTTGGCCTTGTTGCACTTTTCTCTTCTACCACTAGGTATCCAGGAACTTGGTGGTACTAGATATGATAAGGGCAACCCAAGGTCAGGTTATGGGTATATGGGGTATCTCAGCCAGTAGGTAGGGGTTTTCTTGAATCCCTTTACCTGCTGGGAGGTTTTTGGCCTTGGAGGTCTTTGTTAGACTGGACAAGGCCAGAGACCTTGCTACACACACATGCACACAACACTGCAATATATACATAAACACGTATACTGTACATACAAGCCCCTAGCCACAGCAACTATGTTATGAAAGTTTATTATCATCCAAAATTAATAATCCAGATAACAGGTTAATTTTTTCTAAAGTATACCAAAAGACAGGCAGAGATTTATAGGCAATATATAGTGATCTTTTTTGGTCTCCATTCATTTTTATTTAAATTGTTTTATTACATTTTTTACCGATACAAATCTTACATACTTTGCAAAACAATTTGCAAATAATTCATAAAAATACAAAACATTCTCAAAATACACATAAATACATACAAAAAACATATACTGTATTTGCTGGCGTATTAAACTACCTTTTACACTTACATTTTTATCTATCAAAAAGTGTTTTCCAGCGCTAAACCTTTCATCTGATTTCTAAATTGCTGCATTTGTAAATTCCAAAAGCCAATATAAAGGAATAGTAGTGGTAAAAAAAACTTGTGGGTTTAACCAATCTTGTTTTTTTGTACAATTCCCCTTTAAGGGGAGTGGCAAAGGGTGTGTCCTATGCATAGAGATACTATTGCTGATAGGTGTCCTTCATTCCCTTCTCAAAAATTTGGGAGGTATGCAATTCCCTTCTGCAGCCACTGAATGTCTGTGGGAGGGAGAAGAGGGAAAACTCAATTCAACAGCTACATGGAGGGATCAGTTCCTCTTCATGACTCTTCCCTCCTATTCATGCCTATGGGGGGGTGCACTGGCCCCCTAGAGCATGGGGTCGTGTCGCAATGGCGACACCGCTGGTGTGTGTGTGTATGTATGTGTGTAAAGGAGACAGCAGCTGGTGTCCTATAAACCTCAGTATATTTCGCTGTGAAGGGACTCTGCTTTAATTGCTCTAAAGAAAAAACTTTTGTATTTTTAACTGCTTCTACTACAAGGCCAAGTCCATGCTTTTGCAAGAACTTTTGCTTCATTTCAGGAAATTTACTGTCCTCATTTTGTACATATTTCTTTTTGGAATATCCCACTCAGTTTCCCAAACCCTATCATAGTTACCCCAAAAATAAAAAATAAAACACTAAAAAGAACAACCCCTAGACTGCTTATTGGGCCAAAGAGTGATTGTGACTGTGTGACTGGCTGCAGGGCAATTACTGGGTAAAGAACCCGGGCATATTTCCAGCAACTAAGACAGGGAGTAGGGCTACATATATAACAGCTTGTCAGGATTTGGGGTCCTGGAGTGCTATGAAAGATAAATAAATATGCATTCTGCAGCCAGGTATACTTTATTCTTATTTTTTTTAGCATTATGGACACTATAACAGAATAATCAGAAAATGTAGCATACAGACTGCACACCTCCCAACATTTCGCTTGCTCCTATTTCTCTCTAGCTTATTGTCTCTTGTTAGTTTGTTTAAGCTAAGAGAGGGAAGATGGAAAGTATAAGACTGGGAAGGAAATGTTTGAGATAAGGGGAAATGTAATTATAACCCATTTTTAATATAGACACCGGCCCGATATTTTAATCGGAGTTATATTGAGACATTGGCCCGGATTCACAAAGCAGTTGCGCCGACGTATCTCCAGATACGTTGCGTAAGTACAAATATGCGCCATCGTATCTGTGCGCCGGACCCACAAACTAAGATATGCCTAAAAACAGACTTCATCCCACCGACGTAACTTGCCTACGCCGGCGTAGAGTGGCCGCATATTTACGCTGGACGCATGTGGCGCTCCCATTGATTTTCTATTCAAATATGCAAATGAGGGAGATACGCCGATTCACGAACGTTCTTGCGCCCGGTGCATGATATACGCGGTTTGCGTAAGTTTAATGCCGCGTACACACGATCACTTTTTGCGATGAAAAAAAACGATGTTTTCAATCATGAAAAAAAGCGACGTTTTTCAAACTTCATTTTCCAAAACGACGTTGCGTACACACCATCGTTTTTCTACAAAGCTCTAGCAAAGCATGGTGATGTACACCATGTTGGTCGGCACTCTTTTCCATTGAAGCTCCGTCTCATAACTTGCTTCTGAGCATGCGCGGGTTTAAAAACTTTGTTTTCAACGTCGTTTTGCCCACACACCATCACTATTTATGACACAAAAAACGACGTTTTGAAAAACGACACAAAAAATTCAAGCATGTTGGAATTTTTTTTTGGTCGTTTTTTTGAAGACATAAAACAACGTTTTGCCCACACACGATCAATTTAAATGACGTTTTAAAAAACATTCGTTTTTTTTCATCGCAAAAATCGACCGTGTGTACGCGGCATTACATCCGGCGTAAAGTTATTCCCCATAGATAAGGCGCAACCCATGCAAAGGTATGGACCAGGGAACGCAAGCCTTTGTACGTTGGACGTCTGTGAATATGGGCCGACGTGGGTCTGGCTGGGCGTAGGTTACGTTAACGGCACACACAGTGATCCGGCGTATCTTAGGCAGTTGTTCCGACGTGGTTGTGCATGCGCACGGGGATACGTCCACGTCTCGATGCATGCGCAGTTCGTTTTAAGTACTTCTCTGGCGCCCGGCCCATCATTTGCATTGGGTCACGCCTCATTAGCATGAATCACGCCCACTTCCAGTCCACTTCGGCCCTGTTCACACGATCAGGCATGTCCGATTAAACTTGTCCGACGGACCGTTTTCATCAGACCAGGCTGAAGTGGTCTGTTGGTCTGATGTGCGTACACACCATCGGACCAAAATCCCCTCGGACCAGAACGCGGTGATGTAGAACACAACGACGTGATGAAAAAACTAGGTTCAATGCTTCCAAGCATGCGTCGACTTGATTCTGAGCATGCGCAGGTTTTTTGTCCGATGATTTTATGTACTAACCATCGAACCTGTCCGACGGACAGGTTTCCAGTAGGGTTGTCCCGATACCGATACCAGTATTTGCGGGAGTACTTGTACTCCCGCAAATACCCTCGATACCTAAATAGAATACTTCCCCCCCCCGCCGCCGCCCTCGCATACAGCAAAGCCACCGCGTTAATCCCGTGCATTACAGCGCCACACTATACAGGCATCTTCCGTTTGAATACTCCTAATCCCCGCCGCGCCATGCATAGACACTGCCCTTGCTCGGGATTGGACGGATCCCTCCAATCCCGAGAAGGGGAGTGTCTATGCATGGCGCGGCGGGGATTAGGAGTATTCAAACGGAAGATGCCTGTATAGTGCGGCGCTGTATTGCACGGGCTTAACGCGGCAGCAGCAGCAGCGGCGGTGGTGGCATCGGCATCATCTACCACTAGGTATGGGGGACATGACATGGCTGCATATGTGAGGGACATGACATGGCTGGATATCTTAGGGACATGACATGGCTGGATATGTGAGGGACATAACATTGCTGCATATGTGAGGGACATGACATGGCTGCATATGTGAGGGACATGACATGGCTGGATATGTGAGGGACATGACATGGCTGCATATGTGAGGGACATGACCTGGTTGCATATGTGAGGGACATGGCATGGCTGGATATGTGAGGGACATGACATGGCTGCATATGTGAGGGACATGACATGGCTGCATATGTGAGGGACATGACATGGCTGCATATGTGAGGGACATGACATGGCTGGATATGTGAGGGACATGACATGGCTGCATATGTGAGGGACATGTCATGGCTGCATATGTGAGGGACATGACATGGCTGCATATGTGAGGGACATGACATGGCTGCATATGTGAGGGACATGACATGGCTGCATATGTGAGGGACATGACATGGCTGCATATGTGAGGGACAGGACATGGCTGCATATGTGAGGGACAAGACATGGCTGGATATATGTGGGGGACATGGCTGCGTTTGGGGACATATAATAAAAAAAGTATCGGTATTCGGTATCGGCGAGTACATGAAAAAAAAGTATCGGTACTTGTACCCGGTCCTAAAAAAGTGGTATCGGGACAACCCTAGTTTCCAGCGGACATGTTTTCAGGCATGTTTTGAAACTTTGGTCCGCTGGAAAACGGTCCGGTAGGCCATACACACGATCGAACATGTCCGCTGAAACTGGTCTGCGGACCAGTTTCAGCGGACATGTTCGATCGTGTGTACGCGGCCTTCCACCTACTTCCACTTACGCCGGCTTACGCCTACGAAATATACGCCACACTGGTGCAACGTTGGGAGCATTTGCTTTGTGGATTCCATGCTTGCCTCTCCGCGCTGCGTCGGCGTAGCGTAAAATAGATACGCTACGGCGGCATAAATGTGCGCCGATGTCTGTGAATCCGGGCCTATGTATGTTTGTATAATGTGTATTTATCTATTTATTTGTTTGTAATGTTGATTTTTTTTTTTTTTAATAAAGAGATTTAAAAAAAAAAGAATGAGGTCGACCATTTAGCAAAAGTATGTAGGCATAGGGCAAGCCCACTGCCATGCCCCCTAAAGGAGAATTATTTAAAAAAAAAATATTAGTTAAGCCCACATGTGTGTTTTTTTTTTTTTATAACCATTACTATTCCTTTATGCTGGCTTTTGAAATTTACCCATGAGGAAATTTAGAAACTGGGTGAATGGTTTAGGAGTGGATTACAAATATTTAGATCAAACCAAAATGAGGGACAAATGAGGAGGAAAGAGGGACAGAGGGACTTTGTTCCAAATCCAGGACAGTCCCTCGAATTTAGGGACAGTTGGGAGCTATGAGACTGTATTTCCAGTTACAAACCACATGTGTATGAAAGCACCTTAACATTCACTACACTTTCTTTTCACCTCAATACTAATTTCTTTACTACTTCCAAAACATTTTATAGGAACATAAAATACAGCATTTAAAGAAATGTATTTCAAAAGAGCTTTAAGCAATCTAGTTATTAGCAGCAGTGTGCCTTGATTTCGGCATTATTCATTCCTATACAGGATGTTCACTGCATTAGATGCTAGAGTGCAGAACTGGAACAAACTCCTGCATATACAATGACTGAGCAGTTCCATGAAGCAGCACTAATATCTTTTTTACTGTTATTCCAATCTCTATATAAGTTATGGGACAAAAAAATAAATAATAACAATCTGCTACAGATAATACATTTAAATATTTTTGCAGAATATCCAAAAAGCACCTCCTTTTGTTAGCTGTACATATTTTCAGATTATCTGCATGCTAAACAATACAGTCAGCACCCACACTGAACAGCTGCAAAAATAACAAAACAATTGTAGAATAATCCACCTAGCAATTGTGAGGATATTCAAACATGGCTTTTGTTTTCTCTAGATGCACATGCACCTTTGAACTAAAAGAGCCATTCTTGTTCAGGATTTTATACCGTTCATAAATGAAGAAGTGAAATAGTTAAAATGCTGGATCCTAAAGGTTAGGGAGGAATCTGCACTGAGGGAGAGGCTAGGGCAGGTAGGTTATTTGGCTTCTCCCCAATGAGATGCCTGTGTGGATTGTCTGTTAAGGCTGCATTGACACCGATAGGCTGCACTGATGGGCATTGATAGGCTGCGCTGGTGGGCACTAATGGGGTGGCACTGATTAGCACTGATAAGCTGCACTGATGGAAACCTATGGGCATTGATGGGCAATAGTAGGCTGCAATGATAAGCTGAACTGATGTGCACTGATGAGGTGGCCCTGATGGGCTCTGATAGGGTGTACTGATGGACATTTATGGGACTGCACTGATAGACACTGATAGGCTGCACTAGTGGGCACTGATGAGGTGATGCTGATGGAAACCTATGGGTACTGATTGATTGCACTGGTGGGCATTGATGAGGTGGCACTGATGGACACTGATAGGCTGCACTGATGGGCACTGATGAGGTGGCACTTATGGACACTGATAGGCTGCACTGCTGGGCATTGATGAGGTGGCACTGATGGCCTCTGATAGGGTGCACTGATGGACATTTATGAGATGGCACAGATAGAAACTGATGGACAATGATAGACTGCAATGAACAGCACCAGTAGGCTGCACTGGTGGACACTGATAGGCTGCACTGGTAGGCACTGATGAGGTGGCACAGATAGAAACTGATGGACAATGATAGACTGCACTGAAGAGCACCAGTGGGCTGCACTGGTGGACACTGATAGACTGAACTAATGGGCACTAATGAGGAGGAATTGATTGACACTGATAGGCTGCACTGGAGAGCACTAATAAGGTGGCATTTATGAACATTGATAGTCTGCACTGGTGGGCTCTGATGAGGTGGCATTGATGGACACTGATAGGCTGCACTGGTGGGCACCTATGAGGTGGCACTGATAGGCTGCATTGATGGGCTGCACTGGTGGGCACTGATGGGTTGCACTGGTGGGCACTGATGAGGTGGCATTTAAGGACTCTGGTAGATTGCACTGAAAGGGGCATTGATGATATGGCACTGGTGGGCACTGATAGGCTGCACTGGTGGGCATTGATGAGGTGGCACATATAGGCTGCATTGATGGGCTGCACTGGTGGGCACTGATGGGGCGACACTGATAGGCTGAACTGATGGGTTGCACTGGTGGGCACTGATGAGGTGGCACTGATATAAACTGATGGCCAATGATAGGCTGCACTGATAAGCTGCACTGATGGGCACTGGTGAGGTGGCACCAATATGCACTGATGAGATGGCACTGATTAACACTGATAGGCTGCACTGGGGGTACTGATGAAGTGGCACTGATGGACACTGATAGTCTGCACTGATTGGAACTGATGAGGTGGCATTGATGGACACTGATAGGCTGCACTGGTGGGCATTGATGAGTTGGCACTGTTGGGCACTGAAGTCAGATCACAGCAGCAAAAACAGGGATTTGGGGGATTTGGAGAAGGCTGAGTGAATTAGAAGGTACTTTTTAAAGTGATGAATGCATACTTTAATCAATAAAAGGGTGACATACCGCCCTAAAGTGAATGTAATTAGAATGTGAAATAAGGACTGCATCAATTAACCAAGTGATATCAACCAAGTAACATACATAAACAAAATACAATTGCACTAGTCTGGAATTATTAACAACAAATTCTTAAAGTGCATTGAATGTATATAAAAAACATCATAAAGTACAAAGTGAAAAATAAATAAATAATAATATTGAGAACACTTCAACGTCTGTGTATGAAGAGAGTCCTTTTAATTGATAAAAAAAAGTCAGAGAATAAAAAACAGATGTACCGCCACCAAGTGACGTGATGCAAAGCCTTCTGTGGCACCCCACACATAGTGATCAGGGTCTCTTACCAGATAGCTGGAACTACTGTATCTATCGCTAGGATGGTCAAACAAGCAGGCAAAATAACCTCTGCATGGTAGCAGAAACCAAGCCAGTGGGGCACTCTGAGGTTAGACGGGTCCTTCAACGTAATCTCCCCTGGACAGGCTGAAAACACAGGAGGACAATTGGGATTAATGGGACAGAGCATGGTCAACCTAAACAGGAAAGTGCCTGAACTGGTGGTGAGTGCAGATCACTATGCATTACTTTAATGATTTGCTAAATAAAAATGTTGAAAGCCTTTAAAAATGACATCAATATGTTAAATCTTATATGATAATTTAAAGAATATATAAGCCCAACATTTCATATACCTGATTAGGGATGAACCGAACATACCCCCGTTCGGTTCGCACCTGAACCGTCGAACAGACCGACCGTTCGCGCGAACATTTAGAACCCCATTGAATTTTATGGGACTCGAACATTCAAATTCAAAAACGCTAATTTTAAAGACCAATATTCAAGTTATTGTTGGAAAACGTTTTTGAGAACCCGGGTCTTGCCCCAGGGAACATGTATCAATGGAAAAAAGTTTTAAAAACTGTAGTTTTTTTAGGAGTCCTTTTTTCCATTGATACATGTTCCCTCGGGCAAGACCCGGGTTCTCAAAGACGTTTTCACAGGCAAACTATAGACACCCAGCAGGTACAATATTTAAAGGAATCTTGCATTTTTTTTTCATTTAAACATTATTAAAATCACTGTTCCAGGAGCAGTGATTTTAATGATGCTTAAATTTAAAAAAAATAAAATAAAATTCCTTTAAATATTGTACCTGCTGGGTGTCTATACGTGTGATAACGTCTTTAAATAGCACAATCATCTGCCTGCCAGTAAATTAGGAAGAACTGATCTAGCTAAGCTATACAACAGTATGTGTACAACTCCTGGGATGTATATATATCCTCTACACACTGTAAATTAAGCTAAACTGACTAGCCTGCCTGCCTGCTCTATCTAGCTATATAAAAAGACAATCTCTCTGTCTCTCTGACTGCTCTCATTAACAAGCCGGAACACACTACATGAGGCTGCCCAGCAGGCGGCCTTATATAGTGTGGGGCGTGTGCTAAAGCCCTGAGCCATAATTGGCCAAAGCCACCCAGGCTTTGGCCAATTATGGCTCTTCGTTTTTTGCGCGCTGTGATTGGCCAAGCATGCGGGACATACAGCATGCTTGGCCAATCATCAGCGCGCAATGCCGCAGTGAATTATGGGCCTTTTTGCGTCACTCGAATTTGGCGCAAACGACCGCTTTTGTTCGAATTTTGTTGAACGTACGAACAGACAATGTTCGAGTCGAACATACGTTCGTTTCGAACGCGAAGCTCATCCCCATTCCTGATATGTGCCTGCTGTATCACGAACCTGTATGAAAAATAATTATGTTCTTTTTGTATTGCTTCCTTTGTGTTCCTGCCAGCCCCTCTGCTTTCCTTTTAAAAACTGACCACACTAAGCAGGATAGTGCAGCGTACTCAGTTCTCTAGCTGTGCTAGGATCTCAGTGTGCTCTCCTCCAATGAGCAATTTTATCTTATACACCCCCCTCACAGCCATTCATTGGGAAGTTCAGTGTTCTGCTGCTTCTCCTTCCCCCAGCTCTTGTGCTGCTGAGAACAGAGCATATGGGATTACTTAGAACAAATAAGAAAAAATTAGATATTCATAATTTTTTCTTATCTATATACAAATGTTTTGCCTTTCTGGCTACAGATGGTAGATCGCGGCCCACGGTTGCCAACCCGGGCTATAGAGGAACTAGGTTCATCCTAACTTCCTCCCCCATCTGCATTGCTGATGTGGATGAGTACCACCTGCAGTGAAGAATATAGGCCCAGATTCACAGAGAGTGGGCGCACATTTACGCCGGCGTAGCGCACACACAGTACGCTACGTCGGCGCAGCACATAGAGGCAAGCACTGTATTCAGCAAGCCATTGCTCACCAAGATGTGCCAGCCTAGCATATTTTCGAAGGCGTAGTCCAGCGAAAGTGGAAGTGGGCGTGATCCATGCAAATGAGGCTTGACCCCATGCAAATGATGGGCCGAGCGCCAGACAAGTACGTATAACGAACTTCACATGCGGCGCGCATGCTCACAACCACGTCGGAACTGCCTAAGATATGCCGGATCACTGTGTAACGCTGTTAACGTAATCCTACGCCCAGCCAGACACACGTCCAACGTAAAATACGCTGTGTTCCCCGGTGCCGACCTGAGCATGTCTGTTGCTGAGTTACACCTCCTTTATGGGGAATAACTTTACGCCGGACGTACAACTTGCGTGCACCGCGTGTAGCCTGCATCGGGCGCACGTACGTTCTTGCCGTATTTACCTCATTTGCATTTTAGAATGGCTAATCAATGGGAGCAGCACCATGCACCCAGCCTAAATGTACGACCACCCTACGCCGGCATAAGCAAGTTACGTCGGCGGGGTGTAGCCGGGTTTTAGGCGTATCTCTGTTTGTGGGTCTGGCGCACAGATACGACGGCGCACATTTGCACTTACGTCGGCGTAACTTGCTATATGTCGGCGTAAGTGCTCTGTGAATCCGGGCCATAGACTGCACCTGCCTACAATCTCATCCTATGGCTGTTGGCCAATGCTTCCTGGGTGTTGTTGCAATTGTATAAGTGGGTGGAGCCCCTGGGCAGAGATGTAGGAACCTTCCAGTGCTGAGGAAGAGAACAGAGGGTGTTATTCCTTTTTAAATGAGCTCCACATAGAAAATACAATGTAGGGTCAGAGAAATGTGGGGACTGCTCCTGCTTGGGAGGTTAGACTTACATATAACACCCCTCCTCATTAGGATGGCTTGGACACATTATGTTGGTGATGTGATGAAGGTCTTCTCATCGTTCTCCTCCAAGGATTGTTGTAACTAATCTCTTTTCCTTATTACAAGAAATGTTGAAACGTATATATTTTTTTTAAAAGTATTGGGCCAGATTCACAGAGCGATTACGCCTGCGCAACTGCTGTTGCGCGTGCGTAAGTCTAAATGTGCGCGTGCGTATAGTTGGACGCGATTCACAAAACAATATACGCCAGAAATCTACGTTTTTTGGTCCGGCGTAATTGAATTAGACATTCGCTTCCCTTCGCGCAAAACTGCGCTAGACACACCATTGATTTGCTAGTCAAATATGCTAATGAGGGAGTTACGGGGATTCACAAAAAAACGCAGTTGCTGCGCAGGCTACGCGATGTGCGCAACTGCAAAATGTTCTGTCTAAAGTTAGAGGACCTAAAAGCTGGTCTAAATTTTGAAAAAAAGTCTAATTGTCAGATAAAGCAACACTGTAGTGAGGAGTTCAGCAGTCACACGTGTTGCCCAACAATCTGTATGCCAACATGCCAGGGGTCGTCGCGCATGCTATACTACTGACTTTAGATGAACAAAGAAGGATGAGGGCACGGAGGATGGCACTAAGGAGGGCACGGGAGATGTTTTATTTTATTTTTTTATTTGCTTACATAAAATTTACAATTTAAATTAATCTAATACAATATTCTTATCTGATACAAGCCCCTCACTCTTCACTTGATATATCACACACGCATAGACATCTTTGGCATGAGTGATTCTGAGGTGTCTCGCATCTTCAGATTCCCCCCTCATGCCATCATGGAATTACCACAACCCTGCAGGAGGACATCAGCAGCCCAACACATGGCACCACCCATGACACCCATGACAGCTACATATACAATCAGAGCCCCATCCCCACAGATTTCGAACAGAACATGTATGGGGACAGCTGGCTGGTTGGTGAGTGACATGGGTGGCAGGCATGACTATCCCCTCCCGTGATGCACACCTCACAAGTGGCACATGCATGACTAACATCCTCCTGTCTTTTCCCTTCAAGGTGACTCTGCATATGCACTGGTACCCCATCTCATGACCCCATCTCATGCCAGCTCACATTATGCATCTTTGCACGTTAAACACACACATTAATCATGGCACAATGAGAATGCATGCATGCACACCACTGTGGTCCCTAGCACACACACCCCACATCCTCATCACATTGGATTGGCACCAGTCCACCATGCAGGACTTGTGAGCTGCAACGCCACGCCACGGCTCCAATTATGTCACTGTACATTCATACACCATTCACACAGACCTGGGGATCACTTCTCCACCACAAATGAGGGTGACACCCCTTTTCCCGCAGGAATATCACCCCCACATTCCAAAATCATACACAAACAGAACCAAAAAAATTAAATAAATGACGAGCAAAAAAAAAAAATGCCCAGCAAAAATATAATGTAAATAAAAAATGCCCAGCAAAAATATAATGTAAATAAAAAATGCCCAGCAAAAATATAATTTAAACAAAATAACAACAAAGAAAACACATAAAAGACAAAAATCACTCTGCAAAACATCCCCAAATATCTCAAAGACACAAACAAACAAAAGCACCTTGCTGTATAGGGAGGGATACAAAGGGATGTATTTTTGCAAAGGAAGTGCATTTGTGTGTGTCTATTTATGCTGTCTGCGTAGTTCATAAAGTTGCCCTAGTCCATTTCCAATTTCACTGATTGCGCCGCTCCCGAGTTGTGAGCATGCGCACAACGGAGCTGACATGGTTTCCTTCACGCGCGCATGCGCGAGTCGGCCGGCCCTTCATTTGCATGGGGTCACGGCTCATTTCAATGTAACACGCCCACGTCCCTCCCAATTTGTATTACTCCTCCTTACGCCTCCGGAAAAAACCTTACGTTTGCGCAAGCTCTTGCGTAAAAGCTACGTGAATCGCCGGATTACGCGGCTAGATTGCGCAAGTCTAACGGAAAAGTGGTGCGCTACGCCGGAATGATAATGCGCCGATCTACGTGAATCTGCCCCATTGTGTCTCCATTATTCTATATTGTTGACTATTAAGTTACTATTTTGTTAGGGAGCCTGATGTTTATTCTGTTCCAGCTGGGAGCTACTTTGGACATGTACTCATGCGGAAGGGAATGAGAAAGCAGGCTGGATGCGACAGCGAACTAGATCGGAGGAGCCTGGGGATCAGGTTAGGCCAGACATGATTGCCCATAGGGTGCCCCCAGAGGAGTGATGTCTAGAGTTTTTTACCCAGAAACTTTGGGAAGCCTAGTGGGCCCTATGACAAGAAACCTCAGGATGCGTCATGAATCACCAAAGCTACAAGAGAAAGGGTAAAGTACACTACTTGTGGTCCTGAGTTTATTTAACTTGTATAGTGGTTATAGAAGCATGCAAATGCCAGTCAACTGGCTGCCAGCTAAAATGTACAGTCAATGATTTCAGTGACTGACTTAAAACAACTATGCAGATAAGGAGTTCTTACTTTTTTGAGATGCCCTTCTACTGGATCAGTGACTGGGAAAGTATTGATGCCAGTGGGTTCTGCCAATGCTACTGGGTAACTTGTTTTTTTTACAGAAGGAGGTCAGCAATTGCAACTTCTGCATTTCTGTTGGGAGAGGTTTACTTAAATATATATATATATATTTTTTGTCTGCCCGCAGCATTATTTTTACTAGTTTCCTAGAAAAGTTTAATATTCTAAAGCATTTTTCTGAATATTATTTTTATATAATTTCTGGGATAGTGACATATGACAAAGTTATATGGAAAACGAAAGATTTAGAAACCCCTGTGGGCTTTATTTGCAGTAAAATCTCCACATTGCTATTCCGTCAAGAATAATTAATGTAAGTAATCATGTTTATAATTAGAGTTTGTGCAGCCTTCGGCTATTGCAAATCAATGTTTACAAAGTTAGAATTGTATGACCCTCTTACTGAAGGCACATTATCCCCAAATGCTTCCCCTTCATTGTCTTTTCTGGATTAGCAAATAGCTGATACAAATTAAATATACATTTAGTATAATTAGTTGTCAAAAAACAGCATCATTGGTGATGTCATAGATGTAGCTTTGCTGAGCTTGATATAAATAAAGTCTTTTCCGTTACTCGAATAAAACCGAGCATGAAATAAGTCATTTGAAACAGAATGGCCTAGAAGTAAAATGGCAAACTCAAGTTTAATTTTAATAATCAATGTACAGCAGCAGCTGTAGAGACTTCCAGTGAACAGAATGTGGGAGGGTCATTGTTTGTATGCGCACTGACAAGCTGGTGTCTATATTTCTCCCAACAAAGCTGGTACTGTCAGATGCTAAAGCTGTTACTAGCTAAAAATTGGGAAAGAATAGTACTTATTCAAATAGGTTGTACCTCAAAAGTTGGGATTTTAAAGGCAATAGAAATTCAAAAAAATGTTTATTACAAAGATTACATGAAAACATAAGTAAGTGATCATTAGTGTGTTTTTGAGCTTTGGAGTGCACACCCTAATGCAATAGGCTGCGCACACCTATGGTTGAAACGTATATATTTTTTTTTAAAAGGTACACAAAAGTAGAACAACAATGGTTAAAAGGTAGATTACACAGAAATTAGGGATGCACCGATGCCACGTTTTTGACACAAAGTACGAGTACCGATATTTGACATCATGTACTCACCGATACCAATTACAGATACCTATCGCCTAGGAAGAGATGTAGTTTGTGGGTAGCGGTAGTTGAGGGTGGGATGAAATAGGGATTGTGGGGTGAGAGAGTTGGGATGGAAAAGCCTGTGATCGCTGGGGGATAGAGGATGGGGATAGGAGGGTTATTGGGAAATATGGGGCAGGGTAGTGGTGTATTTAGGTTTTGTTCTGCCCTAAGCCTGACTAAACTCGTGCACCCCCTAATTTAAATATGACCCATCCCTTCCTGTCTAGGCAACACCCCCTCCTGTTTAAGACCCACCCTGCCCGTGCAGCCCCATCAGTGCAGCCCTATCAGTGCAGACTACAACAATAACTAATGGGACCTGGAGGGGGGTCTCTCTCTAACAGTGTCCATTAGAAAGTCTGTTAGAGAGAGATCCCCCTCCAGGACCCCTTAGAGACTTCAAAGGAGTCTAATGGGACCTGGGGGGTCTCTCTAACAGAGGCCCTTTCGGTGTCCATTAGAGATTATGTTAGAACGAGTCCCCTCCAGGCCCCATTAGAGACTGAAAAGGAGTATAATGGGACCTGGAGGGGGGCCCCTTTCCAACAGAGTGTACAGTGAACACCTTAATTTACTCTGGTCCTCATTAAAAGAAAATTGGCACTGTGTAGCACTCCTCTTAACTTAACCATGGGTACTGTAGCTGTGGCTGGCTCCTGTGTCTTCTGTGGCTGGCTTCTGTGGGTGGCTGGCTGGCACCCTGGCCCTGCTGTGGATGGGTCAATCACTGTGGTTGGCTGGCTCCTGTGTGTGGCTGGCTAGTTTCCTGGTGTGGGTGGGTCACCATGGGTGGCTGGCTGGCACCCTGGCCCTGCTGTGGGTGGGTCACTGTAGATGGCTGGCTGGAACCCTGCTGCAGGTGGCTGGCCTGGCTCCCTGCTGTCGGTCAGTGGGTGGGTGGCTGGCATGGTGCACCCTTCTGTGGGTGGCTGGCTGGCCTCGCTCCATGCTGTGAGTCAGTGGGTGGGTGGCAATGTGCACTCTGCTGCGGGGTGACTGGCCTAGCTCCATACTGTGAGTGAGTCTGCGGCTGGCACAGTGCACCCTGCTGTGGCTGACAGAGAGAGGGAAAGGGGTGGGCTTTTGACAGAGGGGGCGCTGACAGAGAGAGGTGAGCTGACTGACAGAGGGGGGCTGACGGAAAGAGGGGGATGGGGGATGACATATGGGGGCTGACAGAGGGGGGTGTCCTGACAGAGAGGGGTGCTGACTGAGAGGGGGTGGTGACAGAGAGGTAGGCTGACTGACAGAGGGGGAGGGGGGCTGATAGAGAGAAGTGGGCTGATCGAGAGCGGTGGGCTGACTGACAGAGGGGGTGGGGGCTGATAGAGAGAAGTGGGCTGATCGAGAGCGGTGGGCTGACTGACAGAGGGGAAGGGGGGCTAATAGATGTGGGCTGACTGACAGAGGTGGGCTGACTGATAGGGGGGGCTAATAGAGGTGGGCTGACTGATAGGGGGAGCTAATATAGGTGGGCTGACTGACAGAGAGGGGGGCTGATAGAGAGCGGTGGGCTGATCGAGAGAGGGGGGCTGACTGACAGGGGGGCTAATAAAGGTGGGCTGACTGACTGAGGGGGAGGGGGGCACTGACAGAGTGATCAGAAGGAGACCTCAGAAGGTGACACACAGCGCGCCAGGCAGAGAGGCAGGACTCACACGTGCCATTGTTTCAGGAACACCACGATCATTCACAGACCAGCCCTGCCTCCACAAGTGACAAGCTGCGATTGGCCCTGGGGAGGAGGAGGTGGTCCGCTCCCAATCAACGTCACTTCCGGTATTGGCCTCCGGATATCGGAGCATTTTCACGAGTACCGATACTCGTGGAAATGCCTAGTATCGGCACCGTTACCGATACCAGTATCGGTTATGGTGCATCCCTAATAGAAATGCATGAACATCTAACAAGGATACATAGTAACTGCATCAGACCCCAAGAACATTGTACAGACAGTTCTTGGAGATAACAGGCAGCGAAATCCAACACATTTCGAAAGTACAAAAAATAGAACAATCTTCATCAGGCACAGCAACCGTTTCTGAAATTGCTGAGCACATGATCAATGCCTTGTTTCACAACATAAGTATCCATAACAAATTTTTCAGCGTCTATTATACAATATATTACCAATAACTTACATGTCCATATGTTCATTAGTACATATTTGTTCTATTGGTAGATAAAAAATAAAAAGCTGACACGGTCTAAAAGTTATCTAAAGTACAACTTTTCTTTTAATGAAGTCCTTTGAATAAAACCTTCTGAGTGAAGGCAGCATACCTAAATAAATATCTTTATCACAAGTTCTTTATAATGCGGCCCTGTCCTCAGCCACACAACTTTAAAGGCAAAACGTTCCACCCAGTTCTTCTGTCTAGTGCACTCACACGCCATGACCCCATTTTATTCCATTCAATTGATAGTCCATACTGGAGCACTGGAAGCTGCAATGAATAGGGATGAAGGTAAGTATTTAACTATGACCACTACACTCAGGTTGGTGAAGAGTTTACCTTTACACTAATATTGAAGTTGTCTTTTAATGGATGCCTACCTAAAGTGCTGCAGTACAAAATGTATACAAGCCGCTTTCTTATTTCCTGCAAATATATCTACACATTTAGAGGGAATTTGAAGGTTTATGTTTTTATAATGTGATCAAGCCCAATGTATCAATGCATTAAAATGAAATTCAGGCAAGCAGCTAAGTGCAAGCAGAGTTACTGAGTACTGAGATTACTGTTTTACTTGCCAAGGGGTTTGTTATTCTGTATAACCATGCTTGTAAATGTAGCACACCCCCTAAGGAGCTTCAAGTAACTGGGATCCTCCACCCTGCACAGCTAGTATAATACTAGACTGGATTTCCCAGAAGCTACTAACAATAGCTCCGGTGGCTTTGGCAATCTCCTGACAGATTCGTCAGCTCTACCAGGTTGAATTGAATCCCATTGCCATTCAAACCACTTCATGCAAATGTCAGGGCTCCTCCTCTTGTTCTGGATTTATATGAGAATGCTGCAGAGAGTGGTCTGACTTTTTTTGTGGTGTGGTTCTCTGCAGCATTTAGTAATAGCTAGCTAATGCCATAGGCAGAATAATGTGAAGAGGACCCATGACATCACTGTAGATCCAGGAAAAACTTTTTAAACAAAGGTTCTTCTATGGGTTGGAAAATAAAAATTGCACTGATTGAAAAGTCCAATGGTGTGGTTATACACAGTCCAGCACAAACATACAATGTTATTGCAACACCCAGTGAATGGATCGTAGACAGGTGCACCACTACCAAATAAAAAACCTGCTTACCAGATAGTAAGCAAAGTAAGCAGATGGCTTAAACCCAGCCCCAGCCTTTATCCTAATGAGTGTTCACGGAAATGCTATATGAATGGCGATGACTTCCAAATCTCAGTATGTGCAGACCCCTAAGCCCCACAGACTCTGTATGTTTATATGACAATCAATCCAAAAAAAAACAAAAAAAAGAAGGATCATAGCGTGACACTGTCTCACTTAGATGTTAGATAGATTGTACAAAAAACACCCAGTGAATATTACTAGGACACGTGCACCACCACCACACGTAGATCCTGCTTACCAGATAACACTCAAAGGATTGCAGATGGCTAAACCCAGCCAGGGCCTTTAACTTTGCAGGAGTGTCACAGCTGATGTGTGTGAGCTGATAAGACTCTCAAGAGAGTAACCAACAATCCATATTCCCATGGGAAGTAAGCAATATTCAGCCCAGAAAAAAGATAAATTGGACCATAGCGTAAAAACGTCTACCACTTTGTTTATTCGAACAATAAAAATACACTAATGCCGTGTACACAAGATAATTTTTCGGCATGAAAAAAACATAGTTTTTAAAAAATTTCATTTCCAATAGGTGACTGCGATATTGTGTCAATCTCGCTCCCTTTCTCGGCGAGATTGACCACTTGCGAGCTCCATCGCGGGAGCCAGCGGCGAGCTGGCTTGCCGCGATGGAGACAAAGCCGTCATAGAAGCGACAGGGATCTGACGTGGATTCCCATGTCATGAATCCTGAGAGGAAACTCCCCGCCGGATTTTAAATAAAAATCCGGCATGGGTTCCCCCCTCAGGACCATACTGGGCCCTTAGGTCTGGTATGGGTTGTAAGGAGACCCCCTACACCGAAAAAACAGTGTGGGGGTCCCCCCACAATCCATACCAGACCCGTACCCAAAGCACGCCGGCCGGTCAGGAAGGGAGTGGGGGTGAGCGAGTGCCCCCCCCTCCTACCGGGCAGAGCCCTCCATGGGGGTAGGTGCCTGGGGCAGGGGGCGCACTGCGGCCCCCCCACCCCAGAGCACCCTGTCCCCATGTTAATGAGGACAGGGCCCCTTCCCGACAACACTGGCCGTTGGTTGTCGGGGTATGCAGGCGGGAGGCTTATCGGAATCTGGGAGCCCCATTTAATTAGGGGAGCCCCCAGATACCAGCCCCCCCCCACCCTAAGTGAATGAGTATGGGGTACATCGCTACCTATTCACCTGCAAACAAAAGTGCAAACACAAATAAACCACACAGGGTATTAAAATATTTTATTAGTTGGCTGCCGGGGGGGGGGGGTGTGTGGTCGCCTTTATAAAAGCCGGCGGGCTTCTCCCGACATCTTCTGCGGGGGGGGGGGGGGGGTGCCGCTGTTCTTCGCCGCCGTCTGGTTATCTTCCGCCGCCGGGGGGTCGCTTTTATAAAAGCGCCCGCCCCCGGCAGGCTTCCTTCGACATCTTCGGCTGGGGGTGGGTCTTCTCCACTCTCCGGGGGTCTTCTCCGCTCTCCGGGGGGTCTTCTCCCACTCTCTGGGGGGTCTTCTCCCACTCTCCGGTGCCTTCTTCTTCAGGACTGGCCGCCGCTATCTTCGTGGTAGCTCAATTACTAGCGGCAGCCAGTCCGCTCTTCTGTCACGCCTTCTTCTTCTCTTCTTCTCCAGATGTTGACGCAACGCTTTCTCCCGCTGTTATGCGGGTGTGCGGCTCCCAGCGACTTATATAGGCCTATCTTGTGACGTCGCAGTCCCATCATGCTCCGGTAGGTACCACGTGGTACCTACCCACGTTCTACCTACCCACGTGGTACCTACTGGAGCATGATGGGACTGCGACGTCTCAAGATAGGCCTATATAAGTCCCTGGGAGCCGCGCGCCCGGCATAACAGCGGAAGAAAGCGTCGCGTCAACATCTGGAGAAGAAGAAGACACCCACCCCCCCGCAGAAGATGTCGGGAGAAGCCCGCCAGGGGGGGGCTTTTTTAAAAGCGACCACACACACCCCCCCGGCGGCCAACTAATAAAATATTTTAACACCCTGTGTGGTTTATTTGTGTTTGCACTTTTTTTTGCAGGTGAATGGGTAGGGGTACGATGTACCCCATACTCATTCACTTAGGGTGGGGGGGCTGGTATCTGGGGGCCCCCCTTATTAAATGGGGCTCCCAGATTCCGATAAGCCTCCCGCCTGCATACCCCGACAACCAACGGCCAGGGTTGTCGGGAAGGGGCCCTGCCCCAGAGCACCTGACCCCCCATGTTGAGGGCATGCTGCCCGGTACGGCTCAGGAGGGGCGGCGCTCGCTCGCCCCCACTCCCTTCCTGACCGGCCGGCCGGCGTGCTTTGGATACGGGTCTGGTATGGATTGTGGGGGGACCCCCACGCCGTTTTTTCGGTGTAGGGGGGTCTCCTTACAACCCATACCAGACCTAAGGGACTGGTATGCTCCTGAGGGGGGAACCCATGCCGGATTTAAAATCCAGCGGGAAGTTTCCTCTCAGGATTCATAACAAACGCCGCCCACGTGTAGAATTGGCGGGAATCCACGTTGGATCCCTGTCGCTTCTATGACGCGCTCGCTGGAATGTGCTTCTACTATTCCAGCGAGTGCGAGATGTCGGCACCCTGTCGCCGAGAATCAGCGCGATGCCGTTGTGCTAAAAACACATTCTCGGCGGCAGGTACTGTACAATATTCGTGTGTGGGCTTCATATCATTTTTCAAGGTTCTGAAAACGAAAAAAAAAAAAATCCGAACATGCTGCATTTTTTAATGACGTTTTAAACTATGTAGTTTTTCGAGTTGTAAAAAATGATTGTGTGGGGGCTAAAACGACGTTAAAAACCAGCGCATGCTCAGAAGCAAGTTATGAGATGTCTTTTACTAACATGGAATCAGCTAAAGCAGCCCAAAGGGTGGCGTCATCCGCATGGAACTTCCCCTTTATAGTGCCATTGTACATGTTGTACATCACCGTGCTTTGCTAGAGCATTTTTTTAAAACGCTGGTGTGTGGGCAACGTCGTTTTAATGATGAATTTGGAAAAACATTGTTTTTTCGACATGCCGAAAAACTTATTTTTTTCATGCCAAAAAATTATCTGGTGTACGCGGCATTAAACTTACACAGATGAATATAAACAAAAAAAATAACAAGCCGGTCGGCTACAAACAATCCCCGTCCTCAACACGAGACATTTCTATGGGTTGGGCTTTAAATAATTGGTTTAGCAATGCATTCCTACATTGCTTCTCAAGCCTCCTCATTGGACAGAGAATCAGCATTATTTGTCAATAAGGTAAAATACCTGAACCCAGGACCTCGTCATTGTCTGGCTCTTCCCATTGTGCTACCTGAAATAACCCAGTCCGGTAGACATTCCTGCTTTATACCTCATCTCTGTTAAATCTTGAACTCTTTCCTCGCATGAACTTCCTATTTAAGCCATGTCCTGTGATATTGGGGTAATTATGCTCAGTGGCGGTGAGCAGCTTCAATGAGTTGTGACGGTCCAAACTTGTGCTTTGAGGCTTTCTGGCATACTTTCAGACTAAAAGTTCAGCACATTCGTTGGCCATGCAGGGTATTCCAGTTTCCCACAGAAAAAAAGTCAATAAAAAATGTAGAGCCAACTGGCTCTCTTTCCAGCAGCATCCCTGTTCTTGTCCCTGGCCTCTCAGAATGTCACAAACTACGGTAAACGAGAGTGAACCACAACTGCGGTTAAGGAAAGACTTCAATGCACTTCTCTATGCAATGTGATTTTTCAGTACTGGACCCCAGGCCTCATTCTAATCAGAGAAACATTTTTTGTGGGTTCACTACATCATCTGTCTCACATATAGGAATGCGTTGAGCTACTAAGGGTAGAGGTATTACAACATGCCTTCAACCCCTAGTCTTAAAAGGTTACGATGAACGTGAGTGAAGCTCAACTGCATTAAGGAAAGGATCTCAATGCACTACTCTATGTAAAGCGATTATCAGTACGGGACCCCAGGCGTCACTCTAATCAGAGAAAAAGAGTTTGGGGGTTCACTACATAATATTACTCACATATAGGGATGCATTGAGCTACTAAGGGAGGAGATAGAACATACCTTCAAACCTTAGCTTTAAAAAGGTATAGCGAACATGTTCAGTAATTTAGGCCAGGGCGGCCTATACAACAAAGAACAAAAGTCAAGCACGTAGCATTTGAAAATACTGTATACAACCAGCATATACTTGAGAGAGACAACAGTAGCTTAATTAGTTTAAGGGTATATGTCCTTTTAAGATATTCCACAGGTGTTACATGAAGACAGTATATGTAATCCCAGGCAGCACGGTAGTATAAACTAGAGCCAGATTCAAAGACGGTACTTAGTAAGGCTATATGTGAACCGGGTAATTCTTAGTGTTGCTCACGAATATTCGCATTGCGAATATTCGCTACGAATATTGCATATTCGAGTATTCGCAAATAACACGAATATCGCGGCGAATATTCGCTATTTCGAATATTCGAATTTTTTCAATTTTTTTTTAGAACAGATCACATCCTAGAGATCCCCATCGATGTCTAAAAGCATTGCTGGTATGATTAGAGACCTTGGGCCGAGTAGCTGCAGCGCTCATTTTATATTGCCGAAAAATCGCAATGCGATTATTCGGCAATAGCGATATCGCGCGATTATTTTATATTGTAATATATCACGAATATTCTGAGCCAATCAGAGTGCTCCATTCCGCATTTCTCGAAATTTTGCAATTATTTTGTATTGTAATATATCACGAATATTCTGAGCCAATCAGAGTGCTCCATTCCGCATTTCTCGAATATTCACAATTATTTTATATTGTAATATATCACGAATATTCTGAGCCAATCAGAGTGCTCCATTCCGCATTTCTCGAATATTCGCAATTATTTTATATTGTAATATATCACGAATATTCTGAGCCAATCAGAGTGCTCCTTCCGCATTTCTCGAATATTCGCAATTATTGTGTATTGTAATATATCACGAATATTCTGAGCCAATCAGAGTGCTCCTTCCGCATTTGCCGAATATTCGCAATTATTGTGTATTGTAATATATCACGAATATTCTGAGCCAATCAGAGTGCTCCTTCCGCATTTCTCGAATATTCGCAATTATTTTATATTGTAATATATCACGAATATTCTGAGCCAATCAGAGTGCTCCTTTCCGCATTTCTCGAAATTTCGCATTCGCAATTCGCAATTCGCATTCGCATTCGCAATAGCGAAAATTCGCAATAGCGAAAATTCGCAATATTTTCATTTCCAAAAAATATCACGAATATTCGTATTTAGCGAATATATCTCGAATATTCGACTATATATTCGAGATATATCGCGAAATCGAATATGGCATATTCTGCTCAACACTAGTAATTCTAGAGCAATAAATGTAACGTACTTATGCTAGTGGAAGATTACTTAGGGTGTCCCCAGCAACTGTAGTAAGGATGGCAGCGTGGATCCAGGTAGTCTGTACTTAACAGGGTTAAGTTGTAGCTTTTAGTGGTGCATGGATTGGGCTGTGATGATCTTCAGTTAAGAGGGATTTGTGCCAGTAATTAGGGGACTAAAACAGACCCACACACTGACTGAGGGCTTACGAACTCGGCGTTCGTGGAGTATTTCTCACGCTCATTTAATACAAGTGAGTGCAACTGTGTGAGATTGCTATCTGTCCCATTTTGGTTCCTTGTCCGAGGTATGCTATGATTGCTCTCCCTGTCTTTGCATCTCCATGTATGGTGTATATCTGCTTATGAGAGGACTGCAGCAACAGAAAGGAGACTACTACATTGTGCCATACTGTATATACCATCTATGTCTACACTCTGTGGTCTGTGTTTGCTGTGTATCTTACAGCAGTGAGATAAGCTGCTTGCAGACACAGTGGTGTATCACTGAAGAATCTCACAACACTTCATTTATTGGTGGTGGGAGACACTATCACAAAAGAACTTTTAGACATTTGTCTCAGCAAGTTTTGGATCTTTATGATTTTTTAACTCTATTTGGATTGTGTGTTCATTGCATGCACTGGTCACAGCTTCATGCATTTGTTTGTGCCGACCTATTAAGTGTATCACACATTCACTCTGGTATTTGTTTCACAGTTTTATTGTGGTAGATTTTTCATTTACCTTTCACTTTTTTTACATATTTCTTTTATTTCACTGGCTGTAGGACAGCCATCCACTTTCTCTGTCCCTTCACAGTGCAGACACCACCCCCTTATTAAAATTTGTACACGTTTCTTTGAATTAGATTCACAGGTGTCTTGCAGCAGTGCCCCCTAGAGTAAGCTTGAGACAGCGCGGGAGTTCCTTCATTTACCATTATGCTTCAGCTGGTTCCCTATCTACTACATCCACTACCTGACCCTTACTTGCTCTCTTTCTGCTGGGACAATCCAGAGGGCTGCGACTCAGCAAAAGCATGCAGTGAAGCCCATCTCCACCATCAGGAATTTTGGTGAAGAACAACTAGTGCTTAGACTTCACACCTCGAGTGAGCCCACATCATTCATTAGGGGGATCTGCTTGCGCCTTCATCCAGCTGACTACTGCATGAACCTCTCTACTGGTACAGCCACTGTCCTCAAAGCCTGATTCCAGATTGTCTAAATAAAATTGCAGAGTGACCTTAATGACTATTAGAATAACTTATGAAAGGGATTACAGGGATCAAGTCAAAAGGCAAAATGCCTTTATTAAATTAGCCTATTTTGGGATTTGATCTATGTAAAGTTTAAATTCTAATAAATGAATGCTGATTTTCTCAAACCCCTAATTATCATTAGGACTTTATTCCCTGCTCATATTAAAGCAGAATTGAAGTTTAAAAATATAAAGAGAGAGTACACAGTCAGTATATAAAGGGTTATAATTGGGCCAAGTTGAACATTAGCCAAATAAAAAATTACAGTTACAAAATTATGAGTGTCATTAGGTTATTTCTGTAAGTAAGGCCTAAGCATCATGACTCATATACATTCACCTTAAAATGCTATGTGCCACTAAGTGTGTGTTAAGGAAAATAGGAAACTATAAAATGTAAAACAAATTTACTCATAAAAACCTCACAATAACAGCTGTATACACATAAAGCGTAATGTAATTGACATAGAAATCATTATAAACTCCTTGATAAGATTTCAGTGAGTCTGCGCTTTTATTTCAAGCTAAAGAAACAAAAGTTTAATTTAGCTCAAAGCAAAATATTGAGTTGCTCATTAAACAGAGGAAAATTAAGTGATTGATGTCATCTCAGATGATATGATTATAAATTATTTGCATGTCACTCAATTCAATTTGTAGTAACCTGTATGGAAGAGGTCATCTCTACCTATCACAATGGTATACAATATATTGGTAGCATGGATTGGCAATCAAAAACTGTTATTTAACCACTTAAGACCCGGACCAATACGCTGGCAAATGACCCAAGGGATTTTTGCGATTCGGCACTGCGTCGCTTTAACAGACAATTGCGCGGTCGTGCGACGTGGCTCCCAAACAAAATTTGCGTCCTTTTTTTCCCACAAATAGAGCTTTCTTTTGGTGGTATTTGATCGCCTCTGCGATTTTTATTTTTTGCGCTATATACAAAAATAGAGCGAAATTTTTGAAAAAAAATCAATATTTTTTACTTTTTGTTATAATAAAAAACCAATAAACTAAATTTTAGTCAAACATTTAGGCCAAAATGTATTTAGCCACATGTCTTTAGTAAAAAAAAAATCGCATTAAAAAAAAATTAGCTACCTAGCGGGAACAGCGACACTAATACAGCGATCAGAAAAATGATCGCTTAGTGACGCTGGCAATAGGGAGTGAAAGGGTTAACTAGGGCAGTGATCAAGGGGTTAAAACTTTATTGGGGGGGGTGGGGGGGCTACCCTGACACTAACACTGACTGACTGTCACACTGTCTGTCACACTGACACTAAATACAGTAATCATACATGTATGATTACTGCATTCAGTGACACTGTGACAGGGGGAGGGGGGGGGGCGATCGCGGGGGTTAAATGTGTTTTTGTGTGTGTGTAAGTGTGCTGTTGGTGCAGACTTACTTGGTGTGTTGTGATCTCTCCTCAGCGGCGCTTGAAACAAACGCCGAGGGAGAGATCACGTTGCTTCATCCTTCCTGTGTTTACACAGGAGGAGGAAGTGACAGGGCGGGCGCGCGCGCGCATTGGCTGGGAGCAATCCGGAGGGGGCGGATGAAAACGGATAGCCGCCCCCACTTGTCGGATCGCTCCTGCAGCCGCGCGGACCGCCGCATGTACGGGGGGGGGGGGTCCGATCGGACCCCCGATCCCCCCCAAGGCACCAACGTATATATACGTTGATGTGCCTGTCGGTGCCATTCTGCCGACGTAAATGTACATGCGGCGGTCCTTAAGTGGTTAAAGTGAGTTCTGGGTTACTGGGTCACATTCATAAACAGATTATGATATCTACTTTTTTATTTAGCTTGAAGTGAAAATAAAACAATGTTCTAAGAAAAAAAAAGATGGGTCTGTGCTCCATGTCTGGCTGAGCTGTGGTATGCGTCATTGTGTACCGTATTTATCGGGGTATAGCGCGCTCCCGCGTATAGCGCGCACCCCTAAAGTTGCCCCCATTCCTGTGAAAAAAAAAGTTTTTTGTTAGTTTTGTAGTTTTTTTGTACTTACAGTTTTGGTGTCTTGCGCGGCGTTCATTGGCGGTCTCGTCGGGTCCGGCTGTGGCTTCGGGTGTCCTCTTCGTCGGGTCCGGCGTGCGTCTGCGGCTTCAGGTGTCCCCTTCGTCGGGTCCGGCGTGAGTCTGCGGCTTCGGGTGTCCTCCTCGACGGGTCCGGTGTGCGTCTGCGGACTTTGGGTGTCCTCCTCGACGGGTCCGGCATCCTTCTGCGGCGTCCTCCACGCTCGATCTCCGCTTTCCCGCGCCGAATTTTAAATACTCCGCCTGCATATACCGAGCGCAGTACACTCGTGTATAGTCGGGCAGGCTCGGCTACTCTCGCGCTCACGTCCTGTACGTCCAGGACGTGAGCGCGAGAGTAGCCGAGCCTGCCCGACTATACACGAGTGTACTGCGCTCGGTATATGCAGGCGGAGTATTCAAAATTTGGCGCGGGAAAGCGGGTATCGGCGTATATCGCGCACCCACGATTTTGCCCTGATTTTCAGGGCAAAAAAGTGCGCGGTATACGCCGATAAATACAGTATGTCTCACTAGTTGATACAAGTGATCATTGACCATTACACAGGCCATTTGCATGTCCATTTAGAAAAAATTAGTTAATGTTTTCTGAAGTAAAGTCAAATAGAAGTAGGATAAATCATCTCTGTTCGACTGAGTGCTCAACTGAATTTCCTCTTTGGTTGCACTCATCTGTACATACAGTAGGCATTGTGATTTCTTAATTTTCCCCAGATGAAGGCATTTGCCATAACGCATAGGGAATAGCGGACACCGGGAGTGACGTGAGAACTTGGCCCTGGCCATATAAGTTTTTTTTTTGCTGTTTACCTTTTGATTTTATGTAAGGAGATTTTATATTGAATAAATTGTGCGTTGGTTTACCATACTACACCATTGGAGGTCCGTCTCTCCTTTGTTTCTCTGAGTACTATAGAGATTACAGATACTCGGTGAAGACTTGGAGAATAGACGAACAGGATTATATCATACACCGGAGATGTCTATGAGTTTGATATTATGCGAATATCCTTCTCAGTGAGGTGAGAGGCTTGTGAGACTACTCTCCACGGATTGGCACTTGCACTTTATATGGTGATACTGGATGAATCACAGATCTACTTTGATGTGCACTACTGCTCACTTTATGCATGTGTGAGCACACTTATGGACTCTCATTTTCATATTTATTTATGTATGCTTACATTTATTTATTTATATATTTATTTGTTTATGATCACGGAGTGTTTGTTTTAGGGGAGCGCTGATAACTTTAACACTTTTCTAATATTAGTTATCATATATTTAACTATTGCACTATGATATCAGAAATGAAAGTGTGTATATGCCAAAACCTCGTTTTTAGGTATAGAGTAGAAAATTGGACAAAACCTCAGTTAATATTTTTGCTCTCTGCGTCCCATGGTGGAGTTTTGTTTTCAATCTCTGTCCCGACACAAAGTAAGTGGGAGGAAATCTTTACAAAGTGAGGTAACACCCATTTTGAAGAATCGGCACTGGAAGAGGTGTCTTTGTTAAAAGATTTCCTCTAGACATGTGCATTTCGTTTAGTTACGAATTCGAATTCGGACACATTTTTTCATTATTCGGAAATTCGAATTACAAAATTAACGAATTTAAACCAAATTAGAAAAAACGCGAACGAAATTTGAATTCGAAACGAATGCGAAAAGAATTCGAATTGAATTCGAAAAGAATTTGAATTGAATTCGAAAAAATTCTATTCAAATCGAATTCGAAAAGAATTCGAATCGAAAACAAATTCGAATGAAAATTGAAAGCAAGTTTGAATCAAAATCTAAAAAATATAAATCGATTTCTAAAAAAGAATGCAATAAAATAGAATATAAAATAATAAAACAATAGAATGAAAATCAAAGAATAGTAAAGAACAGAATAGAATTTAATAGAATGTAATCAAATACAATAATACAAATACAAATACATACAATCAAATCCGGTTGAAATAATTTCAAATTCAGTTGAAATCATTTCCAATCCGGTAGAAATTATTTCCAATCCAGTAGAAATTATTTCAAATTCAGTTGAAATAATTTCCAAAGCAGTTGAAATTATTTCCAATCCGGTTGAAATAATTTCAAATCCGATGGAAATAATTTCCAATCCGGTTGAAATAATTTCCAATCCGGTTTAAATAATTTCAAATCCGGTTGAAATAATTTCCAATCCGGTTGAAATAATTTCCAATCCGGTTGAAATAATTTCAAATACGTTTGAAATAATTTCAAATACGTTTGAAATAATTTCAAATCCGTTTGAAATAATTTCCAATTCGGTTGAAATAATTTCCAATCCGGTAGAAATAATTTCAAATCCGGTTGAAATAATTTCCAATCCGGTGGAAATAATTTCAAATCCAGTAGAAATAATTTCAAATTCGGTTGAAATAATTTCCAATTCGGTTGAAATAATTTCCAATCCAGTTGAAATAATTTCCAATCCAGTTGAAATAATTTCCAATCCAGTTGAAATAATTTCAAATCCGGTTGAAATATCATCGAATTTGGTTGAAATATTAACAATAGCGGATGAAATATTGTTGAATTCTGTTGAAATATCAAATATCAAAATATGATCGAATTTGAATCCGGTAGAAATATTATCGAATCCGGTAGAAATCTTTTCGAATTCGACCGTTTTTCAAAAACGATCTAATTCGACCGGGTTTTTTCTAATTTTTATCGAAAACGATCGAATTCCGAAAACTAATTTAACAAATTTAACGAATTTAACTTAACGAAATTAATTAAATAACGAATTAAAACGAAACAAAACAATTTTTTCCTTTTGCACATGTCTAATTTCCTCTTACATTTTTTTATTTTATATTTTCTAGTGACAGCTGTAAAACATTGGATTTTCTTTCACTTTCTGTCTCTATAACAATGGTAACCAGATAAATATAGAGGTTGAATCTACCTAGTGGGGGAAAAACAATAAAAGCTTGTTTGGATCTATCCCTATTCCACCCTAAACAGAAGAATTTTTTTTTGACTATGCACACACTATCATGGAAACCAGTACTGAAAAGAATACGTAGCCTGCTGTTGCTGATCATATTCTAAACATGTAGAGTGCATGGCTGTCTTTTAATTTAATATTTCTACAGTCGCTGACCCAGAACAAGCTGCAGCAAATTATATCAGAACACCTTATCTTCATATTTGGTATTGGTCAGTAACTTAAAGCATTCATAAGGACAGGTCAGCTATGCCAGCCTGTGCATTTCTGTTTCTATTTTATTCAGAATTTGAAACATATACATCTGCTTTTAGAAGCAGTCAATCTTTTCAGCAGAAACCTCATTGCCCCACCTTTAATTGTCCTAAATGATTTATACATTTTCATATGCCAAAGAGGTGGAGATCGTCACAAATTATTCTTACTATCAGAATGTAAATGGATATACAGGGTAAAGGCAATGTGGAGTATCTGGGCCTTAATGAAAAAAAATGCCCCTTTCTATTTTTATAAATAATTCAGTCTTGGTTATTTGTTGTAATGCTATTTAAAAATGTTCTACCTCCACACATAGGACACACTCCTAAGGGGCTGGGTCTGAACAAGGCAGTATATAATATGCCACGCCTCAATTAGAGCGGATTTCCTGATTTTGGGTAACCAGAAACATATAAGTTACAACCTTAATTTCAGGATAGGTTTAGAGGGGCTAGCTTGGTGAAAGGGGAGTGGCCGTGGGGAACCCATGGCCTTCGGTTATGGGAGGCCTCACTACGCAACCCCCCCCGCCTTAGCATCTGCTAGAGCAGTGGTTCTCAACCTGGGGGTCGGGACCCCCTTGGGGGTCAAATGATGATTTGCCAGGGGTCACCGAATCCTGGGCTGTTCCTGAAGCCCGCACTGTTCTCCCAGCCTTTTTGCAGGCACCCAGCAGGGCTGTCCCTGGATCCTGTGGCTGCCCAGCTGGACTGTTTCTGGAGCCCGCAGCCACCCACTCAGCCTCTTCGCAGGCGCCCATTCAGTTCACAACATGGCTGGGGGGCAAAGACTAGAGGTCAGCTGATTGGTGCGGAAAGTGAAGTGGGAGGGGCTGGAGGAGACCCCATCTCCTGATTTCAGCATAGGTGTCACTGCTACGAGACACCACAAAGTCAGATCCACAGTGAAGCTGGAGACACAGCGAGTAACACTACATGTGATTATAGTTGCCATTAAAAGGACTCAGGTAGCACTAAATGTCTGTGGGTTAGGGGCTCAAATTACCTGTCTTGCCTTGGGTGCTGACAACCCACACTACAAAAATTATTTTACCCGTAGGGGTCCCCACAACTTGGGAAATGTTATCAAGGGGTCACAGCACTAGAAGGTTGAGAACCACTGTGCTAGAGGGTTTCTCCTTTGAGACACGGTTATCTTTTAGTCTGTTGGGCCTGGATGGTGGGGTAGGTAGAAAAGTTCAAGTACAGGCTCACATCCCCACCTCAGGAGAGGCTGGCACCCCTCTTGTTCCTTCCGGTATAGTATTGGGTTTTCCTGTCTCTTGATTGCCCTTTACTTTTTCAAGGTAGCTTAGCGGGACTTAGACTACCTCCGGTATTGTCCCTATAAACCCCTTATTAGGGGTTTCCTTTGAGTTTGGGTAGGCACTTCGGTTTTAAGTTCTGGACATCTCTCACACAGGATACAGATAGTTACTGTATCTTCTACTTTCAGTGAATCCTGCCCATTCTCTTTTCTTGATTCTTCCCCTCTTTTCATCCCCCCTTTTTTTTTCTTTTTTTTCTTTTTTTTGTCCCTTCCCTACCACCTGGCCTCTCTGTCTACAATCGAAAACAGTAGACATGTGCACAGAAAAAAATGTTGTTTTTTTTTATCTGTTTCGTATGGTCCCGTCGGTTCGTTTCCGTTCGTTTTTCGTAAGACGCCCGTTTTTCCGTTCGTTCCCGTTCGTTTGTCGTACGACGTGATTTTTTCGTATTCCGATCGTTTCGTATTTCCGTTACCGTTTTATTTTCGTACATGCGGGATGGTTCGTTATTCTGTTTAATTCATGTTCGTTACTTGTTAGACAATAATTATCGTGAATTTTCGTCAATGATTTGCATTCTGTGTATCTTGAATGCTTTTCTTTTGTTAGTGTCAGTTGTACTGTATGTTCATTGTTCAATGACATCTATAACAAAAGAATTTCATTATGTGTATTGAATGAATTCCTTTTTCTGTTCGTATTGTGTATTCAAAATACTGAATGCAAATCTTTTGTTATAGGTGTCATATCAACATACGAAAATAACAAAAGAAAAAGGATTCAAATGCAAATCTTTTGTTTATCGTTTTTTTGAATGGCCAGAGTGTCAGTGAGTGAAAGCAGCTTCTCTTTTTTTCTGAGTACAGTGTAGTACAGTAAAGCCAAATAAACTTTTCTGTGGATTTTCATCTGAAGGGAGATCAGTTGGCCAGACTTTTGAACCCAAAAATGGTTTTCTGATGCAGTTTAAAAACGAACAAATTTTCTGAGAACGATCGGAAAATGATCGTTTTTATGTTTGTTGTTAAAACAGTCTGACCAAGTGTATGGGGCTTAACAATAGTTAGTATGGATATGCCGCGTGTTGAAAGTGCCGCGAATCCCGCGATATATTTAGGAAAGTACAAAAGGACGAAAATCCTTTTTTCTCTTCATATTTTCAGTCACATTTTCATATGAACAATGGAACATGTGACTGAAAATATGAACAGAAAAAAGGATTTTCGTCATTTTGTACTTTCCTAAATATATCGCGGGATTCGCGGCACTTTCAACATGAGGCTCATCCATATTAACTATTGTTAAGCCCCATACACTTGGTCTGACTGTTTTAACAACAGACATAAAAACGATCATTTTCCGATCCGATCGTTCTCAGAAAATTTGTTTGTTTTTAAACTGCATCAGAAAACCATTTTTGGGTTCAAAAGTCTGGCCAACTGATCTCCCTTCAGATGAAAATCCACAGAAAAGTTTATTTGGCTTTACTGTACTAGTACTCTCTGTACTAGTGTACTCCGAACAAAAGAGAAGCTGCTTCACTAACAAAACTCACTGCCCATTCAAAAAAACGATAAACAAAAGATTTGCATTTGAATCCTTTTTCTTTTGTTATTTTTGTATGTTGATATGAAACCTATAACAAAAGATTTGCATTCAGTATTTTGAATACACAATACGAACAGAAAAAGGAATTCATTCAATATACATAATGAAATTCTTTTGTTATAGATGTCATTGAACAATGAACATACAACTGAAAACGAACACAAAACGGATTCAAACAAAATACACAATGCAAATCTTTTGATACAGATTTCATTTTAGTTCTTTTGCCATTTTAGTTTTGTCGTTTTTTCTGTCGGATCGTTCGTTCGTATTTGCGGTCGTTCGTTATGCGGCTCATCCGTTATCCCGTCGTTTTCATATTTTGGTGCTTTACCGTTTTCGTATGTACACATTATCCCGCGGGTACGAAAATAACATTCGTACGAACAGGAATGCACATATCTAGAAAACAGACAGTAGGTGTTGTTTCACCTGTTAAGCTCACATGGCTTCCATAATGCAGTCTTCAGCTCCTCTGTCGCTTAAGGTTTTCTCGGTTAATGCCAAGGGCCTTAATCTCCCTGAGAAACGTTCTAGTTTTTTAGCAGAAGCACATAGACAAAAGGCTCAAATCGTCTTTTTTCAAGAAACACATTTCAAATCAGGCAGTATTCAATGGCTCACCAACAAGAGATACCCTGAGGTTTTCCATGCAACCTGTGCTGACTCTAAGATGAAAGGGGTGGCGATCTTGTTCGCAAAGTCACTTGCATTCCACCTCACGGACCAGATGGTTGACCCAGAGGGTAGATTCATCTTTCTTAAGGGGCTATGGAAAGACAGGCCGTTGACGCTTGCTAATGTGTATTGCCCTAACTCCAAACAAGTCTCTTTTTTGAAAGATACGCTTTTGAAACTTACATCATTTAAGTCTGGTCTCTTAATACTTGGGGGGGGGGGATTTCAACATGGCCCTGGACCCGAATCTTGATACGTCCACAGGAGCTTCGTCCCTCCCTTTTTCAGCTTTAAGGCAATCAAAATTAGGGTTGGCTTCTTTGGCTCTCCATGATAAATGGCGCACCTTGAATCCCAGAGGGAGGGATTACACATTTTTCTCGTCCCCACACCAACGCTACTCGAGGTTGGATTATATTTTTTCATTCCCAAAACGATCTCTCGCATCTATATGATGCAACAATTGAGAATATGGTCCTGTCTGACCACCATCCAGTTACTCTGACTTTGTGGTTCCCACGGAGGGAATCATTCACGAAAGTTTGGAGGCTAGATGCCTCTCTACTTACGTATTCTGCAGACGTAGCTACCCTTAAACAGGCAATTGGGGAGTACTTCCTGCATAATGACACGCCTGATGTGTCACCCATGACTCAATGGGAGGCGCATAAATGCGTGGTGAGAGGTCATCTGTTGTCCATAGCAGCGAGGAGAAAAAGGGAACATGTAGCCCTTCTTCAGGAACTTACAGACAAAATCTCTAATCTGGAAACGCAACACAAAGGCTCCATGACCGTTAAGGTAGCGTCTGAACTGGCAAACACAAGAGCACTCCTGCATGAGAAATTGTAAAAAAAAGCTTGCAAGCGCCTGATGATATCACAGAAATTGTTCTATGAGCAGGGAAACAAGCCGGGAAGATTATTGGCAAAGTTCACGCAAAAACATGTCCTTGCCTCCACTATTCATCACATAAGAGATAAGCAGGGTGGGATTCATACTAAGACTGAGGATATTGCTTGTCAATTTCAAGATTATTATAGTAAATTATATAACATCAGGGCAAGGGAGGAAGGAGTGGGCTCGACAGCTACAAGGGAGCTTCTGATAAAATACTTTTTGCAAAAATATTGCCCACAGCATTGTCCGCGGAAGATCAGCAAGTTTTGGAGTCGCCGTTGATGTCTGAAGAATGGGTAGAAGCTTCCTCTTATAATTCTAGTACTCTGTTGGAAGCATATATCTCAGTAATACCTAAAGGGGGCAAGGATCCCTCAGATGTAGTGAATTATAGGCCGATCTCGCTCCTAAATGTGGACGTGAAAATTTTCTCAAAAATCTTGGCGACACGGTTAGCCTTTTATGTCCCGGCGTGGGTGGGTCTTGACCAGGTGGGTTTTGTTCCTGGCATGGAGGCCAGGGACAACACCATCAAGGCCCTCAATTTGCATCATTGGCTCACCTCTACAAAAAGTGAAGGGTTCTTTCCATCATTGGATGCGGAGAAGGCCTTTGACTGGGTGGCCTGGGACTACATGAACTCGGTCCTGGAGGCACCGGGCCTGGGGACCAGATTGAGGGCCTTTGTTGGAGCTCTATAGATGACACCACAAGCTAGGGTCTGGGTCAATGGTCACCTGTCGAAGGCCTTCTCCATCCACAATGCCAACAGACAGGGCTGCCCCCTTTCCCCTATACTGTATATCCTCACACTAGAACCGCTTCTTCGTTGCATTCGGGCTCATCCTGATATAACAGGTGTTAAAATACATCATAATGAATTCAAGCTAGTGCCCTTTGCCGATGACATTTTACTTTTCCTCTCTTCCCACTTGATATCCTTACCTAACCTGTTGCAAGTCTTTGAACAATTCCGCTATATCTCGCACTTGAAGATGAACTATTCCAAGTAATTTGCCTTGAACGTTTCACTGCCTTCATCGCTGGTTCTCTGCTGCCAGGAGAACTTTCCCTTTCGCTGGAAAACAGATGACATTACCTACATGGGCATTCGGCTCCCACGTAAACTCTCAGACCTTTATGATAAGAACTTTTCACCTGAGTTGAAAGCCATACAGCATGACATACTAAGGTGGGAGTCTCCCGCAATCTCTTGGATCAGGCAAGCCGCCATTTTGAAAATGACGGTACTTCCCCGAATGCTATATAAACTACAGACAATTCCGATTGCCCTACCACCTTCCTTCTTTGCAACATACAAAAACTATGTAGGAAGTTTCTGTGGGGATCCAAAGCACCTAGAAACAGCTGGGTGAAACTGGTGTTGCCAAAAATTGAGGGGGGTATTGGTCTCCCGAATATACAGAGGTACTACTGGGCTACACATCTAACTCGAGTAGTGGACTGGCGGGTACATACATGCTGTAAAGGATGGGTAAGGCTGGAAAATCAGATCACGGGAGTTGACCTTGGGAAAGTACCTGGGTTCTCCAAGAGACATTGGACGTCTAGCGTCCAATCTCATCCGCTAGTAGGGGCAACTCTGTTGGCATTCACGAAGGCTTGTGATGCATATGCAGTATCGACGACAAAATGTAGACCAACTCCTGTTAGAGGTAACCGAGATATCATTCCGGGACGAGAAGGGCCTAATTAAGACATTTCCCATATTTACCTATTTCCAAGTCAAACACTTTCTTGATAACCCGAGGGACAGGGGACGTTTTACGAAAGGCGGAGCAGGCCACCTGGGAAGCCTGGTTAGATAGACCAATTGAGACGAAGGCCTGGGATTCAACCATGTTAGCAAACGGTGCATGATGTGACGACGGCCGTCTCTGCGCTCCCCCTGGAGTTTTCACCAGCACAGTACCTTCTTCATCTCTCCAAAATTTACAAGAAAAGATATTGCAACTCTGTGGCGATACATATGATCAATGCAGCCAGACTATGTGTTCCCGTTCAATGGAGGGCCACGGTGCCACCAACTATAAAAGAATGGGTGACACACATTAACCATATTGCAGCGATAGAGGAACTGATATGCACTGCACAGGATAGAATTCCCAACTTCACTTATGTTTTGAACAATTGGTTCGAATTCCGAAACACAGCGGAGTACCAAACTCTTGTATAGAACGTGGGTTGATTGAGAACCTGTTATGCCTGGCAGGTGATTGGTATGTGACATCACCAGTTTGTGCTTCTTCCAATGTGGTGTAGACGGCGTGGGTAGTGGGCCTCCTCACTCTCCTCCTCAGATATGTGCTTTTGAGATACAATGCTCTCGTTCGTGCCATCTTCCTTCTCCCCCTCCCCTCCCCCAACCCCCGATTTTTTTTTTGTATACATTTTTTTTTCTTTTATATTAGGGCTGTTACTGATCAAAATTTTTGTGTTCGATTAATCGTTTTTCTTTTTAATCGATTAATCGACTAATTTTGATTAATTATAACGCACATACAGATCCAACTACTTTTAGCTGATCTCCTTGCAGGCTGACTCCAAGTGCAGCTACCACCACTGGAAGAATGGATAGCAGGATACAAAAAACACACAAAGGCAGCACTCCATGGGAATAGCATTAAAACTTTTATAGTCTTCAAGTAGGTAACCAAATAAATATTGCACTGAAGATAAAATCGATGTAGCTATATAAACTGTAAAAATGGTGTGAGTAATACCAAACGTAGCAAAAGCAGTCATAAAGACATGTAGCTAAGTATAATACTGGTATAAACATGTGTAGGTTGATAGAGGGAAGTGTAACAGCCCTTGTGTGTGGCAGATAGTAAGGTCCCGCCGGCATACAGATATGAAGGCACAGCCCCGCCGGTGTCCGTGACATTACCGGATCTCCGAGGGAACTCCCTGAAGGCCCAAAAGCCGGCTGAGAGGTGAGTACCAATCAAAAAAAAATTAATCGATCAAAAAGATTTTGATCGATCAAAAAGGTGAATCGATTAATTAAAAGTTAATTTGCACAGCCCTATTTTATATATATAAATATCTCTCTCCCCCTACCTCTTCCCTTTTTTCTTTTATCAATGATGGGAGGTTATGGGAGGGCTGGGTGGTTCTTGGCCGACCCCCTCACCCATCCTTTTAATTACAAGAGGATCCTAGTGACAGATATAGAAACTGATTATGTTAACAAGGGGCCTTGGTTGGTTATAAATTATAGAAGGTCCCGGATGC
The DNA here is from genome assembly GCA_029574335.1 of Rana kukunoris. NCBI lineage: Eukaryota > Metazoa > Chordata > Amphibia > Anura > Ranidae > Rana > Rana kukunoris. The sequence continues at coordinate 174,484,175 of CM056049.1, forward strand.
CTTTGAACATGATCAAGCTGATATGTTCCTTCTTTGCCACTTTGAGATGCATCTCCCTTGGGAGGGGCGTAGGAGATGAGAATGTCTACAAGGTATAATGTGAATGTTATTTGACTTGTACCATACATATATTGTTTGTGACTATATCTCAAGTGTAAACAAAGCTTTGTAGTCCCTCTTTTGTTTTCCTGTTATATTTGTCGATATTACTGTTTTATCTGTGAAATTGTTCCTTCTTTTTTTCTCTCAATAAAATCTTTATGGAACATTTTTCTAATCTGGATATACATTTTGTAATAACTATGCAGTTTGACGTATGTTTATATAGTCATTTTATGTCCCTGTTTTATTTTTCAGCATCTGAGGAGAATGAGCCTGGGTAGATAGGGTTGGAGAATAGGGTGGCTCTGCGAATACATGATAGACCACTGAGATCTAGCATGTGCTTGTGTATACATGTAAAGGTATATGTGAACATTAGTATGGGCATGCAAATATAGAAATTATATTATATACGGCAGCCCTCGAAAAATCCACTCGCCTGCTCGCATTTTGCGAATAGATTTTGAGGGCTGGCAAGGAGGGTCTGCCTGGGAGTCGGGGGCTAACCGTCAGCCTGTGTCAAATGGGAGTCCCAGTGATCACGGAGGGGGAAGAGAGAGAGAGAGAGCCGCCCAGGTGTTCAGAGCGCAGCGGGGGGAACAGTGATAACAGTTTTCATTACAATAGTCGTGTTCCCCCGCTGCTTGCTGTCAGATACAGCCCCGCCCCCTGGTCCCGGGACTTTGATTGACAGATGACCCATCACTGGGATTGGACGGGTGATCTGTCTATCAAAGTTCCCTGGCCAGGGGGCGGGGCTGTATATGACGTTGCGCAGCGGGAACACGGCTATTGAAATGAAAGCTGTTATCACTGTGTTCCCCCCCGCTGCGCTCTGAACATCTGGGCGGCTCTCCTGTTCTTCTCCTCTGCTGCACAGATAGGCTGCAAGGTGGACACAAGGCTCCATGGTGGGCACTGGGCACCTGGCTGCATGGTGGCACACAAGACTGCATTGTGGCCACACGGCTGCATTGGTGGACTCAAGACTGTATTGGTGGGCACTGGGCACACGGCTGCATGGTGGGCACAAGGCTGCATGGTGGGCACGCGGCTGCATTGGTGGACTCAAGACTGTATTAGTGGGCACATGGCACATGGTTGCATGGTGGACACAAGACTGCATTGGTGGACCCAAGGCTGCATTGGTGGACACAAGGCTGCATTGGTGGGCACTGGGCACAAGGCTGCATGGTGGACACAAGACTGCATTAGTGGGCACAAGGCTGCATGGTGGACACAAGACTGCATTGGTAGGCACTGGGCACACGGTTGCATGGTAGACACACGACTGCATTGGTGGGCACAAGGCTGCATTGGTGGGCACTGGGCACAAGGCTGCATTGGTGGGAACACGGCTGCATGGTGGGCACAAGGCTGAATTGGTGGACACAAGGCTGGATTGGTGGGCACTGGGCACATGGCTGCATGGTGGACACAAGGCTGCATTGGTGGGCACATGGTTGCATGGTGGACACAAGACTGCATTGGTTGGCACTGGGCACATGGCTGCATAGTGGACACAAGACTGCATTGGTGGAACAAGGCTGCATGGTGGCCAACTGGTGTCAGGTTGCTGGGCCGAGATTGGGTGATGACCAAGGTGGTATTCATTTATTTATTTACACTTCTTTCTTTTTTTTTTTTTCTTTTTTTTTCTGACAGGTGAGATGTTGCTGGGATGATGTTGTGTTTTTGCAAGGGTCTCGACAAGGGTGCCAGACTGCTGAGATGATATACATGGTTGCAAGGGTCTCAACAGGTGTCCGGTTACTGGGTCGAGATTGCGTGGTGACAAAAGAGGTATTTATTTTTATTTATTTATGTATTTATTTATTTTTTCTTTGACAAGTGAGAGGTTGCTGAGACGATGTTGCGTTTTTACAAGGGTCTGAACAAGGGTGTCAGGCTGTTGAGATGATTTGCATGGTTGCAAGCTCTCAACAGATGTCCGGTTACTGGGACGAGATTGCGTGGTGACAAAGTTGTTTTTTAAATGTATTCATTTATTTATTTTAACAAGTGAGAGGTTGCTAATACGGTGTTGTGTTTTTGCAAGGGTCTCAACAAGGGTGTCAGGCTGTTGATACAATTTGCATGGTTGCAAGGCTATCAACAGGTATCAGATTGCTGGGCCGAAATTGCATGGTGGCAAAAAGGGGGTATTTACAAAAATGTGTGGAGTGTACTCACTTTAGTGAGCTAATGTGTATATATGTATATATGTATATATATATATATATATATATATATACAGGGAGTGCAGAATTATTAGGCAAATGAGTATTTTGACCACATCATCCTCTTTATGCATGTTGTCTTACTCCAAGCTGTATAGGCTCGAAAGCCTACTACCAATTAAGCATATTAGGTGATGTGCAGCTCTGTAATGAGAAGGGGTGTGGTCTAATGACATCAACACCCTATATCAGGTGTGCATAATTATTGGTCAACTTCCTTTCCTTTGGCAAAATGGGTCAAAAGAAGGACTTGACAGGCTCAGAAAAGTCAAAAATAGGGAGATATCTTGCAGAGGGATGCAGCACTCTTAAAATTGCAAAGCTTCTGAAGCGTGATCATCGAACAATCAAGTGTTTCATTCAAAATAGTCAACAGGGTCGCAAGAAGCGTGTGGAAAAACCAAGGCGCAAAATAACTGCCCATGAACTGAGAAAAGTCAAGCGTGCAGCTGCCAAGATGTCACTTGCCACCAGTTTGGCCATATTTCAGAGCTGCAACATCACTGGAGTGCCCAAAAGCACAAGGTGTGCAATACTCAGAGACATGGCCAAGGTAAGAAAGGCTGAAAGACGACCACCACTGAACAAGACACACAAGCTGAAACGTCAAGACTGGGCCAAGAAATATCTCAAGACTGATTTTTCTAAGGTTTTATGGACTGATGAAATGAGAGTGAGTCTTGATGGGCCAGATGGATGGGCCCGTGGCTGGATTGGTAAAGTGCAGAGAGCTCCAGTCCGACTCAGACGCCAGCAAGGTGGAGGTGGAGTACTGGTTTGGGCTGGTATCATCAAAGATGAGCTTGTGGGGCCTTTTCGGGTTGAGGATGGAGTCAAGCTCAACTCCCAGTCCTACTGCCAGTTTCTGGAAGACACCTTCTTCAAGCAGTGGTACAGGAAGAAGTCTGAATCCTTCAAGAAAAACATGATTTTCATGCAGGACAATGCTCCATCACACGCGTCCAAGTACTCCACAGCGTGGCTGGCAAGAAAGGGTATAAAAGAAGAAAAACTAATGACATGGCCTCCTTGTTCACCTGATCTGAGCCCCATTGAGAACCTGTGGTCCATCATCAAATGTGAGATTTACAAGGAGGGAAAACAGTACACCTCTCTGAACAGTGTCTGGGAGGCTGTGGTTGCTGCTGCACACAATGTTGATGGTGAACAGATCAAAACACTGAGAGAATCCATGGATGGCAGGCTTTTGAGTGTCCTTGCAAAGAAAGGTGGCTATATCGCTCACTGATTTGTTTTTGTTTTGTTTTTGAATGTCAGAAATGTATATTTGTGAATGTTGAGATGTTATATTGGTTTCACTGGTAAAAATAAATAATTGTTTTTTTGTTAAGTTGCCTAATATTTATGCACAGTAATAGTCACCTGCACACACAGATATCCCCCTAAAATAGCTAAAACTACAAACAAACTAAAAACTACTTCCAAAAATATTCAGCTTTGATATTAATGAGTTTTTTGGGTTCATTGAGAACATGGTAATAACATTAATCCTCAAAAATACAACTTGCCTAATAATTCTGCACTCCCTGTATATATATATATATATATATATATATATATATATATATATATATATATATATATATATATATATATTAGTTCACAAAAGTGAGTACACCCACACATTTTTGTATATATATGTATATATATGTATACAGGTAGGAGTTAGTCTTTACTATGATTATCGGTCTACACACTCTATTAAGAATTTATAAACTTTTATACAAGGCTTTTATAATAGAGAGTGGCTTTTTTTTTGTTTTGCTTAAGTATTTCACCAGAGACCCTGCCTTGTCCCTGTGACGTCATTATATCAGTGGGCATTACACTTGATCATGGAAAAAGAAATGAGAGCACAAGAAGGTGTTCACCTCTCTTTCCCATTATATACAGAAGTGGTGCCAGGAGGTATGGCCCTTGAGGGACAGCTTGTCAGGAATCTTTAGTAGACCAGTACTGTGTGCCTACACAGAGAAGACCAACAATGTATGTAGTGAAATAAGAAAGGTGTTTATTTACAAGGTGGCAACATGTAATGACAACCAGTGCAAAATCAACAATAAATTGTATATACAAACAAAGGGGAAATACCATAGTCATAAACAAGCCAGGCCGAGGTCATATACCAAAGGATATCAGCAGATTGGTGAGGACGAGAACAAGACAGATCAGGGAGCGGATGGATGGACAGGCTGCAGGGCAGGGATCCAGGACAAGGGGGAAAACAGAAAGGACAAGTCCAAGATGGATCACAGGTTTAGGGTCCGGAAAGCAGGCTCAGGATCAGGTTAATTAGGCAGATACCAGGACGAGGTGTGATTCTACTCGCCGGGTATTTGTAGAGGTGTGAAAATTACATTTAGGTCACACCTGAGCGCAGCAGGGGCCATGTGCTCTATACTGCCAGAGTCCATCCGCTGGTGAAGGCCAGTACTGCGTCCCAAAGATGATATACCAGCAGGGAGAAGTTCTCCTGACAGCTCCAAACTGCCAGGAGACCCCTGCTGGTGGAACGCAGAACTGCAAGCCAGATCATAAATAGCACCAGCGGATGGAGCTTTTCCTGACACAGCTTAAGCCAGAGGAGACCCTATGATCTTCATGTGCTAGATGTAGAGAAAAGAAAAAGGGGGTTCCCCTGGGTGGACTTTTAGTGCACTAATAGTATTTCAAAATATACAGGATATTGAGAGTAAAAAAATTGTTTTATTCACAATTGTACATATTTATAAAAAAAAAATAAATATTGAATTAAAATATACAGTTCCAATGATTGTCACCATATAAGTAAATACATGAAGAATCTTCTTTACACGCAAAATGTGCTAGATGTAAGTGCATCCTTTGTAAATGTAATGTGCTTGTTTCAGGGATTTTTTTTTACATTTTGGGGTATCATTTACCCTTCTGTAGACAATGGGTATTACAATTCTTGAGGAATAACCTCCCAGATAGCAAGGATAACATGACACATGTCTGTTAACCTACAACCTTATTGTTGTGATGGTGAACCCAATAAAATAACATTCATGCTATATACGCAAGGAAATCCAACCTATAAAAATAGTAACATATACCAAATTTCCAGTGTCAGTGATATTAAAAAAAAAAAATAATATAGTATAGTAATATATATAATATAAAAAAGTCCAATAATATAGTGATCCGTGTTGTAGCGAATATATGATTGCTAATCCACCAAATTGTGCCACCGACACCAACTTCTGAAATGGGCATTTTACCAGAACTAAGTATAAACTACGCCTTTCGTTCTATTTTAGGGTAGGTCTCTCCTCTCCCTGTGGCTAATCCGCCATCTGTATCCACCAATGTATTTAAAAAAATCCTCTCATAGGGTTCCTGGTTATTACTCTTTTTTACAAGATAGAGTAATAACCAGGAACCCTATGAGAGGATCTAAGTACCGTGTACACCACATTGGGGGTGCACACAGTACTGTAGCAGATCCACAGTAGTGTTGAGCAGAATATGCCATATTCGATTTCGCGATATATCTCGAATATATAGTCGAATATTCGAGATATATTCGTGAAATGCGAATATTCGCGATATTTTTTGGAAATGAAATGATTGCGAAATTTCGCTATTGCGAATGCGAATTGCGAATGCGAATGAAATTTCGAGAAATGCGGAAGGAGCACTCTGATTGGCTCAGAATATTCGTGATATTTTATAATACAAAATAATTGCGAAATTTCGAGAAATGCGGAATGGAGCACTCTGATTGGCTCAGAATATTCGTGATATATTACAATACAAAATAATTGCGAATATTCGGCAAATGCGGAAGGAGCACTCTGATTGGCTCAGAATATTCGTGATATTTTATAATACAAAATAATTGCGAAATTTCGAGAAATGCGGAATGGACCACTCTGATTGGCTCAGAATATTTGTGATATTTTATAATACAAAATAATTGCGAAATTTCGAGAAATGCGGAATGGAGCACTCTGATTGGCTCAGAATATTCGTGATATATTACAATACAAAATAATTGCGAATATTCGGCAAATGCGGAAGGAGCACTCTGATTGGCTCAGAATATTCTTGATATTTTATCGTAATTTCGCAAAAATGCGAATGAGAAATTGATTGCGGAATTTCGACAGTAACACTCTGAAATCGAATATATGTGTTATTTTAGCTAAAAACAATATTGCGAATTTCTCGAAAATAATCGCGCAATATCGCTATTGCCGAATAATCGCATTGCGATTTTTCGGTAATATAAAATGATCGCTGCAGCTACTCGGCCCAAGGTCTCTAATCATACCAGCAATGCTTTTAGACGTCGATGGGGATCTCTAGGATGTGATCTGTTCTAAAAAAAAATTGAAAAAATACGAATATTCGAAATAGCGAATATTCACCGCGAAATTCGGAATATATCGCGAATACTCGAATATGCCATATTCGAGCCGAATATTCGCAATACGAATATTCGTGAGCAACACTAATCCACAGTATACACACACAAAATGATAAAAAAAAATGCGCTGGTGACACATCATATATATTTAAGTCTGTTAACTTGCTACACATTTTCATTGGTAAGTTGTTCACTTGACAGTTTTCCAATTTGTAGCAAATTTGTGGGGCAGATTAAATATAGGGTGATTGCGCAAAGTATATATACAAATAATCACATGGATAATAAAAAGTGAAAAGTGCAAGATATAAAAAATCTATATCACAGTCCCAACTAAAGTGCAGAGTCCAAAAGTGCATAAATCAATAGGTGCAACAATAGTCCATAGTGGTGAAACTGCTAGGAGATGCCCACTGATCTGAGAGATGTGAAATACACCACACACAGGGTCTGGTCTCCCAGAACTCTCACCTCACCGGTGAGAAAAAGGCCTTGATAGATAATCCTCCTATGGATGCCTCCCTGGGGGTCCTGCTCCCTACCACGGATCAGTGGGGGGAGAGATGTACCTGGAATCTCAGCAACAACGGGGAGAGGGAAACAAAAGGCCTCCAATCGTGTGATATCGTCGGTAAACAACGGTTTAATAAAAGAATTGCACTTACATAAATGAGAATATAAACAGCATGTAGGACAACCGCGACTGCAGCGCTGGTAGCACGTCACTCGGTGTACATCCTTCCCTTACCCTACGCGTTACGACAATCACGTGTCTTCATCTGGGGCGTTTGATTGGACGTATCTTGGTTCCCTTTATCTGTACAGACCGGAAGCTCAGTATCCGCCATTTTCCCGTAGTCCGCCATCACAACAGGAAGTGGATCGGAGCTCTCCTTGTCAGCACAGAGAGGGACCAATCTATTTACGAATAAGGTGCAACTAAACAGGACACATTTAAATAAAATAAAAATAAAAATGGCACATAAAACCGCCACATTGGGAATACTAAACGTGTGTGACAACTTCACGTATCTCCAATGCTGTATGTCTATGGATCAGATGCAGCTAGTATGCCACCATCTAGCGTCTCTGGCTAGGTACTGATCTTTGATAAAAACAAGAACAAGAAGAGTAAATTAGTGACCAATAATCCTCAACTTGTAAACACTCAGAAACTCTGCAAACTATGCAGGCCCTGACATCAATGTCGGGATGGTCGTACATACGAGTGTCATGTTCACATATCATTAAAAAATTAAAATACATTTATTAAAAATCCTATTAAAATTCTATACCGTACATCAGTAAAATAGGTTATGCACCAAATAATTAAAGTTAGTATCACCAACTGATGTATTGTAATATATATGGGACCCAGCATGGTGATCTCTACCCTGGGACCATACAGAGCTCTAGAGACCTCTTAGGCTAGGGTCTATTGCAAATATGGTAAATTCCTCAAACTCCAGTAATAAATCGTAGGTTAAAAATTACTTAAAAAACAATTCAAATCAAATTCGACATTTATTCCCCCAGGAGTTAGAGTCCTCATCTTATGGATCCACTGGGACTCTTTTTGGCTAATAGTTCTTTTTTTTGGCTACCTTTGCAGTTTTTAACGTATTTGTCTATCCCACAGAATTCTAAATGTGTGGGATCCTTATTGTGTACTTTGTCAAAATGTCTTGACACATTGTGCTTAGAAGAGCCTTTGATTATGTTCTTCACATGTTCCTTAATGCGGACTTTGAGGGCCCTTTTAGTCCTACCAACATACTGTAAATTACAACTACACTGAAGGACATAGACCACTCCCTCAGTGTAGCATCCCAGACCCTGTGTGTGGTGTATTTCACATCTCTCAGATCAGTGGGCATCTCCTAGCAGTTTCACCACTATGGACTATTGTTGCACCTATTGATTTATGCACTTTTGGACTCTGTGCCTGATGCACTCCAGTTAGGCACTCTGCACTTTAGTTGGGACTGTGATATATATTTTTTATATCTTGCACTTTTCACTTTTTATTATCCATGTGATTATTTGTATATATACTTTGCGCAATCACCCTATATTTAATCTATCACTTTTAGGTGCTGTGTATGCACATTTTGTGTTTGCTGCAGTGTTATTACTGTTATTCTAAATACGATTTTTCATTTATTAGCGCAGAAGCCCCTTTTGCTTAAATTTGTGGGGCAATTCTCTAGCAAGAGCAGAGTTGCATTGGTGAGTCTACAGCAAGAGTTCTGCAAGTCACAGCGACCCCTGTGGTGGGAAGACTATTGCATAACATATATGAACCAGAACTTGCAGCAGACTTGCAGAATGTTTGCAAAGAAAGTTAATCTGGAGTCATGCAATGCGGACTTGCTTCAATTGTGCAACAAACTTGTGAAGCCTGGCAAGCAATAGTCATTTTCAAACTTGCAGCACAATTGCTTGCTATCTGGGTAACTTGCAGCAAAACCCATCTCCACCATCAGGAGCTTTGGTGAACAAACTTGCAGCACAATTGCTTGCTATCTGGGTAACTTGCAGCAAAACCCATCTCCACCATCAGGAGCTTTGGTGAACAATGGTTAATACTCAGATGAGCCCGTTCTTCCACCAGGGTGAACTGCTTCTGTACTCAGTACTGGTCGGTGGGTGCATTTCTACTGCTATAGCTACTGGCCCTTTGAGCCTTACTCCAGGCTATAGCACAAGCTTTGTGTTCCAGTGCTTTGGGGCTCCATCCGGGAATGGTTTTCTAGACCTCACAAAATAGCAGAGATAGAAGAAGAAATTATCTCTATATCACAAAACAACCCTTCAAATTTTTTCTTGCTGGCCTCACCTACTGTACAAACTACCATGGAATATTCTTGACTAATGGGCATCTCCCCTTACAACTAATTCAACCTTAACCCTCACCATTTTTTTTATTTTCTTTCCTCTCCCCCCTCCTTTCTACTGTTGCTCTCCACATTGCTTCCCCTTGACTTTAGCGCTACCCTGGCTGTAAACCCCTTTAGCGGGCTATCTGCTGTACTGCTAGTATTCCATTTTCAGTCTTCTGCTCGACTGACATTTACTATCAACTTATCCCTTTGAGCCATCTCATCTCAAGGCTGACACCCCTTCTGTAGAATCAGGAATTTTATACTCAGTACACCCTATTCATTACATTCTGTAATTACTCTTAGTACTGACCAGAGTAGTTTTCTGAGGCGCCGTACACACGGCCGAGGTTCTCGCTGAAAATCAGCGAGAACCTCGCTGGAATGCACATTCCAGCGAGGACCTCGGCCGTGTGTACGGTCTCAGCGAGCTTCCCATCGGGAAGCCCGTCGAGCCGAAATAGAGAGCACGCTCTCTATTTCCTCGACGGCCCGTCTGGAAGAATGGCTGGTTGCCATTCCCGACGGGCGGGTCGCCGAATTCGACGGCCGGGAGAGAACCTCGACGGGCGGAACGATGTGTTCTGCCCGTCGAGGTTCTCTGCCGTGTGTACGGCGCCTAACAATGCACTGAAAGCACTCATGGCATAATGACAACTGAGCTATATGTCTTGGTTCAGACCTTTTAGCTTTGACACGCAAAAAGAGGCCATATACAGGAACACAATTTTTCTCCCTTTTTTCACTTACCGTAAGCTATGCAATGTGACCAAGTCTAAAGTCAAGTATTGCTTACCAGAATCCTTAAGAAGTTTACTGGTTAATTATCATTTAGGTCAAATAAAAAAAACACAGACGCATTCCATTAAAGTTTATAAATATTTAATCTCAATAGTTTTAGCATGACAAACAAATGAAAAAGAACACCCCTTAAATTCGAATATACATACAGACCTAGTTTATTTCACACACTAGGTAAGCTAATTGTATATGTCATTCCACAGTGCACAATGGAAAAGCTCAGCTTTTGTGATCTCAAGTAAAGTATACCAACAAAAGTTAAAGAGCATGTAAGACCTCAAGAATATGCATTTGTGCTGCAAATTGGTCTGTTATTTTCTGAAATTATGACTTGAGTGGCTTATTATAATCATTATTTACCTGTAAACTGCTTGTATAGGCCTTTTTTCACAACAAAACATGTTGATGTGTACAGACCTATATTTAAATGCCCTTGTGACTGTTGCCTTTGTTCAATAATGTTTAAATCAATCTGTAGTCTTGTATGATAATTTTGATCTTGAAGTCATGAAATAGATACAACATTATTTCCTAAAAAATGTAAACTTACAGAACTTCTTTCTATTTTTTTTTTTCAGCATCAGACTACATATTTGCAGAGTTAGGATTATGTGGTTTAGTGGGTTCCTGCTTTAGAATATGTAATCACCTGCATACCTAGCATGGATTGTTCATATAAATAATAATGAACCTATCCTCTACTTCTATAGAAGATTAGATTTGTCTCCAGTCAATCACAGACAGCTTTTTTTTTGTAAAAATGGCACACCTATTTCATAAAAAATATGCTCAGTATACAGATAAACCTAATGTATTTCTATATTTCTATTGATAATTGTTCATGTGTGCCTACATATAAAACACCAATCCATATTACCAATAAATCAAAACAGACCTGCCGTTACTTCAGCTAAAGCCTATCTAGTGCATTTTGTTCCAGATGTCTATAGTTGGAGATCCAAAAAATGGTTTATATTGTAAAAGGAAACATATGAAATCAAATCCACTGGGTCACTAATGCAACTGTGTATGGAATACTAGAGAGACTCTCCAGAGAATATTTCAGATGGCAAAGTTTAGGAAGCGACTTCTTGGGGGTCAAGAGACAGCTCATAGGTATATGTGTCATCTCCTTGCTGGTGGTAGGGAGGGACCAGAGGAGCCTCAATAATAAGAAGACCTTCTGGAGAAAGTGAGGCAAATACTGTCAGGGGATCCACTTCTGGAGGCAACCTGGAAGAGAAGATACAGAATATGCAATTTAGTAGTATTCATATAACAAAAATACAAACATTGTATAGCATTGAAAGGAATACTTAGTGTTGTATTTTAGCTGCCTATAAACCACAGTTTTGAAGGAAATGTAATGATAATTTTTCAAACTAAAAATATGTAACCAATGACTTAAACAACTGTAAATTAGCAGTGAACATACAGGGCCAGATTCAGGTACATCTGCACATTATTGGACCGGCGTAGCGCACCGCCTTTACGTTAGACTGGCGCAATGTAGCGGCGCAATCACCCTATTCTCGTCGGTTTTACGCAGGAATTTTTGAGCCTGCGCAACGTTATATCAGAGGCGCAAGGCGGAGTAATACAAATTGGGAAGGACGTGGGCGTGTTACATTGAAATGAGCCGTGACCCCATGCAAATGAAGGGCCGGCCGGCTCGCGCATGCGCGCTTGAAGCAGACCATGCTCACAACTCGGGAACGGCGCAATCAGTGAAATTGGAAGTGGACTAGGGCAAATTAGTGAACTACGCAAACAGCATAAATAGACAGAGACAAACGCACTTCCTTTGCAAAAGTACATCCCTTTGTATCCCTCCCTATACAGCAAGGTGCTTTTGTTCTGTTGTTTATTAGCGTTTGTTTGTTTGTTTGTGACGTGTCTTTGAGAGTGATTTTTGTCTTTTATGTGTTTTCTTTGTTGTTATTTTGTTTAAATTATATTTTTGCTGGCCATTTTTGCTGGTTAATTTTTTATTTTTTTGGTTCTGTTTGTGTATGATTTGGGAATGTGGGGGTGACATTCCTGCGGGAAAAGGGGTGTCACCCTCAATTTTGGTGGAGAAGGGTTCCCCAGGACCAGGGAGAAGTGATCCCCAGGTCCGTGTGAATGTTGTATGAATGTACAGTGACATAATTGGAGCCTTGGCGTGGCGTTGCTGCTCACAAGTCCTGCATGGTGGACTGGTGCCAATCCAATGTGATGAGGATGTGGGGTGTGTGTGCTAGGGACCACAGTGGTGTGCATGCATGCATTCTCATTGTGCCTTGATTAATGTGTGTGTTTAACGTGCAAAGATGCATAATGTGAGCTGGCATGAGATGGGGTCATGAGATGGGGTCATGAGATGGGGTCCCAGTGCATATGCAGAGTCACCTTGAAGGGAAAAGACAGGAGGATGTTAGTCGTGCATGTGCCCCTTGTGATGTGTGCATCATGGGGGGGGACAGTCATGCCTGCCACCCATGTCACTCACCAACCAGCCAGCTGTCCCCATACATGTTCTGTTCGAAATCTGTGGGGATGGGGCTCTGATTGTATATGTAGCTGTCATGGGTGTCATGTGTAGTGTCATGTGTTGGGCTGATGATGTCCTCCTGCAGGGTTGTGGTTAATTCCATGATGGCATATGAGGGGTGAATCTGAAGATGCAAGACACCTCAGAATCACTCATGCCATAGATGTCTATGCGTGTGTGATATATCCTCTCCCATGAAGAGTGAAGAGTGAGGGGCTTGTATCAGATAAGAATATTGTATTAGATTAGATTAAATGGTAAAGTTTATATAAGCAAAAAAAAGTTAAAAAAATAAAAAAATCCTGTGCCCTCCTCAGTGCCCTCCTCCTTCTTTGCTCATTTAAAGTCAGTAGTATAGCTATGAGCATGGATGCCACTGGCATGTTGGCATACAGTTTGTTGGGCAACATGTGTGACTCCTCAGCTCCTCACTAACAGTGTTGCTTTATCTGACATGTAGACGAATTGTCTAATTTTAGAGCAGCTTTTCTATGGTCTAATTTAAGACAGAACATTTAGCTGTTGCGCACGGACGGATGCGCCTGTCTAACGAAATTACGCTGGACAAAAAAAAGTAGATTTCTTGCGTATCTCGTTTTGGGGATGCCGTGCATCAAAACGTATGCGCACAATTAGACTTACGCCGCGCATCTCCTATTACGCTGGCGTAATCGCTCTGTGAATCTGGCCCACAGTATTTATATGATGAAATATGGCAAGATATGTAGAGGCTTACAAGATTCCTTCACTATTTTGGAACTTTTTGCATAAAGCACACCTGTCAGTACCTTAAGGTATGTAACAGGCCGTGTTACAGACTAAGCAGTTCCTGTAAATACTTTTTGTTGCTCTCCTCTGAAGTCCACACTTAAAATCCCAGGTTAGGAACCTAGAATCAGAATCCTAGGATGCTCTAATCTGGTTTGCCTCTGCCCAGAGATCGTAATCACTAAACCTTACTGCACTTGCCTTCTCCGTGTCCTGAAAATCATAATGGGCCAATGGAATCACAATAAAGGTAGGAAAGGTGGCGCCAACAATCAATTCTTGTTGTTAGATCTTGAAGACTACAGTGGCCTACGATTTAAGGCCCCAGCCTTCATAATAAAAAAACAACTAGTTGTGTGGTGTCTACTTTGCTATGCTCAAGTCTGAGGGTACCTGGAGGTTAGAGGCCACATATGTTCTTTGTTTCTTAATGATCTTTGCTATTGCCTATAGTAGCTGCGTCTTCAGAATAGCCTATAGCAGGAGTAAGTACAACAGGTACACCTGTGATTTAGTATACTAGATCATCATTCCAACTGACTAAACTTAACTTATACTGAACAGAAAGAATACACAATATGCACCATTCCAAATTGCCTTTAAACTGAAAAAAGCAAGGAAAGTCTTTACATTTCCAAGTCTCTTCCTTTGCAATATATTGTCTCCACTAGAGGTGCACTATACAATGTTTACCAGGTTTTAAAATAAGAACTTTGTATATTATATTCATAGAATTGTATACAAATTCATAAATTGGATTGCAATTTTGTTATGTCTTATTATGGGGAAAACAGATGTAACGAAATAACGGAGTAACAAAATAAATGTATTTTTTGGACGAAAACAAAATTCCCAAACAAAATATTTCAGTGTGCACATGTCTATGTATTACCCAGGAAAGGCTCATCTGTTCTCCTTTCCAGCTTTACTTTGTTACTGCGGCTTGACCCCCTTTGACTTCATGGTTAAGTTCCACCAACTGCCCTCCCAGGGACCAGTATGGGTTTCTAATTGGCTAGAAAATGCTTGACCATAAAGATGGGGGAGCTTAGATTTGAAATCCAGCCCAGTAAAACTAAATCAGATAGGGGCACAAAAAATAATGAAGGCAATAGTAGGCATTGAGGGTTATTTACGAAAAGCAAATCCACTTTGCACTACAAGTGCAAACTACAAGTGCAAATTGCACTTGAAATTGCGCTGAAAGTGCTCTTGGAAGTGCAGTCGCTGTAAATCTGAGGGGTAGATCTGAAATGAGGGGAAGCTCTGCTGATTTTATTATCCAATCATGTGCAAGCTAAAATGCTGTTTTTTTATTTTCCTTGCATGTCCCCCTCGGATCTACAGCGACTGTACTTCCAAGTGCACTTTCAGTGCAATTTCAAGTGCACTTTGCACTTGTAGTGCAAAGTGGATTTGCCTTTAGTAAATAATCCCCATTGTGTTGTGCATACTCAGAGGTAGAACATTTACTATTAACATTTTAAAATTGAGTAAGCTTATATATTAAGTGGACTCGCAGGGAAGGAAAAGTGGCTAATGACATATAATATTATATGAATAATGTATTTTTTGCTCTTGTTTGTATTTATTAAAAATAATCTTTGGGGCATGGTCCCTTCACTAGAAACTGAATTATGTATGGCTAGGCCAGGTGTGTGTTGAACCATGAACATTCGTATGACTGTGTGATTTTTAGATTATGTTTATGCATCTGTCATGACATAATAGACTGTTCTAAATCACACAATGAGACCTATGTATAACTACAGCAATAATAATGTGTCTTGCCACATTAATACATCTCTCTTACTAGTCACATAGACTCGAATGGTGTTTCTTTTGCACTTCTGCATGATAATATTTATTTTCACTCAGAGGTACAATTTCCATTTAAATATATGAATCATGATCCTGTCTCCATTGTAGAAACTTCAATGAAACCTATCATCTACTCCTTGTTCTTTGTCTGCTGACTGCCAGTTTCATACAAGTGTAATTGTCTGATGAATCCATATTATAAAGTTTTATGGCATATGCTTGGCATAGATTGTTACTGACAGTAAAGAGTCAGATTATGGAGACTTTAGTGTAAATGGGCATTAAAATGCAGAACATTTTTATGCGGTTTAGCTGAGATATTCAGAGTATGGGAATGGCGAAAATGAATTCCTTTTCCAATTATTTTCAGATTGTTTAGGGCAGAATAAAAAAAAGAATGGCCATACACCAGCAAATCCAGCAATTTCACTGCTGGCAGACAAATCTTGCTGATAGTCTGCCACATGTAGAGATTGCAAACAAACCCTCACCCAGCCACAATGTAGGAAATCAGCCATTTTCTTATTTTTACAATACAGAATAGAACAGACTATTTCACTAGCAAAAATATGTTTTCATTAAATGCCAAAAGTACATCGTATCCTTTTTAAAGCAGATAAATATTTGAAGTTTGTACTCTCATATGAATATAATGATGTGTATATATGGTTTAATTTCCATAAGACAGTTGATACAGAAGATTGGAGGAGCTAAAGTTTTCTTTTTTATATAATGAAATCTAAATAAGGGTTACATATTAAAAGCCCAACTTGGGGCTCTAGATTTATTTCCCTTTGCCCCCGCATATAAGCACTAGTGCAGCCTTTAATAAAAATCAAAATACTTACCTTTTCTCCATGAGTCTTCAGCTGGATCCATTAATCCTTTTTTGCTTGTGGATCCTAAATGCTGAAGAGCATGGGGCCACAAAATGACATGATGCCGCTCTTTACAGCATTTACCGTTCAGCCCACGGCAGGGAGAGCAGCATTGGACCCCTTGGCTCACATGAAAAGGGTTGTATATTGCTGAATATCATTTAGTCCACACAAAAAGATCACTAAGGCCGTGTACACACGATCACTCAAAACCGATGAAAACCGACTGAAGTTCAGTTTCATCGGTCCAAACCGACCATGTGTAGGCCCCATCGGTCAGTTGTCATTCGGTCCAAAAAAAGAGAACTTGCTTTAAAATTTAACCGATGGACGCCTGACCGATGGGTCAAAACTGATCGTTAGTATGCAAAGGCATCGGTCAAAAGGCCGCGCATGCTCAGAATCAAGTCAACGCATGCTTGGAAGCATTGAACTTTGTTTTTTCAGCACGTCGTGTGTTTTACGTCACCGCGTTCTGACACAATCGTTTTAACCGATGGTGTGTAGGCACATCAGACTGTCAGTCAGATTAGTCGGATGGACTGTTCGTGTGTACGCGGCCTAAGGTTTTTTTTAAGCTCCTAAAAACTATTATGAGCATTTTTTTTCTGCTCCTAGAAGCTAATAGTGTTATGCTATGTGTCTATACACACTATTTTATGCTAGCATTTTTCAAGCTTTAGTGTTTAGGAGTAGGAAAAAAATGGGTTTTGTAGACTTTTTGGGAGCATTTTCCCAGCATAAAAAAACGCTACTAAAACACTTTTTTCTAGCATTTTTTTCTTTCATGCACTGTAAAACATTGAATAAAATGTGAATGCTCCTAAAAGCTAATAAAACGTTACTACAAGCTAAAATAAAAATGCTGTTAGCCGCATTTTTTATCCAGCCTTTTTTCTAGCGTTTTTCAGCTTTTAAAAAACACTAGAATATATAGGAAACACCAGGATAAATGAATGGGTGAACCTCCTCAGTAGGTATACAGACAGCAATACAAACTTGACGGGGGAATCTAACTCTTTCCTACATTGAATTGTGTACAAACAGTCAGACTTTCCGACAAGAACTTTTGTTGGCGGAAAATTTGAGAACCAGCTCTCAAACATTTGCTGTCGGAATGTCCGACAGCAAATGTCCGATGGAGTATACACACGGTCGGATTTTCTGACAAAAAGCTCACATCGAACATTTGTTGTCGGAATGTCCGAAGTGGCCAGTTTTACTTGCGCTACATATTTTGTAGTTAGCCAATTAATGGTATCAACCCAAAATCTATGTTTTCCCTACTTTTGTCAATGGCTAACGTGGTATATCATTCTGCTGTTGCTCCTGACATCTGTAAACAGTCAGGTCAACTAGCAAGGAACCAGAAGGAAAGAATATTGGGACTGTAAAGTAGGATACTTCTTTAAAATGGCCTGAGCATTAAATTAGTTAATGCATATACGTCTTATGCACTGGGTTTATAGGCTTGAGAATTGTCTGTTCTGCCTAGTGGGTTGCAGTAACATCACCATATTATTAAGCCTTTATAAACTTGGTCATAGTATTTTACAATGCATGTCTAATGCTTGCAAAATATGTTGATACATGCAGTAAAGACAATGTATATGTCCAATAATACACAGTATCTATAAAGGGCACAGTATGGTGTGCCTCATAGCTATTTAAAAATTACAGTATTCTAGATAGCTTTGATATTCCCATAGGTGTGTGCAGCCTAATGCATTAGGGTGTGCACCCTTAAGCTTATGGCAGAATCGATAAGAGGGAGATTGTTCCCATGTTCCTGTTGCTACTCAGAGTGATAATACTAATGCGCATGGGGTGAGGACACCCTGTGCCCACACCTATAGATATTCCTATATCCTTTAATTAAAAAAAATGTACTGATAAATATAGAATGTAGAATATAGATCACTTTTCTTATGGACATACACATTAAAGTAGATGTGGGCTGGGTGATCCCATATTTTTCAGCAATAACCACACGCAAGATAACTAAATTTTGACCCTACAATGACTTTCAGATGTAGGTAAAAGGGTTCACATAACTTGCAAATGCTTTACCATCACTTAAAGTGCCTATACAAAGAATAGAGGTATACTTTAATCCACCATATTGACTGGTTTGTAAGCAGACTAATGAAACTTGTTGGCTTGTTGTGCCTTTTACACTGCTCTTGGTGGTTATCTATTGTTTCCCACATAAGCTATATCTATATATCTGGAAGATCCAGAACATTCACCATTGTGCAGTGTTCAGTTAAAGCCAAGAACCAGTTGCAAATTCATGAGAAAAGATTAATGATGGTGAAGAGAGTTCAGTGATAACATTCATCAAGATAACAAGGACTTCCAGGCCTTAGGCCTCGTACACACGACCGTTTTCCTCGACAGAATCCATCAAGAAACTTGGTGCAGAGCTTTTTTGCCAAGGAAAACGGGCGTGTGTATGTTTTTCATAGAGAAAACTGTCGTGGAACTCGATGAGAAAAAAAGAGAAGAAGATCTCTTTTTCCTCGTCAGGAGTCTCAATTTTATCGTCGTCTTCCTCGTCAGGCTGGTATTTGACAAGAAACACGTTTGTGTGTATGCTAAGAAACCCACGCATACTCAGAATAAAGTATGAGACGGGAGCGCACCTTCGGTAAAAGTAGCGTTTGTAATGGAGATAGCACATTTGTCAGACTGAAAAGTGCAAATAGTCTCTCACCAAACTTTTACATAACACGCAGTAACATGAGATTAGCAAAAGCAGCCCCAAGGGTTGTGCCAGTGGAATCGAACTTCCCCTGCCGTCGTACATGTTAAACGTCACCATGTTTGAGAACGACGAGATTTTGTCTTGACAGGGTGTACGCAAAGACAGCTTGTCAAGTTTCTCGACAAGCCTGACAAGGAACTCTTCGAGGAAAACGATGTTTCATTTTACGACAAGTTCCTTGGTGGTGTGTACAAGGCCTTATGGATAGATGGACTTCATCACAGTAGTTCACCTTTGCGTGACATAAAAAATAGGGATAATTTAGAAATAGAACATTTAAAAGGAAGCCATATAAAAGTTTCCTTTGATCACAAGAGCCAGAGGAAAAACTCTTATATGCATAAACTTTTGAACAATGTCTGCAGTAGGTTTATGCTGGCATAGAGCTGATATGAAAGGAATTCAGCTAAACCAACGCTCAGCTCATCTGCATGAGCTCAAGGTCCTTTAGAGGAGGGAAACAATTATTGTTATAAACATGTCGTCTAAAGCTATTTTGCTGCTGTGTGCATGATGTAGAGAGCTTTTTCCTCCCCCTTTTCAGAAGCCGTCAAACACATATCTTCCCACGTGAAATCCTACCTTTTTAATAAAGCATTCCAGTCACTTGAAGTAATGACTACAAACCTATTATTCTAATGTCTATACTGCAACTCACTGGATTTGTACTTTACAGATACAAGCAAGAGTCATACAGCCAGTAGTGATTCAGCTGCTTTTCAGTATTGTAACATTTACTAGATTATTGGATGTTTGCATTCCCTTTCAGACTAAGAGCCATATTATATACAGACACATTTTTTTGCTGAATTTTGCACCCTTATACCTCGGTGGCTAATGAGATCCCCTAGGTAGCTTGGTGGGGTAACATCTCAATCTTAGGGTCTGATCCTTGTTGTATGATGTGGCAGCATTTAAGTTGGGTACCAATTTTTTTAGTTTTTTTTTTTGTTTTTTTTTGTTAAACTCACGTTTTGGAGAGAGGGTTTGGAGATGGATACCCAACAACAGCACAAACATAGGACTAGTCTGGTGAAGTCTTAGTAATAATACTAGGGGGTAGCCTTTCAGTAATTACTGGCTCTTAAGAGAGCTGTCAAAGTTTCCAGGGTCTGCAATCAAAGAATTATTTTTACAATGTTTAAAAGGCAGCGTCTAGCCAGCTACTTTGTGACACTTTTCAGCAAAAAGATAATGTTTCAGTCCAGCTTCATTCAAGTAGTTGCTCCATCCCTAGTAGAGCTGAATGATTCTGGCTAAAATGAGTTTTTTTTTTTGCTTGCAGATAGATCACGATTCTCGCGGCGTAACACCATCTTTCACATTAAACTAAAAATTAAAAATTGGGCTAACGTTACCGTTCCTTTTTTTTGTATTCATCGAAGTGTATTTTTTCCCCAAAAATTGCATTTGAATGGCCACTGTGCAAATACGGTGTGACATAAAATATTGCAACAATTGCTATTTTATCTGCTAAAAACATATACTGTATTTGCTGGCGTATAAGACTACCTTTTACACTTAAAAAAATGGCCAAAAAGCAGGGGTCGTCTTATATGCCGGGTCAGCTGCTCGAATGCCTGCTGGATGTGCAGGAATACTGTATGTAGCTTTGGCTCCATACAGTATATACCGCTTAGCCAATCCCAGTGAGCGATGTATTTAAATGAATACAGAGCATGCTTGGATTGGAGTAACAACCTCTGCCAATCCGAGCAGGCTGAATACATTAGCATGCTCGGATTGGCTTTTATGCCGTGTACACACGATCACTTTTCTGCATGAAAAAAAACAACGTTTTTAAAAATGTAATTTAAAATGATGGTGTGTGGGCTTCACATCGTTTTTCATCTTCTGAAAAACGACAAAAAAAAATTCAAGCATTCTGCATTTTTTAATGTCGTTTTAAAAAACGATGGTGTGTGGGCAACATCGTTTTTAATGATGAAGTTGGAAAAACTTTTTTTCAACATGCTGAAAAAATTAAAAAAATTTTTCATGTCGAAAAGTGATCGTGTGTACGCGGCATTAGAGTCAGAGAGGCATGGGCTGATGATGTTACAGCCTCTGCCAATCCAAGCAGGCTTTGTATTCATTAATAGAATACATCGCTTGCCATGATTGGCATCAGCTCCAGCAAGAATGAAGAAGAATATGGAAATATGAAGTGTCGGAAGACTCGGAAGGGGGATCGTCTCATACGGTGAGTACAGGCAAAAAAACTGTAAAATTAGGGGGTAGTCTTATACACCCGGTCGCCTTATATACCGGCAAATACGGTATATAATGTTTGGGGGTTCCAAGTAATTTTCTAGCAAAAAATACTGATTTTAACTTTGTAAGAAACAAGTGTCAGAAAAAAAGGTTTATACTTTTAGGGCCCTTTCACACGGGGCGGATCAGTAGTGATCTGCCCCGTGAACCTTCGCTTGCTCAGCGGGGATCACTCTGTCGATCCCCGCTGAGCGGGTGGATGACAGGGCGGTCCCCGCACACTGTGCAGGGACCGTCCTGTCTTTTCTCCGCTCTCCCCTATGGGGGGATTTGATAAACATGGACCGTCTGTCCATGTTCACCCTGTCCAATCTGCAGACAGATGGAAAATAGGGTTTTCCTCCATCTGCAGAATCGGAGGAATGCGGAAGCGGTCAGCGGATGTTCATCTGCTGACACCCGTGTGATCTCATAGGGACCAATGTATGTCCCTTTTTCATCCGCACACGGATTGATGAAAAAGCAGGTGTGAAAGGGGCCTAAGTGGTTAAACTTCCTTCATTTACACACAGAAGTTTTATCCCTTTAATCTAAGTAGGAAGAGTTACAATGTTTCTACTTATCTACTAGCACAGACAATGTTGTTAAAAACTTGTCAGACTGCCAAAGTGAGCAGAGAACTCTCTATACTTGTTACATGAAAGAATCGGGAAACTCTGCAATAGAGATTGTGAGGGGGGTAAAATCAAGATCGTGATTTTCTAACGAGTAATTGTGTAGCGCTAATCCCTAGCTCAAGTTCTTGGGCAAAGACAAACTGCAAGGACCTTCAAACATACATGCTACCCAGGTAAATCCCAGGAGTCAGAGAACACTCTGGAATGGTGACCTAAACCATATTCTTTTGAGTGCAGTTTTACACTAGAAACTTTTTTTTTTTTTTATCTTGAGGTCTATGCGATACCTTGATGATACTTGTTGCAGCCCATGCACTCCCCTTCCTCTTCAATCCCACTGCTGGATTTACCCCCAAGTGTCCCGAGATGACCAGATAAAGGGAAACAAAAGTAAATTCAGAATATATATATTTTTCTTTGGTGCTGCCCTCTTGCCCTGTTGTCCCAAACACTGGTCCATCAGTGCATTTTGGCTAGCACTGTCCTGCCCACGGACATACATTAGGCTCAGTAAACTAAGCTATACCACAACTGTGCTGACGGGTATCACTCGAGTCACACAGCCCCCCCCCACCCCCTGTAAAGCCAGGCTTTAGCCTGCTCTGTGTGTAGCCTAGACTGCTGATGCCTCCCTGTCACTACGCCATGCCGCCTGGTGCCCACTAAGTCTTCTTCAGTCGTGGAGGGGGGGCGCCGGTCTGACACCCCCCCAGTGTGTGGCACCTGGTGCGGCACGCCCCCCCTCCGCCCCCTACTTAGTACGCAACTGACCACATGTTTTTTGTCTATAACAATTACAATAAGGATTATTTTCATAACTGAGATGAAAGGGGACAGGGGTCCCCACAGTTTATCTACTACAGTTTAAGTACTCTACTGTAAGACTCCGAGAGTCTAAACACATGCCGAATCCAAATGCTCTTTGATGCACAACCCTCAAGTAAACAGAAAACTTTCTTTAACGTCCCTGATCCAAATCCTCCTTCAGTTGTGTCACACATTCTTCCCCCTCCCATACACTGCAATTTACAGTGGGAAGATTTCAGCAGCAGAGTCAGACCAGAAAGCAGGGCTAGGTGTGCCAGTCTGCTAACTAACAAGCTAAAGTCTGGAAGGTCAGCAGTGACAATGCCAATAGCCCTGCCCCTTACAACCCCTGTGTCACTGTTGTGCAAGCAGACATTGCACAGATCAGAGTGGCAACTCTGCTCTGTGGACCAATGCAGCATCATTGCCAAACCATCACAGGAAGCTGCAGATGTCCTTCACTGGTAAACAAAACAGGTGGGACTTTGTAGGGGGACTTAAAAAAAAGAGTAAGGCCTCTTTCACACGGAGTGGTCCGTTTTTGGGTCCGCTCCGTGTGTCCGTCGGCTCAGCGGGGGGTCTCCGCTGAGCTGTCGGGCGGACAGGGCGGTCCCCGCACACTATCGGGCGGACAGGGCGGTCCCCGCACACTATGCAGGGACCGCCCTGTCTCTCCTCCGCTATCCCCTATGGGGAATTGTATGGAAACGGACCGTCTGTTCGTTTGCATCCGATCCGCTGGACGGAAGAAAAATAGGACATTCTTCCTTCCGAAAAAACGGATGCGGATCTTGCGGACGTTAGCGGATGCATCATCCACTAACAGATCCGCTCCCATAGGGGCCCATTACAAGTCCGTAAACGGACTTGTAATGAGCGGACGAACGGAACGGATGTGTGAAAGGACCCTTAGTGTGAAGGACACCATTAATTAAATGCTGCAGCACAGACTTTTTTGATAGGAGGTCAAAGTTCTACTTTAAACACTTACATAGGAACCTTCTTCCACTCCATCTAAATTATAATAACCTATGGCTGTACTCTAACAACTGGTTGTGTTTCATAAGACCTATCCACCAAAACGATATGCTAGTTTAGATCCAGTTTTGTAGCCCTATGCCTCCATTTCAGTGGGTGAGTATTAAACAGACCTGGTCTTCCCAGCACTTTGATTTATACATGTCTCTGTGTACAACAGATGCATCCTATGGTGTGTCAATGCAGTTCTAAGGTATTTAAATCACTTTTATCTTCCTCTTTTATCGCTGCTCTTGTGAATGATGTCCTATTTACTGTTGTAACTAGAAATTGAAACAGATGGATTGAATTTGTTTGCTGTTAACGCTTTCAGCCCTGCAGCCTTACAGAGAGGCCAGTAAACCAATCAGGTCTACTTGCTTGCTGCACTGCGCTGTACAGATCTTGCAAATGGCATATGTTTTATACATGGCAGTGTTCTATACAGCAGGAATAAAGGATATTCACATTTGCTGATCTGAGCCTTTAAAAATATGCATTGTGTGTCTCTCCACTGTCCCTGGCCCACCCCCTTCATAGATAGTAATGCCTCGTACACACAAGCAGAATTTCAGACGGAAAAAGTCAGATTGAAGCATTTCATCAGATAATCCGTCCAGGTGTATGCCCCATCTGACTTTTTCCGTCGGAAATTCTGACGGAATTAGATAGAGAACATGTTCTCAATTTTTCAGATCAAAAAAAAATTCTATCAGAGTGTATTCCGACTGGAAAACCAGTCGTGTGTACAGGGCATTAGGGTTAAATCAGGGATCTGCAAACTACGGCCCTCTAGCTGTTGCAGAACCACACGTCCCATCAGGCAGGGCCGGTCCGCCCTATAGGCTCACTATGCAAGCCACTTAGGGCCCCACAAAGCTGCGGAGGGCCCCCCCAAATTACTAGAGGCCCTGCCTGGTGAGAAGTCATTTTCGGCCCCTCACCCAGCTTCTCAACTCACTGGCTGCATGGGAGAAGAGGTAAGAAGTCATTTCCGACAGCAGAACACCCCCCCACTTCTCCTCAACCTTAATCTTTAATGTGACATGTAATTTTTGGCAGCCCCCCCCCTTCTCAACTTTAATATGACATGTCATTTTGCTTAGGGCCCCAGGGAGGTCAGGATCGGCACTGCCATCGGGTATTGTAAAACTTTTACATTTACAGACATGCCTAGGCATGATGAAATATGTAGTTCCTGAACAACTGTAGGGCCATAGTTTGGAGACCCTTGGGGTAAATCATGAACGGAGGTAGTCTGTCTAAGCTGGGGGTGCAGAAAAAAAAAGTCAGGGGAGTGTAATGTCAACACTGTGTATGTCATGACAGTCTGAACACTGGTGCCCTACATCTCTTTTCCTTGCCCACTTGGAGTTCTTCTCTACTACAAGACCCCATGGGGAAGTAACATAACATTACTTTTAGGTAGTTCAGAGGTGGGCAAGAGTGAAGAGGGAATTCCCTGCCTGTAGTGACTGCTACAAAAAACGTATTTGTACTAGGCTGTCAGTAGATTAAGATGATTAAACAGAACCTGTGCTCCTATATATTAATTGTTCCCACATTACATCAAGAATCACTCACAAAAGCCTCTCCACTAAATCAGGGGCCCCATCAGAATGCCTACTTACATCAGGTCTATGCACCTTAAGGCAGTGTTTTTCAACTCCAGTCCTCAAGGCACACCAACAGGTCAAGTTTTCAGGATTTCCCTCAGATGAAATGGCTGTGGTGATTACTAAGCCCTGGTTCACACTGGGCTGCGGGAGTGAAATCGCACGATTCCACTCCCTCTGGCAGTCCCGATTTCGGCGCTATTTAGGAGACATCTGTGCAGGGTTCTGCACAGATGTCAATGTAAATCGCGTCCTGAAATCGCAAAAAGTAGTACAGGAACTACTTTTTGAAATCGGTGCAGCGCCGCAGATGCGGCATCGCACCGATTAGGACGGTGTCATTGCCGGCAATTGCCACCGATTTGAGATGCGATTTCACATGTGAAATCGCATCTCAAATCGAACTAAATCGTACCCAGTGTGAACCTGGGCTAAGGCAGTGAAACTGATCAAATCACCTGTGCAAAATAATGGAAAGCCTGAAAACATGACCTGTTGGTGTGCCTTGAGGACTGGAGTTGAAAAACACTGCCTTAAGGTGATCCCAGAAAACCCTTCAATTTAGAGAAGCATGTCCTGCCTCTACCTAACAACTGAACTTTTATTTTCTCCATCAGTTCATCCCCCACAGTTCTTACCTGTTGTATCACTTGGCTCTCCCTTTGGGTTTGTAAGCTCTAAGATGAAGGGCCCTCTGATTCCTTGTGTACTGAATCATATTGTAACTCTACTGTCCGCTTTGTAAATTGCTGTGTAAACTCTTGGTGCTATATAAATCCTGAATAATAATAATATTAATCAGGGTTGCCATCAGAGTGCCCCCTTACATTAATTGTTCCCATCATGAAGCCAGCTTAGATCAGTTGGCCCCACCAGAGTGCCCCCTTACAACAGTTGCCCCCATTAAAATGTCCCCTTAAATCAACTGTCACCATCAGAGTGTCTACTACCTTCAGCACATGGCAGCCAGAGGGAGGGAGCCAGGAGCAAAGCAAGCTACTGGAGTCATACCATATACAAGTCTATGAATCCTCTGTGTGAGAGTGCTGATTGGCCCAGTACCTGGTATTTTGTTCAACTCTCAGAGCAGAACAGAATACAAAGAATAGGTAATTCTGCTGGGAATGGGGGGGGGGGGGGCTAAGACAAACTTGCTGCTATGCCATGAATGGACAATGCTCAGGTTATCTTTAACCACTTGCCGACCGCCTACAGTAGTAGGTTGGCTCTGCTATACCTGTGCGTAATTTCGTGCAATAGCCACTGAGGGGGGGGGGGGGCAAGTCAACGGAGGTGTGATTGTGCGCTGATTGGACACAGGGGATGCCAGCCAGCAGGTCTGGCAGACCCAGTGTCCGCCGACCACCCATGATCATTCCTGGGAGATGCAGCACAGCGTTCTGCCAATGTAAACAAGGCAGATTGCCATTCTGACAGGGAGGAAGATGAAGATCTTTTGTTCCTGCTTAGCAGGAACATGGATATCTGTCTTCACCCTGTCAGAGCAACCCCCACACAGTTAGAAAGTACCCCCTAAGGACGCACTTAACTCTTTGATCTCCCCTGGTGTTAACCCCTTCCCTGTCATTAGTACAGTAACAGTGGATATTTTTAGCACTGATCAATGTAATAATGTCACTGATCCCCAAAAAAAGTGTAAAAATATTCAGTAGGGCTGTCTGATTTGTCTGACGCAATGTTGCAGTCCTGCTAAAAATCATTAATTGCCATTATTACTAGTAAAATAAATAAATAAAAATGCTATAAAAATATCCCATAGTTTGTAGACCCTATGACTTTGGTGCAAACCAATCAATATATGCTTATTGGGAATTTTTTTAACAAAAATATGTAGCTAAATATATATTGGCCTTAAAAGATTGAGGAAATTCGATTTATTTTTATTGGATATGTATGATAGCAGAAAGTAAAAAAAATATATATATATTTTTTTCTAAATTGACGGTCTTTTTTTGTTTATAGTGCAAAAAATTAAAACCACAGAGGTGATCAAATACCACCAAAAGAAAAAATTGTGGGGAAAAAAGGACATTTTATTTGGGTACAGCGTCATTGTGGAAAGCATGTGGCATATGGCATGCTCCCTTATGCCTCAAAGTACCAGGATGCTGACTTAAGTATTGAAATGAGATTGGAATGCCTCTAAATGTAAGGCACTGGGGGTGTGAGGATGGGCTTGGTGTCTGCCTTAGTTTGCAAATTGCTTTCTGCAACACCTCCCTAGAAAGCCACAGATCTGGTGCATATTTTCATCTATTATTTCAATATTTACCTAAATATTATTTCTGACATGACTTTATGTTTTGAGAAGAAGTAGTAAAGCACACTAAGCCTAAGGCAGACACTGCACATGTAATGACTAAATATTATAAAATATCCCATTGGGGAGAATGACCTTTACTTACTGTCTCGGAAACACAATGGGAAGTCAGAGTAAATCTCTCCTAAATAAGTAGATATCCCCTCTTGGGATTTATTCACACTATGTGCGGTCAAATGCATTTTTCCCAATCTTGATACATACAGGTCATTGCTAGGGCACAAAGAAATATAGAAAAAAGTTTGCATTGTGCTCTATTCATAACACAACACTGCTGCATATCTGCCTTTTTTGCAGTGCACTGGATGGCTCTGAATGTCACTGCACTGCAGCATAATCCACTGTGCTGCTGCGCAGATACATGAATTAAGTGGAACTTTAAATAAATAAATAAAGGAAAAAGCAAGCAGTGCAATGCCCTAAAACAAACATTACACGGCTTCTTACTAAGGTTGACACTGACCATGCATTTTTGTGCAGGTTAGGATAAACCTAGCCTTAAAGTGGTTGTAAACCCTTACAGACCACTTTAACCTACAGGTAAGCCTACATTAAGGCTTACCTGTAGGTCCAAGAAATATCTACTTAACCTACACGGTTAAGGAGATATTTTCCAAAAAAGGGGCACCGACGTTTACGGCGCATGTCTGAACGTGCTGTTAGTGAAGGCAATCGTGCCATCACTATCGGCTCCCACACACATGCGCAGGAGTGATGTCATCACTTCTCCGGCCAGTCACAGTACCGAAGCTGTGATACCCATGACTCACTCCGGAAGAGATGGCGGCAGTGGAGGAGGTGATCGAGGACCGCTTCGGGGGCTTCGATCTCAGGTAAGTAATTCATAATGAGCTAGTATGCTATGCATACTAGCTCTTTATGCCTTTCTCTTGCAGGGTTTTTTTTTTCCCAAATTTTTTTAAGAGGTTTTAATTCCTCTTTAAAGAGTAATTCCACTTTCACGAAAAAAAAAAAAAAAATACAAAATACAATTGTTAACAAAGTCATTATTGAAGTACAACTAAAGGCAAAACTTGTTTTGGATAGAGTGGAGAAGGATTAAAACCGGTGTCAGTTTTTACTTTTGTTGTTTTATTCTCTTTACCATTATTATTGAAAGTGAAAGTAAAAGAAAATCCCACATTTTGGGTTGTCCCTAGAAAAGTAATAGAAAAGGGAGCTGTGGTGGCTCAACGTGATTGGCACTGCGCTGACAAGCCGTTCACCTCTGCAGCCAAGGGTTCGGATCCCGGTCTCGGCTACATGTGAATTGAGTTTGGTGGTCTCAGCCCGGCTCCCGGTGGGTGTGCTATGCAAGGTACACCTGTGCTTAGTACGCCCACCCCCCCCCCCCCCACAAAAACCACCACACTTGCACGCACACAAAATTGGTTTAATACGCACGCACTTTGGCCATGCGGTCTCCTAAAGAGAGGCGAAGGACCTACGGGGCTGGCTTGGTGGGTCAGGCCCCCTCACTCCCTCATAGGGGGGAGTCCCTCTGCCCCGATGGGGTCCTGTTGGGCCCCAGTTGGGCTCCCAAGTGGAGCAGGTAGGGCGGGGTGAGTGGGAGGCCCCCCTCACACCCGCCATTGCCACCGGGGGCATGGAGAAGGATGGCGGTTGCCTCCGGGGGGAGGGTCTGCCTACTCCCAACTCCTGCAGTCCGGCTCCTCTCTCTCGAGTTCACGCACAAAATACACTTAAAAAAAAAAAAAAAAAAGAAAAGTAATAGAGGGGAATGTTCCAATTGAGACAATGGTTCTGGTGATCTGGGGGTCTCCAATAAATATTCAAAATGTGTAGGGATTTCCTCTTATGTCCTGTTACTGGGACAGGATGTGAAGGGAAAACTCCCCAGTGGGACAAACAGATGCCAAAAAATTTACAGTCGGGGGTTATAATTTTCACTCATCCTCTGCTGCCGACGGCGCTGGACTCCAGGACAGGTAAGTGTGCTAATATTAAAAGTCAGCAGCTGCAGTATTTGTAGCTGCTGACTTTTAATATTGTTTTTTTCGGCAGACATCCGCTTTAAGCTCACCACACACAATGCAAACTCTTTTAAATCGACAAAAAACGGTGTAGTGCAAAAGCCAGCCTGATTGTATAGAAATTGGATAGTTTAGTTAGGACCTCTGGTTCCAATGTTTTGATAAATTAAGTAACATGTAGTGAGCATTAGACAGATGACAACAGATGCTCTTTTTTAAGAATTTCCCCTCTATTACTGCCATGTCATATTTTACCCTATCACTGGCACACTATTTAAGTTCACACATTGCTAGTAGGACGTCAACCCATGCAGATATATAATTATTAAAGCTAGACATTGGATCTTAGTTCCAGTGTTGGACAGAGTGGGAAAAGGTTAAAATCTCTGTTAGTCTAATACGGTGGTCTGTATCCTCACTGGAGAGTTTTCTGAGTGGTCACCATTAGAGGAAGAGAGTTCGGGAACCCGAACCCCATTGGAGTCAATGGGAAACTGACTTTTAGTAAAAAAAAAAAAAAAAAAATGTGTGGGGGTCCCCCCAAATTCAATAACCAGACCTTTAGGTCTGGAATGGATATTAAGGGGAACCCAGCCATTAATTAAAAAAAAAAATGACGTGGGGTTCCCCTCAAATATCCATAACCCTTCAGGTCTGGTGACGCGTGGCCTGCCTGCCCTATAAAAGAAACGTCAAAGCTCCGGCGCGTCATTCGCGGAGCTGTGCTCTGAATGGATGGATCTTCTCATCGCTGGACCAACCGGCCGTCGCAGGACCGATCACCCGGCGCTGGATAGAAGACAACGTTGGAGCAGGGAGCAGCATCGATCGTCTATTTTCACCGCTGGATTTTTATTTGGTTTAATAAGTAAAGTAATTTGTTCTACGGTGTGTGTGTGTGTTTTTTTTTTCTGAAAACTACTATTTACACTTCCTTCGTGAAATGGCAGCGGTACAGTGTACCCCATTACCATTTCACACAGGGGGGGCAGGATCTGGGGGTCCCCTTTGTTAAAGGGGTCTTCCAGATTCTGATAAGCCCCCTGCCCGCATACCCCCACAACCACCGGGCAAGGGTTGTGGGGATGAGACCCGTGTCCTCATCAATATGGGGACAAGGTGCTTTGGGTGCACCCCAAAGCACCCTCCCAATGTTGAGGGCATGTGGCCTGGTGCGGTTCAGGAGAGATGGGGGGCCGCACTCTGTCCCCCCCTCTTTTCTGCGGCCGGCCAGGTCAATGTGCTCGGATAAGGGGTCTGGTGTGGATTTTAGGGGGAACTCCACGCCATTTTTTTTTTTAAATTTGGGGTGGCGTTCCCCTTAAAATCCACACCAGACCTGAAGGGTCTGGTTATGGATATTTGGGGGGACCCCCGCGCATTTTTTTTCCCGAACTCCGAACCCGGACCCAAACTTTCACCAATTATTCGGGTTCGGGAAAAACCCAAAGTCCGTACCGAACCCGAACTTTACAGTTCGGGTTCGCTCAACCCTAGAAGAGAGGGGAAATATCACGGTTAAGGAAAACTAAAATAAAAGTGGCATATCCTATCAAAGACTTATGGAAGACATTTGACATGAAGACTTTCTAGGTAATGCACGTAATATTTTGCTGCACAATCTGTCAGCATTATTTCATTGGCCTATCATTTGTCTGGTTGCCTAGAAAAGTGATATAGTCATTATGGCAGGCATGGCTCGAAAAACAGCAAGAAAATCAAAGACATATTGAGACAGCACAGATTTCTCTTAAGACTAAATGAAATAGATTTGATTACATAGCCTGAATCTGCTGCCAACAATCTATGGGGTTTATTTAATAAAATCCAGACCAACTGGAGCTGAGCTAACCACCATAGATGTCATTCTAGAAATACACTTTACACTGGAAGAACAGCTTGAACTTAACTTTGAGTAACACCTCCCTCCAATTTGTATTACCAGGCTCAAATAAAAATGTAGCGTGTAGTAACCTGCCTGGTTTATGTATCCTTCTACATCGAAGCTCGGTTACAACTGTTTATGTCTATACTCAAGTCTGCTTATATTTATATCCAGATAAAATTTAAAAAAAGAAGACGTATAAAAAAAAAACAAGGGGCAGACTCGATGGTCTATTCTGTCTTTTCTCTGCTTATAAAATGTTTATGTGTATGAAAATATTCTTCGTTTTCAGTCTCACCCTCATGAGGATACATTACCATGTTACAACAAAAAAAAAGCGTATGCAATCTCAAAATCTATTTTTCAGTTTTGCTTCATGCATAAGGTTTTTCTTTAAAAAAAATGTTGTTGTTTTTTTGTGAATCTGTTGCAAAGCTTCCTATAGGGGTGTATGTACTGTGGGAGGGTGGGGGTCTGTACTGTGGGGGTCTGCACTGTAGGGGTGTCTGAACTGTGGGGGGGGTCTGCACTATAGGGGTGTCTGTACTGTGGGGGGGTGGGGGTTTGCTTCGTAGAGGTGTGTGTACTGTGGGGGTCTGCACTATAGGGGGGTCTGTACTGTGGGAAGGTGGGGGTCTGTACTGTGGGGGTCTGCACTGTAGGGGTGTCTGTACTGTGGGGGTCTCACTATAGGGGTTTCTGTACTGTGAGGGGGTAGGGGTCTGCACTATAGGGATGTCTGTACTGTGGGGGTCTGCACTGTGGGGGGTTCTGCACTGTTGTGGGTTCTGCAGGTGGGTCCAGAGGTGCATGGTGTTGTATCATGTATAGGGGTCCAGAGGTGCAGGGTGCTGTGTAATGTAAAGGGTCCAAAGGTGGTGCAGTGTGTCTGGCACCCCCCCCCCGTGTATGATAAGGAGGGGGTGTGCAAGGTACACATCTATTTATAGATAATATACCCACCTGCACTCTGCACCCTGCACCTACCTGCACTCTGTACCCACCTGCACTCTGTACCCTGTGCCCACCTGCATTCTTGACCCTGCACCCACCTGCACTCTGTACCCACCTGCACCCTGCACTCACCTGAATACTGCATTCTTCACCCTGCACCCACCTGCACTCTGCACCCTGCACCTACCTGCACTCTGTACCCTGTGCCCACCTGCATTCTTCACCCTGCACCCACCTGCACTCTGTACCCACCTGCACCCTGCACTCACCTGAATACTGCATTCTTCACCCTGCACCCACCTGCACTCTGTACCCTGCACCCACCTGCACTCTGTACCCTGCACCCACCTGCACTCTGTACCCACCTGCACCCACCACCTACCTGCACCTGCACCCTGCACTCACCTAACCCCTGCCCTCTGTACCCCCCTGCAACCTGCACTCTGTACCCACCTGCACTCTGTACCCACCTGCACCTGGCACTCTGTACCCACCTGCACTCTGTACCCACCTGCACCTGGCACTCTGTACCCACCTGCACCTACCTGCACTCTGTATCCACCTGCACTCTGTATCCTGCACCCACCTGAACTCTGCACCTCCCACAACCAGTTGCTGTGGCACGCATAAACCCCCCACCCCCCTACTTTGGGGGAAGGTGTGGTGCGAGTTCCTGCACCTTTTCCCTGAGAAGAATGCCCTGGGTGACACTATAAATTAGCACTGTGGCAGGCTGGGGGGACGTGAGAAGCGCGTAATGCCCTGCTGCCTGTCCTGCTGGGGGGGAGGGGGGGTGACACCATGTTTCACCGCACCGGGTCACACCAACCCTAGTGACGCCACTGAACTGGTGCACACAGAATCTGGAGCAGCCGTGAATAGTAACCAATCAGCTTCTAGGTTTGAAGGGGTTGTAAAGGTACAATTTTTCTTTTCCTAAATAGCTTCCTTTACCTTAGTGCAGTCCTCCTTCACTTACCTCATCCTTTGATTTTGCTTTTAAATGTCCTTATTTCTTTTGAGAAATCCCCACTTCCTGTTCTTCTGTCTGTAACTCCACACAGTAATGCGAGGCTTTCTACCTGGTGTGGAGTGTTGTGCTCGCCCCCTCCCTTGGACTACAGGAGAATCAGGACGCCCTCTAACAAACAGCTCCTTTCTCTATCTGCAACATAGAGAGCGTCCTGACTCTCCTGTAGTCCAAGGGATGGGGGGAGCACAACATTCCACATCAGGGAGAAAGCCTTGCATTACTGTGTGGAGTTACAGACAGAAAAAAAGGAAGTGAGGATTTCTCAGAAGAAAAAAGGACATTTAACCTCCCTGGCGTTATGATTCTTTCAGATTTTAGGTGCTGAAAGCGGTACCATTATTTGCAAGGAAATTTGGCGTTTTATACTGTAGGCTTGTAATTCTTAAGAATAACTCACTGAAATCTATCCAAACAAGAGTCTAATAGGCATCCCGGGTATGACATTTTTTTTAAAACAAAATTTTAAATTATAATATAATAAATAATTATAAATAATTATAACAAATAATAATATAATTATAATAAAAATGATTCAATAATGTAATCAAATCAAAATCAGTGAAATGTG
The DNA here is from genome assembly GCA_029574335.1 of Rana kukunoris. Lineage (NCBI taxonomy): Eukaryota > Metazoa > Chordata > Amphibia > Anura > Ranidae > Rana > Rana kukunoris. Next base: position 174,518,487 of record CM056049.1, read on the forward strand.
CTTAGTTGCAGAATTGTCGCTGTCATTATTTTTATTTTTTTATGACGAATTTCCCCACAAATCGCTATCGCTCAATTCTGCAAGTGATTATAATTTATTATCGCTGTTTTTTAGCTGCTCTAAAACCATTTTTGACATAAAGGGACACTTTTGGTTGCTATGGACAATCTACAGTTTGCAGGGAGAAAGAACTGTTTTTATTATATAAAAGGACATGCAGGACACTGGACAGACCACTAGGGACAAGGGGGGTGTGTAATTTTTACATACAGTACTGTAATCTATAAGATTACACTATACTGTATGTATAGTGTTTGTTTACATTTTTGAATATGGCGCCGTTCTCCGCCCCTGTGCGTCGTAACGTCGCAGGGAACGGAGCTTGGTGGCACATGGAGGCACTGTGTGAATCGCGCGAGCACCCGCTCGCTCACACAGCGCGGATGCATCGCTGGATCCAGGAACAAGGTAAGTAAACCCTGTCTGTGCACTCTGCGAGGCGAGCCCGGGTCTGACTCGGGGTTACCGATCTCAGCTCAGAAATCTAACCCCGAGTCAGACTCGGGAATACCGCCAGGGGGGTTAAAAGCAAAATCAAAGGATGAGGTAAGTGAAGGAGGACTGAACTATGGTAAAGGAAGCTTTTGTACCTTTACAACCCCTCTGAGCCCTGGTTCACATTGATGCTACTTGGAAATTGCGCTACTTCACTTGAAGTAGCGTGATTTCCAATTAGCAAGGTCAGTGCGATTTCAGATGGACATCTGTGTGTCTTTATGCACAGATGTCTATTGAAGTCGCACCTGAAATCGGCAAAAGTTGTGCAGGAACTACTTTTGCAAATCAATGCGGCGCTGCAAAAATCGGTGTCGCACCAATTGGAACAGTGCCATTGCCTCCAATAGGCTGCCACATGTCCTGCGATTTGATTTCTCAAATCGCATATTAAATTGCTCCAATGTGAACCTAGGCTTATTGTCAAAGCTTAATTGAACATGCTGAAGTTAGAAGCTGATTGGTTAAAATAACACGGCTGCAGCTGATTCTGTGTGCACCAATTTTAGTAAATCTCCCCCTTTGTAATTAAATATACATACAATGTTTGCAATCAAAGTTCATTTTTACATTATCTCCTCTTCTTTATATGTATAGAAACCCTATATGTATGAACCCTGACTTGTGCGTCATCAAGAGACAAGCAAATATAAAAATGCCCCTACAATTTATTTGTAGCTGGCGTCTGTATCTTACCACATAGCATACATTTTTAATTACCTCCTTTCAACTTCCAGATTCTGTAAAATCACATAAAGCTTAAGGGAGCAACTTGGAAACTGCGTACAGTACAATGGTAGCAGCCAAAATATTATGAGTCATCTTACCATGAGGTACCGGTCTCTAGGGTATATTTCATGACAGTGAACAGAGGTAAACATATGCAGTAAACAGTAGCATCTAATCAAACATCAGGCTTCAGCAATTTAGTGCAGTCTGAGAGATGACCTGTGATTTCTGGTTGGTGGTGTTTACTTTTTGCATATTGTTCTTTGTACTTATTAACACAGAAATCTGATTTAGTGAAGAAGCAGGATATTTAGAGTAGGTGCTAATGTTAATCCACCCAGTTAATATTTTTTATTATTTTCTCAACAATGGAAAAACTAACAAATTTCAGTGCCTAAAGCCTCATACACACGATCGGACTTTCATTGGATAAATCCATGGATTTTTGTCCGAAGGGCGTTGGCCGTGAACTCGTTCTGCATACAGACGGCAGAACTTTTTCAGCCAACATACACAAAACTACATTGTTTTTCAGCTCTTTAGCACCACTCTTTGGGCAACTTCTGCTTATGTTGTCTGATGGTTAGCATTGGTTCGGAGAATGCATGTTTGTACTTTGGATTTTAGTCCATCAGATTTGTGTACACACAATTGAATGAATGAATGAATGAAAACTTATATAGCGCAGCACATGCGAACTTAATCGCCTCTGGGCGCTTGTTGTTCCTGTCTCCTTTGGTATCAAAAGAGATGAGTCTTGATCTTTCTCCTGAATGCTGAGTGGTTCTCCTCCAACCAAATGCTGGTTGGTAAAGCGTTCCATAGTCTGGGACCTTGGACCGCGAATCTCCTATCTCCTTTGGACTTGTACTTGGCTTTCGGTATCCGGAGGAGATTTTAATGGGTGGATCGCAGAACGCGATTGGGATTATGAGCTTTTATTTTTTCGCATAGATAATGGGGAGCATTCCCATGGATACATCTATGCATTAGACAGAGTGCTTTAAAAGTGATTCTGTCTTTTACTGGCAACCAATGAAGGGTTCTCAGTAAAGGTGAGATTGATTCCCAAGGTTTTTTTCCAGTCACAAGTCTGGCGGTCGTATTTTGAACGACTTGTAGACAAGCGATTTGGTACTTGGGGAGTCCGAGGTAAAGGGCATTTGCATAGTCCAATCTTGAATTTACAATTGCTCCCACCACGACCGCTATGATGATCCGGCGTAACACATTTATTGTCGTACAATTTGAAAGCATGGCTATCGAACATTTGAGAAATTCCTGAAGAGAAATGAACACATCTGCGAATCAGCTGCATACCCATAGAAGATAATGGGACTGAATTCGCACATAAGCCGCACCGCAAGGCATAAAATCCGCACACATTTTTTCTGCAATGCGCAGTGCGAATGCATCGCACATATGTTAACCAGCCTCACTGAAAACAATGTATTTAGAAATGTTCTGCGTATTAGATGCGGTTTAAGCCCCAACCAATTCGCATAGGTGTGAATCCGGCCTCAAAAGCAGATGTCAGTAGTCTTAGGCCCCTTTCAGACAGGCACCTCCGCTAAGCGGAATCCACTTGCTTAGTGAGGATCTCTCCCCTGATCCCCACTGAGAAGGCAGGTGACAGGTCCGTGTCCGCTCCACTATGCAGAGAGGACATGTGTGTCCCTTTCCATCCGCCTCTTCGATCTGCTCATCTGTGACTGGTGATTTATGATTGATGTTTGATGTGGGCGGTGTAAGAATCCAATGCTGAAATAGTTTTCGATAAGACAGTGGCTCCAATACCCAAGGGCTAAAGAGGATGTCTATGGAATTTGTGAGTTTAGAACAAACTAAGGTTGATTTACTAAAACAGAAAAGTGCAAAATCTGGTGCAGCTGTGCATACAAACCAATCAGCTTTTTTTTGTCAAAGCTTAATTGAACAAACTGTAGTTGGAAGCTGATTGGCACAGCTGCTCCAGATTCTGCACTCTCCAGTTTTAGAGTCGGTTCACACTGGGGCGACTTGGGATCCGACTTGAGGTCGTCTCAAGTCGTCCCAAGTCGCGCTGTAGAGAAAAACAATGTTAGTGAATGGGAGCGGTGTTATTACACGCTACTCATGTCGCTCCGACTTCAGAAAAGGTTCCTGTACGACTTCAATCCGACTTGTCGCCTCAGAAGTCTGATCACTAGCTACTTTCCATAAGATAACATACATTTCTCAGGCAAACCTCTCCCTCCCCCTCCCTCTCCCAGAGCTGATTGTTGTTTTATTGGCCACTGGAATGTCTCCTGTCTTGGAGATGACTTCAAGTCGTGTTGTAAATCTCCCCAGATCGCCCTGTGGTTCATGCTCAAGTCGTGTCTGAGTCGCCTCTGAAAGTCGCGCTGGAAGTCGTGTCGCCCCAGTGTGAACCGACTCTTAGCAAATCAACCCCACAGTTTTAAGGCCTGATTCTCAGGTTGCAGTTTGCATATTGCAGGTGCATTTTGCGTTTTTTCAATGCACGCTTTTGATCCATTGAAGTCTATGGAACCAAAAAAACAGAAAAAAGTTCCTGGCCCTTACCATAAAATGCACAGATGTGAATATGACCCATAGGAAACCATGTTAAATGGACTGTAGTGTGTTTCTGCAAAACTGAAAGGCCCAGATTCACAGAGAGTTGGGCGCACATTACGCCGCAGACACAGCGCGGAGAGGCAAGCACTGCATTCAGCAAGCTATTGCTCCCAATGCTGTGACGGCGTGGCGTAAATTTCGAAGGCGCAGGCCAGCGTAGGTGGAAGTGGGAGTGACCCCATGCAAATAATGGTCTGAGCATGGTGTAGTGTTTTACGCCTGGCGTATCACGAACTGCGAATGCGCCGTGACGTTGCCGTGACGTGGACACATGAAACAGCACCCTTATGCGCATGCTCACAACCACGCCAGCAAAAATGCCTAAGCTACGCGGAATCACCACGTATGCCGTGAACGTAACTTACGCCCAATACGCCGGCCTGTGTTCTCTGGTGCAGACCTTTGCATGTCTGTTGCCGGGTTGCGCCTCATCTATGGGGAAAAACTTTACGCCGGACATACAATTTACGCGCACCTCGCGTAGCATGCGTCGTACGTTCGTGAATCGCTGTATTTCCCTCATTTGCATGTTTGAATGCCTAATCAATGGGAGCAGGCGTATGTAAGCTACGTCGGCGTAGGCTGGCCAGTTTTTAGGCGTATGTTGGTTTGTGGGTCTGGTGCACAGATATACGCCGGCGTAAATTTGCACTTACGGGCGCACATTCAAATACCACCAAAAGAAAGCTCTATTTGTGGAAAAAAAAGGACGTCAATTTTGTTTGGGTGAAACATTGCACAAACGCGCAATTGTCTGTTAAAGTGACGCAGTGCCGTATAGCTAACAGTTCTCTGGTCAGGAAGGGGGTCAATTCTTTTGGGGCTGAAGTGGTTAAGCAGTTTCAGCAACAGTTTTTTTATTTATTTTTTATTTGGGATAGAGGTTTTACAAAAATAAATAAAAGCGTATAATTCTACTGATGGTTTCAGTCCTCAAACTTCTACATCTGAAGGACAACATGTTCTTTTGGAAAGCAACAGACATACCGGCCAGATCGCTCAGTAAAAATAAAAGAAAGAAAGCCAAAAAAATGCATTTAAATATGGTTAAGCTGCAATATAATAAATGTTTGCTTTTAAGTTTAATACCACTTTAAACTATAATGTTTATAATACTTATTAACAAACTACCCACAGTACCCTTATAATCCACATAACTTGCAGAAGCAAAATACTCCATGAGACGTATTTAAACCCTGTAAATCTGTATAAATAAACTGACAAACTGTCTGCTTTACACATCCTTGTAATTTTTTGTTTAATCTACACCGCATGCCTTGGAGTTCTGTTCTGTAAGCAGAGAAAAGGGGAATCAGCTAGGATCATGGCAGAAAGCCAAATTTGTCATCACACATTTTCAACCATACAAGGAATTCTAGAAAGATCCTCTGCATTCAGAAACTTTACAAAATAAATCATTTACAATAGAAAGTAATTTATACCGTGTGTAAACTGTGCTATTGTTTGCAGAAGGCAGCAGGCCATAGTAATCGGTCAGAATTTTTTTTGTTCAGTGAAACATAAGATCAGACTGGTAGCTGTAGGTAGGGATGAGTAGAGTGATTTTGTCACTTGCTGCAGGTATTTAACACTTTGTGTGGGTCAGCTTAGGGCGACCACTTTTCCAAACTACGGCCTCGTACACACAACCGTTTTCCTCAACAAAATATATCAAGAAAAATGCTGGCAGAGCTTTTTTGCCGAGGAAAACGGTCGTGTGTATGTTTTTCGACAAGAAAACTGCCGTGGATCTCGACGAGAAAAAAAAGAGAACATGTTCTCTTTTTTCTTGTCGGAGTCTCAATTTCCTCGTCGTGTTTCTCGTCGGGCTGGTTTACGACGAGAAACACGTTCATGTGTATGCTTAGAAACCTGCACATGCTCAGAATAAAGTATGAGACGGGAGCGCACCTTCGGTAAAAGTAGCGTTTGTAATGAAAATAGCACATTTGTCACGCTGTAACAGACTGAAAAGCGCAAATCGTCTCTCACCAAACTTTTACTTAACACACAGTAACATGAAATTAGCAAAAGCAGCCCCAAGGGTGGACCCAGTGGAATGGAACTACCCTTTTATAATGCCGTCATACGTGTTGTACGTCACCGCGTTTGAGAACGACAAGATTTTGTCTTGACAGTGTGTATGCAAGGAAAGCTTGACAAGATTCTCGACAAGCCTGACAAGAAACACGTCAAGGAAAACGATGTTTCATTTACGACGAGATTCTCGGTCGTGTGTACGATGTCTACCATTCAGGGACACCTTCCCTTTCCAAAAATCAGCTTGTGCTGTAACAAATCACAGCACAGTGATTGGACACAAGAGGCAAGATTTATGATTTCTCCAATCACAAGCAAAGGGCAGGATTGCGCTCCTCCAGATATCCCCGGCCAGGACAAGTACTGTCAGTGAGTAAAGCGGTGATGTGGTGGCCTTTTTTGGGGGCATAAGATTGGCCCGGGGGGGGGGGGGGGTTGCCATGTCATTTTCATTTCGGGACACTGTATTGTCCTGGAATGATTGTGCCCGGGACAGGCCTGCAAAATGTGGGACTGTCCCCGGCAATCCGGGACATGTGGTCACGCTAGGTCAGCTACTCCTGCTGCACACTGTGGTTCCTCCTGCTGTCCTGTACTTTCTGTAGAGATGTACTAGAAGTATGGAAAATGTATGGCAGAGAGCATGGCCTGTGGCAGGGGGAGCAATTATTCTACACGCATGGAAGCCAGGGAGCAGCAAAAATGTGATACAACTATAAATAGCGCTACCTCTAAACATGTGAAAAAGGTGTTTTGATCACAAAACATTAAAAATATCCCAAAAATGTACATAAATAGTGCATGATGGTATATGTAAATCACTAATATACCAAAACAGGAGAGGTTGATTGCCACTATAGAGCACTCTCATACCCCTCAGTCACTGATGACATTAAATAGTGAACATCAAAATAAATGAAAATAAAATTATGTGTTCAAATTAATCTACTTAAAATGAAGCAACAATTAAAAATTAGGAGTTCAAAAATATTATAGCAAATACAGTCCATAAATGTTTACCACATAAAATGCTAAACACCCGTGCTCTGTGCCAAATTCCAGAATATGTTGAAATCGTGTCCAAAGAAAAGTGATGAATCCTCCACCAAACAATGAATTGGCTTCTTACCAGATCGCCATGATCCCTTATGACAGGGGATCATGAACAGCATATAATAGGTAGTCACTTCCAGCCACGCAGTTCAAACAAATTCAATCCTTAACATTGGGTCTCATCCAAAAGTGATTACAGATCACCAGCATAAATGCCCACCATGTAAAAAACAATAACAGCTCCACATAGCGCATTAGATGAGTAGAAACTTTTATTAAAAAGTTGTATTGAACTTACAAGCATGCAGTAAAATAATGCCTAAAATCTGATGTGCCAGCTGGTACACAAATTTCCAGACACCCGTCCTCTGGGAAAACGTTTGGAGCTCTTGGGTGACGACAGCGCACCGCTCCGCCCAGCAGCAAAAATGTGGCTTATCAACACATGGGCAACCTGAAAGTATATATTCTCTTCTTTTATAGGCTACGTTGTTTTGTAGTAGTGAGTAAGGACAGGATAATCTTTATTATTTTTTACGGTAGGGGTTTGTAAGAAAAAAACCACATAACAAACATGTTATACTTACATGCTCTGTGCAGTGGTTTTGCACAGAGCAGCCCCGCTCCTCCTCTTCTCAGGTCCCCTGCAGGCACTCTGGGCCCCTCACCCTTGCTGAGTCAGTAAACACTCTGTGTTTATAAGACACAGAGAGCACGGTTTAGCCCCACCCCCTGCTCCCTCTTTACTGACTGTGACTGAGAGCAGTGACAGCCAATGGTTCCTGCTAATGAATCTCAGCCCATGAAGTGGTAGAGATCCGAGAGAGCCACGGCTCTCGCGCACATTGCTGGATCGAGATCGGGCATAGGTAAATATTAGGAGGGGCTAAGGGGCTGAGGGGGGAGCTGCTTGCTGAAAGTTTTTTACCTTCATGCATAGAATGTATAAGGATAAACAACCTTTATCCTTTAGAGCCACTTTAACCACTTGAGGCCCGCGCTACCGTCGGATGACGGTGGCCTGAAAATCCAACATGCCGTCATTTGATGGCATGTCATTCTGGCTTTCCCAGCGCGCGCTGTACAGCGCGCTGCGGGGAAGCCCTGTGTTGTCCGTGTCCCTTGGACACGGCCAATCACAGATCGCGGCAAACGGCCAATCAGAGCGGCTGTTTGTGATGTGATCTGTGGGCCAATGAGAGATGATCTCTCATAGATCATCTCTCATTGCCAGCTCACACAGAGACAATGTCCTGTCTCTGGAAGGGAGGAGCCCGATCTGTGTTCCTTCCTACATAGGGACACAGATCGGTCACCCCCCCAGTCACCCCCCCCCTCCCCCTACAGTTAGAACACACCTAGCATACACATTTAACCCCTTCCTCACCCCCTAGTGTTAACCCCTTTAATGCCAGTCACATTTATACTGTAATTAGTGCATATTTATAGCACTGATCGCAGAATAAATGTGAATGGCGCCAAAATGTGTCAAAAGTGTCCGATGTGTCCGCTATAACGTCGCAGTACCAATAAAAATCGCAGATCGCCGCCATTTCTAGTAAAAAAAAATAAAAAAATAATAATTCTCTCCCCTATTTTGTAAGCGCTATAACTTTTGCGCAAACCAGTCGCTTATTGCGATTTTTTTTTTTTTACCAAAAATATGTAGAAGAATACGTATCGCCCTAAACTGAGAAAAAAAAATGTGTTTTTTTTTTTAATTGGGATATTTATTATAGCAACAAGTAAAAAATATTGTATTTTTCTTCAAAAGCTCTACTTGTGGGGAAAAAAGGACGTAAATTTTGTTTGGGAGCCACGTCGCACGACCGCGCAATTGTCAGTTAAAGCGACGCAGTGCCGGAAGCTGAAATTTTACCTGGGCAGGAGGGGCATAGCAAGACTCTGACAGCCACATGCATGACACTCAGAGGCAAAGGCATGATGGGAAGTGTAGTTTTGCAACAGCTGTAGGTCCGCTAATTGCATATCCCTGCTCTAGATGGTTCTCTCCAAATTCACCATTCAGGATTCTCCAGCTCTTTTAACCAGACCACCAAGTAAAATGCTTGATACATTTGTTTGACCTCTCCTTACAAGATGGTCAAACAGGGTTGTCTAATGATGCTAGATAGGCCTGAATGGTGAATTTGGAGAGAACTATCTAGGGAGATTAAGACACCCACGGTGGGGAAGGCGTTCAAGACCTATTTTGTGTATAGGTCATAAAGTTGGGGTGAATATTTTTTTTACTGGTGGTGGCGAACATGTGGTGATTTGCTTAACATAACTCTAAGGACCACAAGGACACTCCTAAAGACTTTACTTTTCTTTTTTCTTGTATATATGGTCACATATTCAGTGTTATAAAAACATTTGCAAGAGCCCCACCCCAAAGCACAGCCCCCATGTTGAGGGCATGTGGCCTGGTGTGGTTTAGGAGGGGGGCGCTCGCTCACCCCCCTTCTTTCCTGACCTGCCATGCTCGGATAAGGGTCTGGTATGGACTTTGAGGGGACCCCATGCTGTTTTTTTTTTTACAATTTTAGCTTGGGGCTCCACTTAAAATCCATACCAGACCGAAGGTCCCATTGGGGGAGGGGGGGGCACAAAGTTGTTGTTTTTTAACAGCAAATGTTTTTTTTTTTTTTACTAAGCTATCAACGGGCATGACAATTGACAGCTGATGACTCATTGGTTGTTAAGGATGCCGTGCCCGACTTCCCAGCCCTGCTCCTTAACAACCAGCTTTTACTGCACCCTGATCAGGCAAAACTTTGCCCAATCTGGGCGCAAAATGCACTGTGCAGCATGAAGTGCATTGCAGGGCAGTCAGCGGGGCAAATGCCGGTGAACAGCCAATGTACAGCCCTAACTCATGCTCAGGCCAAACCATTTGCCCAGCACTATTCACAAGTTATGATTTTGTATTTCGTATAATTTTGTGTTTTTTATTAACATAATTTGTTTATTGATATATATATATATATATATGTACGAAGGTGAGATACACCAGAGAGGGGTTCCCACCATCACTCATTACACAAGTTATACGCATTAATATATATGTATAGGACAGTGCTGCACATTATCACTATATTTATATATATATATATATATATAATGTAGCAGGTAGAGCAGAGTTGCAGAGCTGTCTGTTGCGGCAGTGTGGGCTTTTTCACCCCCCTTTCTCTCTTCAAACAGACACCCAGAACTGCTTGTTTGTAAACTCCCTATTGGAAGTTGTCTGTAAACTCCCTATTGGAAGAGCCTGAGCCAATCATCAGGCAGCAGCAAAGGACTGTGGGTGAGGAGATAAAAAGCAAGAGGAACTAGGCCAGAGCCTCTTTTTTTCCTGCACCCCATCAGGAGAATATCTCCTGCACTCTATGTGTGTATGGAATTGCGGCCTTAAAAAAGATTGCGTGTGGGCTCCAGAGCATTTTTCACAATGTAAAAAATGGGCATTAAAAATTTAGAACATGCTCTAAATTTTCACGTAGTTTTTAACATTGTCGTTTTTAATGTCCTAAAATATGGTCGTGTGTGGGCTTTAACGACGTGAACAAAACACGCATTCTCAGAGGCAAGTTATGAGAGGGGAGCGCTCGTTCTGGTAAAACTAGCGTTCGTAATGGAGATAGCACATTCACCATGCTATATGAAAATTAAAAGTGTACTACAGCGCTAATTAAATAATTAATCCCAGGAACACCAAATAAAATACCAAATAACACAGCTGCTATCCATGTGATACCAAATCAAACAGTGAGAAAATTATTATATAATAGGATGCGCTAATATTAACTTATGGGTGTAAATCATACAAACAAACAAATCAGGGAGAAACAGTCTCCATATGTGTTAGAATTCATGTGATTAGTCCTTAATCAGGTGCACAGTGAAGGCAGCAGCACAAATTCCATAGAGGAAAAACCTTTACAAAACATAAACGATGCCCTCCTTCACTAAGAGTGTGGATCCCAGTCCTTCAAACTGTGAATCAGGTGATCAGGCACTCGTATGCAGATGGATATGAAAAAAAGGGAAAGAAAAACCTCATTGCACAAACATCGGATAACAGGCGGATAATGCGATCCAAAAACATCAACAGATGCACTCACGAATCCCCGCTTAGTACAAGCATGAAACGCCACTCAGTGTGCTGTCTCCTCAACTCGATCCGATGGACTCGGATTCGAGCGAGACTCAGATTTGCTCAGTTCCCTTATTTTATGACTACCTCTCCAGTGTGGGTTATATTTGGCAATGGCCCAAAATTTCATTTCTCTGGGATTTTTATGATGACACACATCAAAATGTCGGGACACATTATGTTTGGGGAAGGCCTTCTGAATATTTTGGACATGCTCCCTGATGCGCTTCCACATTGGTCGCTTAGTCCGTCCAATATATTGAAGCGAACAGGAGCACTCCAAGACATAAACTACCCCCTCAGTCCTACAGGTAATCAGGTCCTTTATGTCATATTCCTTTTTAGTGACCGTGGATATAATTTTGAACATTTTTGACCATTAAAGTTGGTCTGTCTACACGCAAAACACTGTTTGCACGGAAAGAAACCTTTTCCCTGGAAAAAGGTGAGTGAATTATTTCTTATTGGCGGGTCAGGGATGTTTTTCGCTACCATGTTTGTGCAATGAGGTTTTTCTTTCCCTTTTTTTCATATCCATCTGCATACGAGTGCCTGATCACCTGATTCACAGTTTGAAGGACTGGGATCCACACTCTTAGTGAAGGAGGGCATCGTTTATGTTTTGTAAAGGTTTTTCCTCTATGGAATTTGTGCTGCTGCCTTCACTGTGCACCTGATTAAGGACTAATCACATGAATTCTAACACATATGGAGACTGTTTCTCCCTGATTTGTTTGTTTGTATGATTTACACCCATAAGTTAATATTAGCGCATCCTATTATATAATAACATTCACCATGCTGTAACTGACTGAAAAGCGCAAATCGTCTTTTACCAACACAAAATCAGCAAAAGCAGCCCCAAGGGTGTGCCAACCCAAATGGAACTTCCCCTTTATAGTGCGGTCGTACGTGTTGTACTTCACTGCGCTTTGCTAAAGCATTTTTTTTTCCCGCGATCGTGTGTAGGCAAGGCCGGCTTAACAATAATGGTTTCTAGACCATTAAAAATGGTTGTGTGTATGTGGCATTAGCTTCAAAGCATACACAAGCACAAATAGCATGAAGACCCTTGTAGAGCTAAAAACTCCACTTGAACACTCGAATGAAAACATACTGTATAAACTTTGAATGCACAGCTATCTGAAGGGACCTTTACTGTGTTGCATGAGGAAGAAAAAAAATATTGATGTCTACGGTATATACTTTACTGTTCTTTTATGTTTTTGATACTTTTAAGTGCTGTCAAGGGATCAAGTTTAATAGAGATTTTCGAAGAGCCACTTTTATGTTCCTAGTTTTAAGCTGCTGTCTATTTCAACCATGTTCTCTTAAAAATTGTAGCATTGGTGATCTAAAGAGAAAGAGCCTAGACAGGAGAGGGGCAGACGTGTCAATAACCACTGCATTTACCAGGATGTTAATGGAAGGAAATGATGATGTATAGCTTTTGTATAGTGCTACTAGCACATGACCTGCTGTCATCTTAATACTTCATATAATCGTGATTGCAGCTTTAAATAGTGCAAGCTGATAGGTATCATTGCTGGCATTCACAAAATGACACTGAACAAGGAATCAGCCGCTTCTACTAGCTGTGATCAGCCAACAAAGTACTCACTGAATCTTCTTGGTAAAGTTCTTTGATACTATTCCTCCTTCTTTCTGCTGTTCTTCATGGTTACCTAGAAAAGGAAACATCAATAGACAGATTAAGCCACACAGATAGAAACACCAGCTAACAATGTATTTAGTTTATAGCTTTAGAAAAAAAATAACCGTGGGAAATGTATTAATTCAGCATAATTATGTCTACTTTACATTTTTTAAACATAAACTAGCTTATTTTATAAGGCAAGGAGAAGAATATTGATGTGCAAAGGGCAGTACAGGAAGTTAATGGGTTACAAACAAAATAGGTTCTTTAGGATTGTTCCTAAAGGGGTTGTAAAGGTTCATGTTTCTTCGCCTTAAAGGGGTTGTAAAGGTAAAAAAAATGTTCCCTAAATAGCTTCCTTTACCTTGGTGCAGTCCTCCTTCACTTACCTCATCCTTCCATTTTGCTTTTAAATGTCCTTATTTCTTCTTAGAAGTCCTCACTTCCTGTTCTTCTGTCTGTAACTCCACACGGTAATGCAAGGCTTTCTCCCTGGTGTGGAGAATGCCTCTTGAGGGGGAGTGGGCAAGCAGGAGGGTCAGGATGCTCTCTACTTTGCAGATAGAGAAAGGAGCTGTGTGTTAATGGGAGTCCTGACACTCCTGCTCACCCCCTCCCCCCTCAAGAGGCTTTCTCCACACCAGGAAGAAAGCCTCGCATTACAGTGTGTAGTTACAGACAGAAGAACAGGAAGTGAGGATTTCTCAGAAGAAATAAGGACATTTAAAAGCAAAATCGAAGGATGAGGTTAGTGAAGGTGGACTGCACTAAGGTAAAGGAAGCTATTTAGGGAAAAATGTTTTACCTTTACAACCCCTTTAATGCATTCTATGCATTAAGATGAAAAAACATCTGATGTTTTTCGGCCCTCCAGCCCCCCCGTTTACTTACCCGGGCCCTTGAAAGTCCCACGCCGTGAACGAGCAGGCTTATCGACTGGGCTTTTCGGCTCATTCATTGGATGATTGATAGCAGAGCAGCCATTCCATTCCGCAGCTGTCAATCAAACCAATGATGCGGCTTGCCGGGTGGTGGGGCCGAGTGATACAGTCGGCGGCTATAGCCACCGGCTGTATCACGGGACCGCGCCCGCAAGCTAACCGCCTTGGGAGAGAGCCTTATATGACTGCTTGTTGGAAAAAACTTGCATGCATTTTGGTACATTTTACATACATTTTTATATTAAGCCCCTTGCACACGGGCATCATAATTTACTGATGTTCACTCAGGAACATGTGACACCTGTGTGCAAGGAGCCAAAACTGCGGAGTTGAATTACTAAAGGCCAATAGATTGTGCGCTTTGGGAAGTGCAGTTGCTCCAGATAACATCTCCTCCAAGTGGGGCTCAGTTTATCAATACCCCAAAATATGAGGCCAGAAGGGTCTCTGTTATGTTTACACCTGAAATGTAGGGACACACTGTGATCTTTATATCCGATGCTAATGTTATATATATCTTCCGACACACATTGACAAATACGGAATGATAAAACGTGTGACCACACGACTTGTCTATCTGCCAGCTGATTCGAACTCTACCCAGGAATCACCACAGACCACAATCCTAGAGTGTCCTGCAGTCCGGGCAGTCATTATCACTATATTAACCATTGCTCTATTGTAATTGTATATTAGTAAGTGGGGTTATGGGAATAAAATGCCTAACTGGATTACGCTATGAGGTCTGTTTCCCTTTGTTATGATATACTGAGACTGGTGAAAGATCCCTATCTGGAGTGACCTAATGAGGTGAAAGGCACAATTATAAGGGGTTTATATCTGATAGATTCAGTGAGTGCAAACTTTGAGGGGAGCGGGATCACGAGGTATGGTGAAGGATCTGTATATCTATACACCTGACATATCCTAAGTAAACACTGAGTGGATAAAGCTTTTTTTTGTACTAGCCTTTTAGGAAGCAATTAAGTTTGGACCATTTGGAATCAAGTGGTTCCTTATATTGATGAGCGCTACTTTTGCTTTTTTTAATACTAATTAACATTTTGATCGTTTAAAGCATATGACACGTTTATTGATTTTTTGTATGTTATAATAGCATCTCAAATGTTCATATATGCTAATTGAATTCAATTTCCATGAGCGCCAGATTAGTGATTTATTTTGCTTTTAGGTTATTGTATGTTTGTTATTTAAAACATTGCCTTTCTCTTAAATGTGCCTTTCTCTTAAATGATTGACTGCCAGTATCACCATTTTAGGTGACCTAATTACATAGTTAATTTGGTTAAAAAAACAAACAAATCCAAAGTCAAAAAGAAAACCTCAATATACACTCTTCAATACACACAGTTGATCCAGAGGAAGGCAAAAAAACCTCCAATAAAGCATAATCAAATTTGTTCCAGTGGGGGGGGGGGGGGGTTCCTTCCTGATCCAGTAAGAGGCAATCAAATATTCCCTGGATCAACTTTACCTATAAATATTAGTATCCAGTTATATGTGTACGTTTAGGAAAGAATCCAGGCCTTTCCTAAAACAATCTACTGAGCTTGCCATATCCAGCTTTTGAGGGGGTCTATTCTACATTTTTACAGCTCTTACTGTGAAGAAGCCCATCCATAATTGGAGATTAAATATCTTTACCTTTAGACGTAAAGAATGACCCCTTGTCCTCTGTGATGACCTTAAAGTCAATAACTCAACACCAAGTTCACTATATGGACCACTAGTGTATACACGTTGATCCTATCCCCCATTAATCTCCTCTTCTCAAGAGCGAATAAATTAATTTCCTCTAATCTTTCCTCATAGCTGAGCTCCTCCATGCTTCTTATCAGTTTGGTTGCCCTTCTCTGCACATTCTCCAGTTCCTTATATCCTTTTTGTGAACTGGCACCCAAAACTGAACTGCATATTCTAGATGAGGTCTTACTAATGATTTGTACAAGGGAAAAATTCTCTCTCTCTGCAGTCCATACCTCTCTTAGTACAAGAAAGAACTTTGCTCGCTTTGGAAACCGCAGGAGGATAGACAATTTTCAACTGACATATGGGTACTCATCCAGCAATGCATCAGTGTAGTACTAATGCCTCTTTTCTCCAATGCCAGCCTGTCATTTGTTCCCAGACAGAAATCTTAGCTTTGGCTCCACTGTGTCATCACATCAGTCGACTACTTAGCTAACGTGCACAAATAGTGTATATTTTTTAATTTCCTCCAATTGGCCTGATGAACACTGGAAGCAGCAGTGAAATACTTAGAGAGCTAGTCTGTATAATTTTCATTTGACCTTTGAACATTCCATGTTTTATTTGCGGAAAACGCACTATATACGTGGCAGTAATGAGGCAGTACATTAGTTATTTTAATGGATCTTAATTATAAAAATGATCTATGCTAGCAGTCACTGTCCTGATTCTTCCCTCCCTGTCAGCTGTTCCTTGGTTTATTCGCATCCTCAAAGTCCTTTGATGCAGCTGTTACTTGAGGGTGTAAGAAGGGTCATTTTCCACCAAGAATCCTTTTCACACTTAAGTTGGTTAAGGATGTTAGAAAATAGAACTCTTTTTTTGAGCTCTAATAATAGTTATTTTGTGGCATTCAGTAATCTACAGGAGACACCACCATTTTGGATTCAGACAGTTGGCCTGAACATGGGTTGAAACAATGGAAGCATTAGGTCTCATGCATATCGGATGTTTTTTTTCTGCTGCTTCTGGAGGCATTTTTTCCTGCCTCTTAATGTCCCCGCATGCTAGCCTCTGGGGTTGATTTACTAAAACTGGTGCTCTCAGACTCTGGTGCAGCTGCACATGGTAGCCAGTCAGCTTCTAACTTCAGCGTATTCAGTTTCTGTGCAGAGTTGCACCAAGTTTTGCACACTCCAGTTTTAATTAACCCCTATGCATCTGCTCATATAGACATTTAGAGGAGTTTAGAAGTGGGAGCGTTTAGAGCAGAAAATACTGTTGTTGCACCTAAACACGTCTAAATGTGTGTAAACTCACCTTAGCCATAGGCATGTTTAGTGATTTAACATTAATGCATTTCAATGGGCAGAATAAATTAATATTCCGGCCAATGAAACAAATAAACACCCAAGTGATTGATGTGCCTAAACATGCCTAAACGCGTTACACGAGCGCGGAGCATTTTTTTTGCCAAAACTCTGTTGCCAGGAAGAAAGGAGTCTAGGAAAGTTAACAAAACGTTTGGTGTGCATGAGGCCATAACAGGGTGCTCACTGTTACTGACATCATTAACCTGTACAAAAATGTTAACAAACATGTGCCGAGATGGCGCGCCCTGACACAGTTACTGGCGCCCAGTGGAAAGCTCCCGATTGCTACTTGGGGTCAAGAGCTTTCCGATCATGTGACCGATGTGACAGCCAATTGTGGCTGTCAACAGAAGCGGCCTCATCCTTTAAAGGTGCACAGGCACAGCCTCCCCTATCCTTGCCACCCCCTATTCATGTGTCCAGCCCTCATCAGGACTTCAGGCACACGGAAAAGCTGCAGTGATGCCGAGGAGAGCAGGGGAAACCAAAGCCTTTCAGGAAGCACTGCCCGCCATAGAGGGGAAGGAAAAGCTGCAGTGATGCCGAGGAAGAGAGCAGGGGAAACCGTTGCCTGTCGGGAAGCACTGCCCGCCATAGAGGGGAAGGAAAAGCTGCAGTGATGCCGAGGAGGAGAGCAGGGGAAACAGTTGCCTGTCGGGAAGCACTGCCCACAATAGAGGGGAAGGAAAAGCTGCAGTGATGCCTAGGAGGAGAGCAGGGGTAGCTGTTGTCTGTTGGCAAGTGCTGCCTGTCATAGAGGTGGTAAGTGCCAGGCTCCTAACTGACCGACCGGATTCCCACCCCCCAAAAAAAACTAGCGGTCACGTGATCATAAACCCCGCCCCGCCACCCAGCATCAGAAACCTCTTAAAGGGCTGGGTTAAGATATTGAAACGCTACTAATTGGTAAAACAGGAAAGCTGGCTATATACCAGTAGAATTTCATTTGAACTCTTGTTAGAAATTCTTAAAAATCTTTTCGTCAGAGCTTTCCATCTTGCCATTATTGAGTCAACTAACTTTGTTTGAAAGCTTCTAAAATTTATTCCAGCCCTAACACTCTAATGGAATCTCAGATGTTATTAGGGCCAGTTCACACCAGAACATGGTGCAGGAAAACCATGTTTCATATGCATCATGTTCAAGGCGCACTGCACTTGCGATCTGCAGTGGGTGTCTGTCTTAACTTAATGACACCCCAAATGCAGGTCGCAAACACAATGCATTTACTGCCCTGGATCACATGGTAAACTAGAGTACCATGTGACACAGTTGCTGTGTGATTTTTTTTAAGTAGTGCAGGCATTACTTTTGGAGCGGTCCAACGTAATATCAGCCTATTGAAATGAATGGACTGAAATCACACTGCACCCTGATTGCACGTGAATCACACAGGAATGCACAGTGCGATTATGGTTGCACTAGGTGGACTTGTGTCTTTTTTCAACCTAACTATGTAACTATGTGCAATTCATAGTGTAATCTAATTCTAAAACAGGTTTATTTTGTACCTGGCACATGTCCATTACAATAGGTATATTTTTTCCAAAACAAAATTCACATTTATGGTTAGAATTTTGTTTGCACAGATTTACATACATGTATGCACCTGTACACACCTATACGCTTCTGTGTATAAACATCAATAAATGATTATGTTCACATGCAAGAAGCCTTTAGAAAATTCTGCAAGAATCTGGCTTGAAGCAATGGTCTTGTAAGGACTAAAAACTCTGGTAGTTTTAGGTTAGCAGTGAGTTGGTAATGTTTAGCGAGACACGGGCTCAATTTGTATCCATGAAGCTGTTATTCACACACAGTGGGAATGTCAGTTCAGCAATAACAGATGCTGTGCATTCATTAAAAAAATTATTCTGAATGGCGCAGGAAAGACCGATATGCTCTAATGGTAAGCACAAATTACAAGCCTATTAGTTAAAGTCCAAATGAGACAAGCCCATATAAGTCTATAAATAAATAAATATATATATATATATATATATATATATATATATATATATATATATATATATATATATGGCTGTGTAGCCTCAGTGGCAGCTACCCATAGAGAAAGGTAAACTCTGTAGGAAACACTAGGGGGTGCCAGACTAAGTGTAGCAGGTAGAACAAATGGATGTATTAAAAGTCAAATGACAACTTACATAAAGGATACAATAATTAGACATATTAAGAGGTCTATGGCCGATGTAACGGGGCTTCCTGATGACCTCAGGAAGCTTAGTTACATTGGCCATAAACCTCTTAATATGCCTACCTATGTTATCCTTTATGTAAATTGCCATTTGGCTTTTAATAAATCCATTTGTTCTACCTGCTACACTAATGCTGGCCATACACTCTACGAAAAACAAACGTTCGGTCATTAGTGCAAATGATATTGCCATCATGTAATGACCGATAATTCGGTCAGTGGACATAAATACATTTTTTTTTTTTTTTTACATATACCTAGTGCAGAAAGTTAAGACGGAAAACACATTAACCTTCCGATTTATCGTTCGTTCGGCAGAAAATTTCCAAACTTGTCCTTCGTTTTTTCGGCTCAAAAACGTCCAAACAATTATCGATTTTGTGCCCATTAACTGTTCGAAAAATGAACAAACTGTCTGAACGACCGAATTTCGGACGATTTTTCGTATAGTGTAGTCTGGCGTCCCCTAGTGTTCCCCTTTGTGTCTTAATTAGTACAATCTGGCTGTTCAAGCAGTGCAAAGCTGGACCTACTGACTATGAGCATATAACGTATCATTTACAAGAGCAGCAAACTTTGCAAATGTTTACAGTTTTGAATCAAATAAGTGTAAAGGCTGACTGCAGGTCAGCCTGTGTTTGTAGGAGGAGTCGGGAGGTATTTAAACCCACTCTCCTTCCTCCTTCTGGGCGTCGGTTTTCTGGTGGGACGACCCGTCTGACGTCACTTCCGGTTTCGGCTCTGTCAGCAGGACGTGAGGCTCCACGAGTGGCCCCCCTGTCTACCTTTTATTCTACAGGTTTCTGGAGTCAGTCGGGGGGGCCCCCCACAGGCGAGCGGCGGCCACCTCCATCTGGGCGGTATGGGGGATCTACGGGCTGGGGAGCTCTCCACGCTACTTCCTTGTGTGACGTCAGAGGGCCGACAGGTGCTCCAGGAGTCGCATGCTGCGGTGGCTGATGGCTGCAGCAGAGCGGGAGTTGCTTCCTCCCTCCTTACTGTTCGGGGGCCCGCTCCTCTTTCTGCGGTGGAGTGGTTGCAGGGGGAGCGTGTGTTCGCTCTTGGTAGCTGGGGGGGCTTGGCTGAGTGGTTGTGGGGGTTCCCCAGTCGGGGGGAGGCGCAGTACGAGGTCTGCTTGTTCTCAGGAGTAAGTTAGGGGGCGGGCAGGGCAAGGTTCACTCCACATGGTGTCAGGGGGAGGGGAAGGATCTGTGGCTGTCAGCTCTGGCCATATGCAGCTTTCTATCTATACGGTATGTATACTCCTTACAACACAAGTTCAGCTCCATTCATGTGTATACTCCATGTCCAGCTCTGTAATTCACTACTGTCATGCATCTCCCCCTGTCTCAGGGTTCTGGTTGCTTTATGTTTTCATGCCTTTATGTTTCTTGTGCGTCCACATTTCCCGTCACGGTTCTCACAGTTTCAGGGTCTCATGCGACTACATTTTCATAGTATCATTTTCCCATGCGTTTCGTTTCCCTTGCATATTATGTCTCTGATGCGATTATGTCTCTGATGCGTTTATGTCTGATGGTAGTTCTCATGCGTTTACGTTTCTCATGGCAGGTTCTCATGCAGTTACGCTTCTCATGGTATTTTCTCATGCGGTCACGTTTCTCATGCAATTACGTTTCACATGGTAGTTTATCATGCGATTACGTTTCTGGATTTTTTGATCCTAGCCCCTAGTTGGATAAACACACCCCTGATGACGGCCTTGTGGGCGGCCCACACCACCACCGGGTCAGATACGGAATTTGAGTTTATGGAGAAGTATTCCTCCAAATGTTGATGTAAGAGGATTGCTGTGGATGGGTCTCTAATCAGGGCATTGTTGACTCGCCTGAGGTACGAGTTAGTTTGTGGAGTAATTGCATCTATGGTGATGCTAACAGGGGCATGGTCCGACCAGGTGGTGGGGTGGATCACCGAGGCCGAGATCCGTTGTAGCAATGGCCTATCTGTGAGGAACAAATCTATGCGTGAGTAGGTATTGTGGCGCGGCGAGAGAAAAGTGTAGTCTCGCTTGCTCGCGTGACAGCACCTCCACACATCAAATAGATCGTTATTGGAGATAAATTTGTTCAGAGGAGATATGTGTCTCTTAGTGGATGCTGTGGAATCTAAGTCATTGTCTGGGACAAGATTTAAATCGCCACACATTAAAAGATACCCTGATTGAAGGGCTTTGACTTTTTTCAGAACACATTTAAGAAAAGGCATTTGGCGTTGATTCGGAGCGTACAAGGAAACCAGCGTATATGGAACATTATTAATCAAGCAGACCAAAATGATATAGCGACCCTCCGGATCAGCTACGAGAGTCTGTAATTGGAAAGATACCGTGTTCCGGACGGCTATCATAACACCCCTCTGCTTTTTCTTGTAGGAGGATGTGAAAACATTGGGGAATTGGTGGTTCTGGCAATGGGGGTGAGAGTCCTGCTGAAAGTGAGTCTCTTGGATGCAGAGGATGTCGCATTTGAGCGAAACAGCCGACTTCCATAAGGACGAACGTTTAACCGGATGGTTTAGTCCTTTAGCATTTAGGGTCAGAACGGTAAAGGACATGATGTGGTGAGAGGTGTGCAAGGTGTATGGATACAACTTACAGTTAGGAGAAGTAGTCTCAACGGATTGTCACTAAGCGGTAGATCTCCTGGTAGGATGGTTGAAGAAGCGGAGTGCTTGGGATCTGGATACGTGGAGTTTGTGATGAGTAGATCGGAGTCTTGGCATGCGGGAGAGTCTCTCTGCTAGAGCTCCATCCACTGGGTGGTCAAAATAACGAAAGAATAAAAGAAAAGGGTTAACGTAAAACAATAACAGTCAGCAAGTCGGAGGATATCCTGATGCTGAGCAAACTTGGGGTACAGTTCAGGCTCAAGGAGCAGTAGTGCAACAAATGGAGCATAACGAGCAGCCAGCCGGATTAAACGGTGGGCTATTATAGACAGGAACAGGCATATGGAATCAGCGTGAATTATCTGGGTGGTGGTCATCATTATGAGGATTGTTCCGGGGGTTCCTGCGGGGCAGGGGAGGTTTTCCCCGTGGGTCAGCGTAAGCATTTGGAGGTTCTGGAACGATGCCCCATGACAGTGGCAATTTGGTACCCCCCTCCATAGTGGATATGGTATGTGGAATGCTGTTGTGAGTCACTAGAATAGTGGCAGGGTGACGCCATTTGTAGACTATCTTGTGGTTTGATAAAGCCTTGGTCACGGTACTCAGCTTCCTTCTCATCTGGAGTGTAAATTGGCACAGGTCTGCATACAGTTGTATGTTCTCATAAGGAGCGGGAAGGACTCTAAGTTCGCGGGATTTGGCCAGGATCTGTTCCTTTGCTTGGTAAAAATGAATGCGCAGCAGCACATCCCTCAGAACTGTTTCAGCAAGATGGCGCGGCTTAGGTAATCTGTGGATGCGGTCTATGGTCAGTTCTATGGGGGACAGGTCAGGCAGTAAGTTCGAAAACAGGGTGTTTGTATAGTAGCGGAGGTCAGCTGGGAGTACAGATTCTGGGACGCCGCGTATTTTTATGTTATTGCATCTGGATCTATCTTCGAGGTCCGCTAGTTTAGATTTGATCCAGTCAGTGTCTTCCCTTTGAACCTCATTGGCGTCAACCAGACTGTTGACAACATCAGTGCATTCCTCCATTTTCTCTTCCATGTAAGACATCAATGGAGACCTTGTGTATCAGGGATGAGAGGTTAGACATTAATGAGGACTGGAGGAGCATCAACATGTCCTTCATCGTGGTGTCTAAAACTGGCTGGCCCGTTGTTGGGAAGGCCGCGATAGAAGATTGTAGTGAGGAGATGGCGTCAGTGCCTCGTGCATTGGTACTCACGTTTGCGGCGTGCTGCTGGACATCCAAGCGCATCCGCGCTTTCGCCGGGCTCCGTGTGTCAGGGGATAGCGGTGGGGTGCCGACCAGGGGTGGGGACGATAGACCTTCCGTGCTTCCGTGCTTCCATCAGGATCGCTGCGCGTGCGCGCCGCGAGGTGCCGTCGGCGCCATCTTGAAGTCCTCCCCTCAGCGCCGGCCTGAACGAGAAGGCCGTAAGCTTCTGAATGAAGCGATCGTCTTTCCTTTTGCGGGACATTGCGTCTCCACGTCCCCAGAGTAACCACCGTGTGGATAGGAGTCTCGGTAGGACCAGAAAACTGTCCGATGGTCGTCGCTTTGTCTCCGGCTGGCTGGAGCTCAGTGTCTAGGCTGCCATCTCGCTTGCGCGCAAGCCACGCCCCCACGATTACGTTTCTCATGGTAGTACTTGTGTATTACGTTTCTTGTGTGAATCCATTTCTCGTGCGATTGCGTTTCGTGTGGTAGCTGCTCATGCGGTTACGTTTCACATGATTGTTGCTCATGCGATTACGTTTCTCGTGGTAGTTGCTTATGCGATTACGTTCTCATGCGATCACCTTTCACGTGGTGGTCTCATGCGATGGCGTTTTGCGTGGTAGTTGCACATGCGATTGCGTTGCGCATACGATTGCGTTGCGCATGCGATTGCGTTGCGCATGCGATTTACGTTCCATGCGATTCACTTGGTAGTTGCTCATGCGATTCACGTTTCTTGTGGTAGTTGCTCATGCGATTCACCTTTCTTGTGGTAGTTGCTCATGCGATTCACATTTCTCGTGGTGGTTGCTCATGCGATTCACGTTTCTCATGGTGGTTGCTCATGCGATTGTGTTTTGCGTGGTAGTTCTCATACGATTGTGTTTTGCGTGGTAGTTCTCATGCGATTGTGTTTTGCGTGGCAGTTCTCATGCGATTGCGTTTTGCGTGGTAGTCCTTATGCGATTGCGTTTCGCGTGGTAGTTCTCATGCAGTCACATTCTGATGGTAGTTGCTGATGCAATTATATTGCTGATCCAATTACGTTCTTATGTGATTACGTTTCTCATGTGTTTACGTTTTCTTGGTAGTTGCTCATGCGTTTATGTCGCATGGTAGTTGCTCATGCGATTATGTTTCTCATGGTTGGTTGTCATGCGATTACATCTTCTCATGCGGTTACGTTTCGCATGTTTTTCTTATGCGTCTATGTTTCTCATGCAATTACATTTCTCATGGTTTTCACGTTCTCAGGCATTCACGTGGCACATGCTAGTCATGTTCTTGCATGGTTGCAATGCATGTTCTCATGCAATCACGGTTGTCGAGTGTACACATTTCTCTTGCTATTTTTGTTCTCATGTTTTTCCGTTTCTCATGCTATTTCACGTTTCTACTTTCCGTTTTACGCTGCGTTTCTCACGCTATTCATGTTCTCAGGTGTCTACGTTCCTCGTTCAGGTTCTGTGGTTGATGCATTACGCTTCTCACGTTCTCCTGCGTTTACGTTTTTCATACAATTACGTTTCTCATGTGTTTTTTTTTTTATGTTCTCAGAGGTTTACGTTTCTCATGTTTTGTTTCCCATGATATTTCATGTTTTCCGTTTCTACTTTCCTTTTTTACGTTTTGTTTCTCACGCTACTCGTGTTCTCAAGTGTTTACGTTACTCATGCAGGTTTCAGTCGTGATGCATACGATTCCGTTTCTCAGGGTATTTTTTATGTTCTCAGGCATTTACGTTTCCCATATTTTTGTTTCCCATGCTATTTATGTTCTTAGGTGTGTGTGCTTCATGCAACTTACGTTTCTCATGCAGGTTTCAGTTGGGATGTTTTCTAGTTGGTAGCTTTGGTATGTTCATTTTGATTCATGGCGTTCACCGCCGGGGGGGGGGGGGGTCACCCATCACGTCTAAGTTTCATGCATCTTGACATTTCATCTCTCACAATGACCTGACACATCTTCAGGTTCATCGGGCCTGAGTGTACGTTACTAATTTGCCTGCTACGCCTTTTGGTTGCTCGGCCTTGGTAATTCACGGGTTTGTCACATTCTCAGTCCAGCTGCACTAGTCCTACACTTACCTACATTTCATTTTTCATAGTCTGGGCATACATGTTAGTTCATGGCCACTCTCCACTGCTGGTTACCTGTCACGTCTACGGGTACTGTCGGATTGAGATGTTTCGTTTCTAATTGGCTTGTGCAGTGGCAAGTCTCCTCATCCGTTTCTCATACGTTCCATGCATCTTGGCGTTGCATTCCTCATACTATGACCTGACACGTCTTCAGGTTCATAAGGCCTGAGTGTACGTTTCTAATTTGCCTGCTACGCCTCAGGTTGCTCGGCCTTTGCATTCATGGGGTTGTCACATTCTCAGTCCAGCTGCACTAGTTCTACACTGCCCACATTTCATCTTCATAGTCTGGGCATACATGTTAAGTTCATGGCCACTCTCCACTGCTGGTTACCTGTCACGTCTACGGGTACTGTCGGATTGAGATGTTTCGTTTCTAATTGGCTTGTGCAGTGGCAAGTCTCCTCATCCATTTCTCATACGTTTCATGCATCTTGAAATTTCATTTCTCACACGTTAACCTGACACGTCTTCAGGTTCATCGGGCCTGAGTGTACATTTTTAATTTGCCTGCTACGCCTCAGGTTGCTCGGCCTTTGCATTCATGGGGTTTTCACATTCTCAGTCCAGCTGCACCAGTCCTACACTTACCCACGTTTCATTTGCACAGTCTGTGCATACATGTCACGTTTATATCCTCACGTTAGTTCATGTCCACTCTCCACTGCTGGTTACCTGTCGCGTTCACAGGTACTGTCGGATTGAGATGTTTGTTTTTAATTGGCTTGTGCGGTGGCAAGTCCCCTCATCCGCTTCTCACGGCTTTCTTTACATTTTCATACGTCACATAATCTCGTCACTTACGTCACCTACCCGACATGTCTTCAGGTTCCTAGGCTTGAGTGTTACGTTTTCTGTTGGCCTGCTTTGCCTCAGGTTGCTCAGTCTCGCCAAGTTCCGCAGACTGACACGCTCTCTGTCTTGCTCTACGTTACTGCATGTGGCAATCACGGACACTTACGTAGGTAGGGGTAAGGTGAGGTAGGGGTTTTCCTTCTCCTAAGGTAAGTTGGGGCTTGTTGGTCATGTTTTGTTTAACGATGTCTTGCTTCTTTGCAGAGTTCATGTCACGGCCAGCAGATATCGCAGATTGTGCCGCCATCCATCCGTCTCCAGTTACGGGTTTCTTCACATGGTTGCACACCCTCCTTGTATATTCCGATTTGGTCAATGCTTGATCTTCAAGTCCTTTTTAATTCCTTTTCAATTCAGCCCGGAAACTCGTGACTCGGCCTGGGATATCTTCCAGGCGTTCCTATCTCGGTATCCTGGGTTCTTTTCTCACAAACATGCCAGTACCTACTTGCGTTTGTTTTCTTTTGCCACTTGCAGCCCAAACGGGTTTTAAGCTGGGTCCAGGACATTCTGGGCGCTAGACCGTTGCAGATGTACTCAGGGATAGGCCACTTTTCCTTTTCCCTAGTACCCCCTTCCCTGCTAGCACAGGGCATGACACGTAGTCATTACCTGCTTCCTAACTAGGGTAGCACTTCAACATTCACTCCGGGCCATGGTTTCAGTATAGGTGCAGTTTCGGCTGCCATTCGTAGGAGGTTTGTATTCTTGTTGTTGAAGGGTTAGGTGGGCGGTAGGTAGCTTTCTTTTCCGGACATATCCCAGTTCACATGTCAGTCACAGGCATTCTTGCATTAGGGGCTTGTGGTACATTCAGTTACTTTCATTTCAATCCCTTCCCTAGCTCATCCTACTGTGTTATTTTTGGCCCCTTTTAGGCATACTGACCACGTGACCCCGGCACACCTCAGGTCAATTTCCCTCCGCAGGTCGTTTTCCCTGTTTCCCCTCAGTCCTTTCCCTAGCACGATTACCTGAGACTCTGAGTACAAGTGTAAGGCTGACTGCAGGTAAAGCCTGTATTTGTAGGAGGAGTCGGGAGGTATTTAAACCCACCCTCCTTCCTCCTTCTGGGCGTCGGTTTTCTGGTGGCCCACCCACCCATCCCCTTTTTATTGCTATTTCTTCTTTCACTTCTACTTGGGTATGCCCCCTTTTAGGCATACTGACCACGTGACCCCGGCACACCTCAGGTCAATTTCCCTCCGCAGGTTGTTTTCCCTGTTTCCCTTCAGTCCTTTCCCTAGCACGATTACCTGAGACTCTGAGTACAAATATAATGTTTAGAAATGTTAAAGTGTATATGGTTAACAAACACTTACTTCTACATACATGTTACTGTGTACATTTTTGTTGGATTAATTTTTCAAAACAAAATGCAACTGATTTCAACACATGTAAATAAATAAAAATGCAGGAAAACTTTGAAAAATTTGAGATGCGAGTAAATGGAAATGAATATGCTTAAAAAAAGACCATAGAAAAAACTGTGAAATAAAACTGCTTTACTTTCATTGACATGCTTCAGCATGCTGAGGAAATCTACTTGTGAGTGAATAACATTTGTTCCCTATAAAAGTAAACGGAGCTACAAAACAATGCCTTCCCCCACAGTCAGTCATTCATCAAACCTACACCGAGACACGGGCTCATTAAATACATAGCATATTGCAATGTACAATTGCACAATATTAGCATAGCTATTTTAAAACTTAAAGTGGTTGTAAACCTCAGACATGAAATATGAAGAAATCATATTCCCGTATAGTGTGTACTTGCCTCAATTAAGAGCACAAATTGTAATTTCTGTTAGCATGAACCACTTCTGGCAAGTTTTCCTGACACCAAGAGAAAAATGGTAACAGGGGAGGGACCTCCAGCTGATTGACAGACTCAGCTCTGTTCCTGTGTTCTGTATGAAGTAGTGTGTGTGTCCATTCCCTCCAATCAGCTCTCAGAGCTTTCAGAATGTTGTTTCAGCTCCCGCCTCCTTTTTATCTGAACTTTTAGACAAGCTTTTATAAATTATAGACTTTGAAAAGACATAGGGAAGACTGCAGATAAACCGCTATATCTTATGTAGCAGGATTTGTTTTATCTCTGTGTATCACCTGAGGCCAGTCACTTCACTGGGTATATGGAATAGTTTACTACCACTTTAACCCCCTGAGCGGTAATCCCGAGTCTGGCTCGGGGTGGAATTTCAGGACCAGAATCGATAACCCCGAGCCAGACTCAGGACTGCCTCGCAGTGTCCACAGGCACAAGTTACTTACCGTGTCCCTGGATCCTGCAATGCCGCCCCGTTGTGTGATAGAGCGGTGCCCTCCTCACTCGATTCACAGTGCCGAGTGCCGCCGAGCTCTGTTCCCTGCGACGTTATGACACACAATACATACAGTATACTGTAATCTTATAGATTACAGTACTGTATGAAAAAAATACACTGCCCTGTGCCCTACATGTACTTTTATATAATAAAAACTGTTCTTTCTGCCTGCAAACTGTAGATTGTCCATAGCAACCAAAAGTGTCTCTTTATGTCAAAAATGGTTTTAGAGCAGCTAGAAAACAGCGATAATAAATTACAATCACTTGCAGAATTGAGCGATAGTGATTTGTGGGGAAATTAGTCTCCAAAAAAGTAATAATTTGTATTATTATTATATTATTTGTTATAATTATTTATATGTATTTATTATATTATAATTTATGATTTTGTGTTTCAAATTTTATTATACCCGGGATGTCTACTAGACTCTTGTTTGGACAGATTTAAGTGAGTTATTCCAAAAATTACAGGCTTACAGTATAAGGCCTCGTACACACGAGGCAATCTATTTGTTCAAATCGGTCGGACCGACGGATTTGAACAAATCTGTCTGATAGGATTTTGGTTTGCTCGCATGTACACACGAGCAAACCAAAATCCCCGCCAGCAGACGGCGCGCTGACGTGTCGGTGACATGGCGGTGATGTTGACGCCGCCACGTCACCGCACCAGGAAGTAAAACACTTCCGCGCATGCGCCAAATCCATTCGGTGGCGGTGCGGGACGACATATCTGCTGGTAAGTGTACTAACCAGCAGACATGTCGGGCGGACGAATTCCCACCCGATAGATTTCAAAGCATGCTTTGAAATCTGTCGGGTGGCCAAATCCGTCGGCTCGGCCGTACACACGATCGAATCTGTCTGCTGGGACGGTCTAGCAGACCGTTTCCAGCAGACAGATTTGATCGTGTGTACGAGGCCTTAAACGCAAAATTTCCTTGCAAAATAATAGTACCGCTTTCAGCACCTAAAATCTGAAATAATCATATCGCCAGGGAGGTTAATGCCAAACACTATGCCAGGGGTCTCCAAACTTTCTAAAGAAAGAACCAGTTTACGGTTCTTTTGAATTTAGGGGGGCCAAACCACGTAAAAACGAGTCACAGCAATAGCATAGGCGTGAACTTAGCCAGGGCCCAGACATGGGGTGGGCGGGAGGGACGGTTGCCCTGGGTGCAATGGTTTACTCTAGGGATGAGGGGCACCTTATTTCTGTTCCAAGGTTGACAGGAGTAGTGGTAGCAGCAGTGACTTTAACAAGCGAGTGACTGCTGGGTGTAGGATCCCCTAAGCTTGCACATCATGGAGGGTGGGGGACGGCACAGTTTGGCATCTTTGGACTTGGCAATAGATGACCGTGTCCCAGCACTGAACCTAAATGAAAAAATAAAAGCTGGTCATTGTTAGCACCCTTGTCAGTGATAAATGATTTGTCTCAAAACTTTTAACCGATAAAGTTGCAGGACAGCCTGTTCTGTTGAAAAACAACAGACTTACTGGCCAGATAACCAGGTGAAAATAAAAGAAAGAATCCCTTAAAAAGAAAACATATGCAGCCATCACATCTAAGAATTGGTAAACTGCGATATAATAAATGTTCACTTTTGGGTTTAATAAAACTTTATTCTTACAGGTCAAGCTGCAAATTACATGAACATTATGGATATGTTACCTATCTTACAAATATGTTTCCTTTGAGACATTTTCGACCACCACATTCTATGGTGTTTGGAAAAACCTTTTGTTCCAATCACCCACATAAATTACTTTCATAAGACACTGCATTTTATTCTATTAATACTTCACTATGGGAGTGTGCTTTGTTTTTTATTGCATTATTCCAGTATTTGCATAGCATTGTTTTGCATCCAATTGTGTGGGATTGCATTCCTTTATCCTTGGCACATGGTGTGGTATAAAGTATAATAATTGTACATAAAGCACTAGGCACTTAATACTCCTACACTTAGCTGAGCCATGACTGATTCAGTTTGATTAAAGTTTCTACATTCCCTAACCACTATCTATATGGAGGTTGTATATTGTCTTTGTATTTGGGTGAGTTTATTTCCACAGTCCAAAAATATAAATGCATAAAAATGCATAACATAAATATATACATACGGTATATATATTATATATATATATATACACTGTATTACCAAAAGTATTGGGACACCTGCCTTTACACGCACACAAACTTGAATGGCATGCCAATCTTAGTCCATAGGGTTCAGTAATGAGTTGGCCCATCCTTTGCAGTGTCCACAAGGTTTAGGAGTGTATCTTTGGGAATGTTTGACCATTCTTCCAGAAGTGCATTTGTGAGGTCAGGCACTGATGTGGACGAGAAGGCCTAGCTCAAGTTTCCGTTCTAATTCATCCCAAATGTGTTCTATCGGGTTGGGGTCAGGAGGTGCAGGCCAGTCAAGTTCCTCCACCCCAAACTCGCTCATTCATGTTTTGTGCACGGGTCCAAATCATTTGGTGGAGGGGGGATCATGTTGTGGGGTCGTTTTTGTGGTGTCCCAGTACAGGTATTTGCTGTATGCCCTGTCAGATTGAGACCCTCGGCTTGTGGGGCCTCCTCTGCAGGGACTCAGCTAGTCATGATGTGATTTATACTGTTATAGTTGATAATACATTTATTAGGTGCGTATAGCTTTCAGAGGTTTAGTCCGCCATTTTATGTTTAGTCAAAGTGTATGAGAGTCAGTAGGACTAAGTGCTAGACAAGACCTTATGGTGTTGTATTATACTTTAACTTGTAACAAACTTTAAATGTAAGTTCCAAGGGGAATACAGATAAGTCTCTATGATCCACAGCTCTCAGCCAATGGGCTTCAGTCTCCCTCAGCTCTCAACCAATGGGATTCAGTCTCCCTCAGCTCTCAACCAATGGGCTTCAGTCTCCCTCAGCTCTCAACCAATGGGCTTCAGTCTCCTCACATTGATATAAGGGGTGGGAGTTCCTGTTTAGGGCAGACTAGTGCTACAAACAGTTGCTGACAGGTCAGAGCAGAGTTCAGTCAGAGAAGAAGCAGTGCAGGCCAGAGACCTCCCGTTCAGGGGAAAGTACAGCAAATCGTGGAGTACCTTTAAAAAACTATAGAATCAGTACTTCAACGAAATCATCGAATCAATTCGTCATTCGGACGAAAAGCCTCAAGTCTACCGACACTTCAGTAAGTGTATTTATTCTTCAGTCTAGTCAAGCATAGGCCCAGCATTACTAATCTGGCCGCAAAAGCCAAGGATATATGAAAAGCCAAGCCCAGGCATTGTCAGCTGTGTGGTCCTCTAGAGACTGTTTGTGGAACCTTTGCGACACTCTTTGTGAACGCTGTGAAGATTTTGACACCTGTCTTCATGCCAGTAAAGCCTTCGTTATATTGACCCCTGTTGTGGACTGTGTTATTACCATCCTAGCTAGCGTAGATACGGAGGCCCCCGGAGCTGTAGTTTCCTGGGGTATATCAAGACTACAGTGGCGTCACGTGACAGAGAGGGTTAATACCATCCGACCCTCACTAAGGGTTAACACCACCAGACCCTGGGCCCCTAGCCCAATAACCAAGCAGCTAACCATCAAGCGCATGTGTGTGGCCGTGGGGTTCACCCTCCCCGGTCATCACATCGTTTTCTGGCGTCACGAACAGGATACGGGTGTACGCCTTAACCATTCAGCCACTAAAAGCAAGTCCTTCCCCCCAGAATCTGAACTGCGTCATTGAAAGTAATTTACTCAGCGAGGCGCAAATACAAGTGGTGGGGGAGGTGAAAGAAAGACTGTTAGCTGTCATTGTTCAGTGTGCAAGCCGGAACTAGAGAATCCACTTTGTGTGCACGAAGGAAACATTTGCTGACCGGACCAAAAAGGAAGTTGTCGGGCGCAGCCATAGCAACGTGTCCGGCAATAGAAGATAATACCGGCATACAGCGACAGCGCACTCAAGGACAGCACACTCAAAGACAGCACACTCAAAGACAGCACACTCAAAGACAGCACACTCAAAGACAGCGCACTCAAAGACAGCGCACTCAAAGACAGCGCACTCAAAGACAGCGCACTCAAAGACAGCGCACTCAAAGACAGCGCACTCAGAGACAGCGCACTCAGAGACAGCGCACTCAGAGACAGCGCACTCAAAGACAGCGCACTCAAAGACAGCGCACTCAAAGACAGCGCTCTCAAAGTTTCCTAAAGTGACAGCGCACTCAAAACAAGGCTACAACATGTCGGCCCCAAGATCTCCAGATGCAGGTGATGTGCCAGATCCTCTTGCGGCTCCTGCACAAGCTATCCCTGTGGCCTCATCTCCAGCAGAGCCATCATCGTCTAGATCATCTCCTGGCTCAGAAGTCCGGAGGCTGCTGCTCTCCTCTCCTCCAGTACGGCGTCATGACAGCGGGGCTCCCCCATTCTACCTAGGGAAGCCTGTGTTGCCTAACTACAGAGGGGATTCCTTTTCCCACAAGGATTTCCAGGAGAGCTTCCAAAGTATTTTCTCTCTCTACTCTCTCCCCCCTAACCAACAGGTGCTGTTGCTCGTGGGACAGTTGCAGGGACCTGCACGTGAAGAAGTCCGTACCTGGCCCACTTTTGAGAAGACTACAGTGGATCAGATCTTCGAGGGATTGCATCAGGTATTTGAGTCCCACTCACCCTCAGAGTTCGCCTCAGGCTCAGGCTGTACGAGAGGCGACAAAAGCCGGGGGAAACGCTAAGGGCATACGCAGTAGCCTTGCAGAATGCCCTGGAAGCAGTCCAGAAACTGGACAATATCACACCTGACCAGGGTAACAAATTATTGTTAGATATATTCATAGAAGGGGTCCAAAATAAATGGGACAAGGCGCAGTTAAAGATGTTAGATGTACAGAACCCCGATATGTCTTTTTCTGCCTTTAAGCGTCTAGCCCTTCAAGTTATAGAGCAGGGGGTGGACCCTGAGGAGAATCCTGACCCTAAAGTGGAACCTATGGGTGCGGCGACATGTCCTGCACCACTGTTACCACCAGTCCCCGCGCCCGTGGTTGACACCCCGACCTCCACTACAATTACTGAGATTCAAGGGGTTAAACAAGATATTGCCCAGCTTACCCAGGTGGTAAAGGAGTTGGTTAATCACACCACTCGGGCACTTAGAGAGCCTCCAGTGACTAAGAGACCTACCCCTGCTCCTCCTCCTCATTACAGCGGGCCTGGCTCGGGTCCTTCTAGTAGGCCTTACTGTGATTACTGTAACAAACCCGGTCATTGGAAGATGCAATGCTGGGCTTTAAACGGGCATCCCCTGAGGTCGAGGACCGGCCCTCAGGAAAGCGAATCACAGGTCCAGCAGAAGAGCCAATGTACTCAGGACAGTCCTTATACATTGCATCCTGCCCCTATGTAAATGTTACCATAGATGGTGTCCAACTGCAAGCCCTGATTGATACAGGCTCGCAGGTGTCTACCATCTCTAAGGGCCTATTCTATAAATACTGGAATGTCGATTCGTTGTGTGAACCAGGTGATATGGATTTTAGTGTCATGGCAGGGGACAGGAAACCAATTCCCAGACATGGGTACTGGGAGCCCACTATTCAACTGAGAAGTCACACACTTAGAGGGCAAGGGATAATTGTCACTAATGTCACAGTACCAGGGGCCACAGAGTTTATATTGGGGATGAATATAATGAGACATTGCTTCAGTGATATTTTAGATGCTTTGCATGCCTCTCTCCCCCATATGTCTCCCTCAGGCCAGAGGACTGCGCAACACCATCTCAAAGTTCTGAGAGCAGAACAGAAGTTCGCGAATCGGAGAGGAGAAATCTGTAAAGCTCGGATCCAAGACATGAGGTCCTTGACCCTGCAGCCGAACACAGAGACAATTTTGTGGTGTCGGGCGTGCCCTGGTGTACGGAATCAGGACTATCAGGCTTTACTGGAGCCTATACAATCTGAAGATTTTCCTTTGGTCCGAGCTGCAAGGAGCCTAGTGACGGTGGTGAATGGACGGGTCCCAGTTCGCCTAGTTAATTTGTCCGGCGTAGCCACCACCTTGCCAAAGTACACTCCAGTGGCCCAACTTGTTTTCTTGGACTCCAGTGACATACTCTCTTCATGGAAGACGGTCCAACAGCTGAGTGCCCAAACCCTGTCAGGGGCTACTGAAAACTCTCCAGAACCTTGGTGGTACCAGCTGCAAATAGGAGGATCTCTCACCCCACCACAACAAGTCGAAGGGGTCATCGAGGTGGCGAAGAGGTACCAGAGTGCCTTCAGCAAACACCCAACCGATTTTGGAAAAACCTCCATGATTAAGCATCGAATCCTGACCGGCGACAAGCCCCCCATCAAGGAAAGGCATCGGCCCGTGGCACCAGGCATGTACCAAACCGTCAAGAAACTGTTAACCGACATGCAGAAGGCGGATGTAATACATGAGAGCCAGAGTCCCTGGGCAGCACCCATAGTGTTATTTAAGAAGAAGGATGGGACCATCCGTTTCTGTGTTGATTACAGGAAATTGAACGACATCACCCATAAAGACGCATACCCTCTCCCCCGGATTGAGGAGTCACTCACTGCGCTGGGTTCTGCGGCCTACTTCTCTACATTGGATTTGACCAGCGGATACTGGCAGGTGCCCATGGCCGTCGAAGACAGGGAGAAAACAGCCTTTGTAATGCCCCGGCTACCTTTCGACGGCTGATGGAGAGATGTCTGGGACACCTTAACTTCCAGAGTGTCCTACTCTACCTGGATGACGTGATTGTGTATTCCAAATCCTATCAGGAACATTTGACTCACCTGTCTGAAGTCTTCCAAGTACTGATCCAGCATGGTCTGAAAGTCAAACCCTCCAAGTGCCATCTACTCAAGCCACAAGTACATTACCTGGGCCACGTCGTCAGTACTGAGGGGGTCCAACCTGATCCAGCTAAAATCGAAGTTGTCAAGAATTGGCCTATCCCACGCTCCGTTAAGGATATTCAGAGCTTCTTAGGATTTGCGGGATATTACCGCCGCTTTATTCCTCATTTTGCACAAATTGCCGAGCCATTGACCTCTCTCCTGCGAGGCACGGCAAAGGGGAACTATAATGGGAAGCTGCCGGTGGAATGGGCCAAAGAGCAAGAGGTGGCCTTCCAGGCTCTAAAACATCTATTGACAGAGCCTCCCATCCTGGCCTATCCGGATTATACTCAGCCCTTCCGACTGTATACAGATGCCAGTTTCGAAGGACTCGTGCAGTGTTGTCCCAGATGCAGGGAGAACAAGAGAGGGTGATCGCTTACGCCAGCCGGAATCTGCGGGGAGCTGAGAAGAATGATTCTAACTACAGTTCCTTCAAGTTAGAACTCCTGGCCCTCACGTGGGCAGTCACCGAAAAATGTAAGGACTATTTGTCAGCCACCTCCTTCACGGTCTACACCGATAACAACCCCCTGGCTCACCTGAACACCGCTAAACTAGGTGCCCTTGAGCAAAGATGGGCTTCCAGACTGGCCAACTATGACTTCTCTATCAAGTATCGAAGTGGCAAGTCTAATATTAATGCGGATGTACTATCACGCATGGCTCCGGGCAAAGATCCCCCAGTGGAGGACAGGTGGGAAGATGTGGAGATGCCTCCCTTATATCAAAGATTTGTGAATCAGGATGTGGTCGTCACCCGCGAGGGGAATGAATCTGGGTCTAAAGCAATCCAGGAAGACCTGTATACCTGGAGGACCCTACAGGAAGAAAGTCAGACTATGGGAGATCTGCAGGAGTATTTATTGACCAGGAGGGTACCTCCCCGGTTACGACGGGGTCAGAAGGACTACGAATTGAAGCGATTGTGGCGTTAGAGGAAAAGACTATTTGTGCACAAAGGAATGGTGTACAGGAACTTCTTGGACCCAGTGTCAGGTGAAAGGCTACATCAGATTCTGATCCCTCGGAGAGACACCGCCATGGTATTGAATGCCTACCACGACCAGTCAGGACACTTTGGGGTCCATAAAACAGAAGCCACCATCCGACGCCGGTTCTACTGGATTGGAATGAGGAGCGACGTTGAAAAGTGGTGCAGTGAGTGTGCAGTCTGCAATATCACCAAGAATGGTCGCAAGAATGCGCGAGCACCTCTCCATTCCATCCAGAGCGAGAGGCCTAACCAATTGGTCGCCTTGGATCATGTCAAGCTGTCGCCTACCCGGTCCGCGTATTCATATGCTCTCACTATGGTGGATCACTATTCCAAGTGGGTAGTGGTTGTGCCAGTCAAAGACTTAACAGCCAAGACAACAGCCCAGATGTTCTACACCCATTGGGTACAGATACTTGGATGTCCGGAAACTGTCTTGTCCGACCGAGGTCCAGCCTTTAAAGCCCAACTGTTTCAAGAATTGTGCCAGTTCCATGCTTGTAAGAAACTCAGGACCACTGCTTATCACCCGCAAGGGAATGGACTCTGTGAGAGGATCAACCAGGTCTTTATCCACATGCTGAGAGCGGCCTCTGTATCCCGACCTGAAGAGTGGCCTCAACTAATGCCCGAATTGTTGGAAATCTACAACAATATCGTCCACTGTTCCACTGGTTATACTCCATTTTACCTCATGATGGGCCGACACGGTCAACTGCCTAAAGACAGGGTCTTTGGACTTCAAGCACCTTTCAACCACTCACCTCAAGCCTCTTCAGAGTGGGTCTCTGAACATCAGAAAAGGATTCAGGAAGCGAGAGAGATAGTCAGCAAGAAGATGGGCGAGGCACACTATAGGCAGCAACAGGACTACAACCGCCATGCCTCCGCCCAGCCGTTGCAAGTTGGTGATAAAGTCTGGCTGAAGAAGCATCAGAGGACCCATAAGTTGGACTCCCTTTGGGAAACTGAACCATACACAGTGATTTCCATCCCTTATCTGGACTCTGATGTCTACTCAGTTCAAAAAGCCGGATATGAACCACAAGTTGTCCACCGAAATCAGATCAAACTGTGTCACAAAGGGGACCTGCCTGGGTTGGTGCCTCCTTCTGCACCACCAAGTCTTCCACCTCCAGTTCAGCCAGCACAAGTGCAGCCCACCAAGCCAGTTGAGCCTGAAAGGCCACTCCTGATGTTCGAAGATGATCCTCTCTTCCCTTCTGATCAAAACGTCTTCTTTGGTTATGTGCCGGTCAGTTCCATTCCATCAACCTCAGTCTTGGCACCAGAAGCTCCAGAGTTTAATCCAGCCATCCGCCCGCCTGCTTCAATCCCATCAGAACCTTCTAGTATGGGAGAAAGCTCCATAAGTCAAGAGCCATCACTTGCCCCCATTGTCCAAGATGAAGGCGCAGCTGTCAAGCCGCGTACACACGGCAGAGAACCTCGACGGGCAGAACACATCGTTCCGCCCGTCGAGGTTCTCTGCCGGCCGTCAGATTCGGTGACCCGCCCGTCGGGAATGGCAACCAGCCATTCATCCAGGCGGGCCGTCGAGCAAATAGAGAACATGCTCTCTATTTCTGCTCGACGGCATTCCAGACGGAATGCTCGCCGAGAGCGTACACACGGCCGAGGTTCTCGCTGGAATGCAGCTTCCAGCGAGGTTCTCGCTGGTTTCTAGCGAGAACCTCGTCGTGTGTACGCCACCTCTAGAAGAAGCAAGTGTTCAAGGAGAAAACAGTGCTCCAGGAAGCTCGGAAATGGTGTTGCGTAGATCCACCAGATCTAATTTTGGACATCCCCCAGCAAGATATAGGGATTAATCTAATAATTATACATGCAATATATGTAGATAGACTACATACACTTCAGTTAGTATACATATCAAGTATACGTCATTACTAACTCACTCTAGAGGTATCTAATATGTCACTAGCTACCTATTTACCCTATTTAGTGCATAGGAACATACCTGGCCAGTAAGTCTCCTATCCCTCACTTAAGCACTACAAAAAGAAAAGGGTATCCTCTAAAAAAAATTAAAAAAAAATAAAAAATAAAAAATTTCCAATTGTGTACTTCAGGCATAGAATAAAAATGTCTAGCAAATATTAAAGTGTGTTCTGGGGAGAAGAGCTAATAGCCTAAGGGCCCCAGTAGCCAAGACATTGGGTAGAAAGCCTCAGGCAGCCCATTTCAAAACCTGGTCACTCTTAAAAGTGTGTTTCCTGTACATAACATGTGATACTATAGTATACGGTAAAGCAATATAAGCTTATATAAAGTTGGCTAGATAAATATGAAAAAGGTGTAGAGTGTATCACATGCATAGTCTAATAATAGAGAGTGCGTAGAAAAGCTTTATCAATGTATATATGTGTGTACTGATTTCATAGTCAAAGTGTAATCTAACAATAAAATCCTGTTATAATATGCCTAGGATAGTACAAATAGGGCCCATAGACGTAAATCCTGTTCAAAACTGAGTGGTAATGTTTAAATAGGTCTGTCTATATTCTGTCTGTGACCCAGATAATCACTTACCCTGTACGAAATGATGATCTCACTTTATCTAAAAATCCTGCAAGGGACATTTATGTGTATAATGTGTATAATGCCTCAGGACTTATCATATGATCCTGTTCATATATGTTTATTTATTTATATTCCTATTGCACGATTATCTTCTCCGCCCTTCTTTTGCATCAGAGCCAATCAGAATAACTCGAATATTTGGCAAAAGGAATATCGCGCAATATTCCTTTTGCCGAATATTCAAGTTATTCTGATTGGCTCTGATGCAAAAGAAGGGCGGAGAAGATAATCGCGCAATATTCCGTTTGTCGAATATTCGAGTTATTCTGATTGGCTCTGATGCAAAAGAAGGGCCGAGTAGCTGATGCGATTCTTTTATGGAGGAAGATCCTGCCTAGTGCCTTCAGAACTGTGAGTACACGTGTGAGGGGGAGGAGAGGAAAGACACTCTCATGTGAAGAGGGCTGCTGATGGGGACACACTCTGATGTAAGGAGGTGCTGATGGGGGACACTCTGATGTAAGGAGGTGCTGATGGGGACACACTCTGATGTAATGAGGTGCTGATGGGGGACACTCTGATGTAAGGAGGTGCTGATGGGGGACACTCTGATGTAAGGAGGTGCTGATGGGGACACACTCTGATGTAAGGAGGTGCTGATGGGGACACACTCTGATGTAAGGAGGTGTTGATGGGGGACACTCTGATGTAAGAAGGTGCTGATGGGGGACACTCTGATGTAAGGAGGTGCTGATGGGGGACACTCTGATGTAAGGAGGTGCTGATGGGGGACACTCTGATGTAAGGAGGTGCTGATGGGGGACACTCTGATGTAAGGGGGCTGCTGATGGGGGACACTCTGATGTAAGGGGCTGCTGATGGGGACACTGATGATAAGGGGGCGCTGATGGGGCCCACTCTGATGTAAGGAGGTGCTGATGGGGGATGGGGCCACACTCTGATGTAAGGGGACTGCTATGATGGGGACAACACACCTCTCTGATGTAAGAGGGCTGCTGATGGGCCACTAATGTAAGGGGACTTCTGATGGGACACTCTGATGTAATTTCTTTAATGCTGATGATGGTGGGGGGTGGGGGGGCGATGGTGAGGGGACCTGATTTTTTTTAGTGATGATGATGATGATGGTTGGGGGGGGGGGGAGGCTGATGATGATGATGATGGACGGTGAGGGGGGATGATGATTTTCTAATGATGATGATGGTGGGGCTGATGATTTTGTAATGATGATGGTGGCAGGGGGGCTGTTAATGATGCTGAGGGGGATGATGATTTTGTAATGATGGGGGGGGGGGGGCTGATGATGGTGAGGGGGGCATATGGTGATGTAATTAATGATGGATGATGGGGGGGGGGGGGCTGATGGTTTACTGTTTACTGTTCTATGGTTAGTATGTTTTTATTAATTTTTATAATTTATTTTATGTACATTTTGTACAACATTTTGTTCAATACCCTTTTGCACATTTTATTTATGTTCAGTAGCTCTTTCTACAGTAGTCTTTTTCAGGGTACTTTCTAAGGGTATTTTCATGTTCAGTATTGGGGGGGGGGGTAGTACCGGCACCTCTTTTGGCCCACTTAAAGCACTGTATATACATATATATATACATATATATATATACACATATACATATATATATAACATATATTATATATATATATATATATATAATATATTATATATATATATATATATATATATATATATATATCATTTCTGGTTTACTTGGGGGATGAGTAGGGTATGAAATGTGTTTAATTCAGCCAGAAAAGTGTAAAATTAAGATTTTGATTTCACTGCATTGTAATTTTAATCTTTAACCCTTTACTATAAATTAAAAAAAAATGATTTTAAATGTTAAATGCAATCACTGCCTTTGTTTTACTTCATGTAAACTGTCACTAAAAGTGTTTTGTGAAACCAGTCTTTTAGCTGCAAACAGTATTTTAGAGACTAATTAGTGAGACATGATATAATGAGGAAATCAAGACCCTCTCAGATAATATCATGCATGATTGGCTGACACTTGTTCAGCATCAAAATTCTAGCAGCTATGCAAAGGGGAATTATATGTTTATGTATGTTGTGTTTACCTACTGTATATTTTAACTATAGTATTTGTCTTTTAGTAAACTCTTAAGCCCTGTACACAAGATCGGTTCGTCTAAAGAAAACTGACGGATGGACCGTTTTCATCGGACGAACCGATCGTGTGTGGGCACCATCAGTTTTTTTCTACATCGGTGAAAAAAAATAGAACCTGTTTTAAAATTTCCATATGGTTAAAAAAAACGATAGAAAAAAACGATCGTCTGTGGGGAAATCCATCGGTCAAAAATCCACGCATGCTCAGAATCAAGTCGACGCATGCTCGGAAACATTGAACTTAATTTTTCTCTGCACGTCGTTGTGTTTTACGTCACCGCGTTGGGCACGATCAGATTTTTAACCAATGGTGTGTAGGCAAGACTGATGAAAATCAGCTTCATTGGATAGCTGATGAAAAAATACTTTGGTTCGTTTTTATCAGACGAACCGATCATCTCTACAGGGAATTAGATGTTGACCAGAGAATACCACCGAAATATTACACAGTAAAGCTGATTTGCAAAAAAACAAGAGAAAAGTTATGTCTCTATGATACCCAATACACGTAGTAATCCAAAACATTTCCTACTTCAA
This sequence comes from Rana kukunoris, assembly GCA_029574335.1. NCBI lineage: Eukaryota > Metazoa > Chordata > Amphibia > Anura > Ranidae > Rana > Rana kukunoris. Next base: position 174,559,878 of record CM056049.1, read on the forward strand.
GATTAAACTTGATTGTTTGTTTGCTGTTGGCATACCGTATATACTCGAGTATAAGCTGACCCCAATATAAGCCAAGGCACCTAATTTTACCACAAAAAAATGGGAAAACTTATTGACTTGAGTATAAGCCTAGGGTGTCCATCTGCATGCCTCACTTTGCCTCACTGTGCCCATGTCCATGCCTCACTGTGCCCATGCCTCACTGTGCCCATGTCCATGCCTCACTGTGCCTATGCCTCACTGTGCCCATGACTAGACGTTTAACATAGGAGTCTATGGAAGGGGTGCCCGGCTTTGAAAAATCAGTGCTTCCCGGCCGTAGGTCCCCCAGACAAAAAAACTTTGCACACTTGTAGAGAAAGAGTGGGGCTACATGTGTGCCAAGTTTGGGGTTTGCAGCCGGTCCAGGAGATCACAACAAGGCAGGGCCGGCGCTAGGCATAGGCAAGTCAGGCGGCTGCCTAGAGCGCCGGGGTAGGGGGAGCAGCAAAATCCGGATCCCAGCCACTCGCTGGGGATTCGGATGATTAAAATACCTCCTGGACCTGCATTTTTTTAAAACATGCCTTATGGCACTTTTCTTAGCCTGCAGTGCCGACCGTAGCAGGGGCAGTGAGATGAGGGTAGAGAGCCGGGACAGCAGCTGGCCGGAAGTGCTGCTTGATTGATGGTGGTCGGTGGAAGATGAAGCAGCCAGGGCGGATGAGATGGTGTCTGAAGCCCTGCATGCAAATCCGGGCTTGCCGCGATGTCCGATACCCCCCCCCCTCCTCCTGGTTGCTTGGGGATCTGTAGTGAGAAGAGGAGACAGACGGGCAGCAGCGCGGTTCATTAGGTACATTAGTGTAAGCACAGGCAGGACGCTCAGTGCTGCAGCATACTGCACCCAGTCACAATAATGAAAAAATGTACCCTGCTTTTAAGTTTACTGTGCATTGCACTGTGTACAGAGGGGGAACTGGTTTGTGTGTGTGTGGGGGGCAGATATATATATGTGTGTGGGGGGGGGGGGGACACAGTGGGAACTGGTGTGTGTGTGGGGGGACAGGTGTGTGTGTGGGGGGGTACAGAGTGGGAACTGGTGGGGGGGGCAGAGATGTGCAGGGGGGTAGAGTGGGAACTGGTGTGTGGGGGGGGGGCATGTGCAGGGGGGTACAGAGTGGGAACTGGTGTGGGGGGGAGATGTGCAGGGGGGGTACAGAGTGGGAACTGATGTGGGGGGGCAGATATGCAGGGGGGGTACAGAGTGGGAACTGGTGTGGGGGGGCAGATGTGCAGGGGGGTACAGAGTGGGAACTGGTGTGGAGGGGGGGCAGATGTGTGGGGGAAACATATGTGCAGGGAGGTACAGAGTGGGAACTGGTGTGTATGTGGGGAGGGGGGACAGATGTGCAGGGGGTACAGAGTGGGAACTGGTGTAGGGGGGAGACAGGTGTGTGGGGGGGGGTTACAGAGTGGGGGGAGACAGGTGTGTGTGTGGGTATAGAGTGGGAACTGGTGTGGGGGGGAGACAGGTGTGTGTGGGGGGGTACAGAGTGGGGGGAGACAGGTGTGTGTGTGTGGGGGGGGGGGTACAAAGTGGGAACTGGTGTGGGGGGGTTCAGAGTGGGGGGGAGACAGGTTGTGTGTGTGTGGGGGTGTACAGAGTGGGAACTGGTGTGTGTGTGGGGGGGGGAACAGATGTATGGGGGAAACATATGTGCAGGGAGGTACAGAGTGGCAACTGGTGTGTATGTGGGGGGGGGGGGGGCTGCGTCAAAATGAGGCTTTGTCTAGGGTGTCAAAAATCCTTGCACCAGCCCTGCAAAAAGGTGACTTGAGTATAAGCCGAGAGGGCATTTTCAGCACGGTAAAATGTGCTGAAAAACTCGACTTATACTCGAGTATATACGGTATATTTAACTTGTGCTGTAGTTTTCTTTGCTCTAATTTTATATTAGGAGGCCAAGCCAAAGCTTGACCCTCTGGGCTTTTAGTTATCTCTGCACAGTATGTGCTTCCCACATTTCAGAATTTCTGGAGTGCTTAAAGCAGAACTTCAGTCATTTTGTTATCTTTCCATCTATTAAATCCCTCTGTCCTTGTTATTTTAACGTTGGATAGTAAAACATTTTTTTTTTCTGCCAGTAAATACCTTATACAGCCAACTTCATGTTTCTTATAAAAAATCCTAGGCTTATGATATCATGCACAGCACTCTCTCTCACTCTTGTGAGAGTTTGCCAGGAAGGGAGGGCGGATGAGTCACTAGAGGGTCAATGAGAGCTGCAGTGCCTCTGTGTGTCTGTGTAAATCCAGGAAGTGAACAGGCAGCAGCTTCAGCTGCCCACAGTTAGGCCGTGTACACACGGCAGAGAACCTCGACGGGCAGAACACATCGTTCCGCCCGTCGAGGTTCCCTGCCGGCCATCGAAATCGGCGACCCGCCCGTCGGGAATGGCAACCAGCCATTCTTCCAGGCGGGCCGTCGAGCAAATAGAGAGCGTGCTCTCTATTTTAGGCATGTGCAAAAGTGAAAAATTCGTTTCGTTTCGTTTCGTTTCAATTCGTCATTTAATAAATTTCGTTAAGTTAGGTTCGTTACATGTGTTGAATTCGTTTTCGGAATTCGTTCGTTTTCGACCGAATTTCGAAAAATACGGTCGAAATCGAAAATATTTCGACCTTTTTTCGAATTCGTTCGTTTTCGACCGAATTTCGAAAAAAAACGGTCGAAATCGAAAATATTTCAACAGATTAGAAAAACAAATAGTCTCTTTTCGAATAGAATTTTTTTTCGAATTAAATTCGAAAATATTTTTTTTTTTTTTTTTTTTTTTCGAATTCCGATCGAATTTAGTCCGCGGGTATTCGATTCGGAATTCGAAAAAAAAAAATTCGATTTCGACCATTTTTTTCGAAATTCGGTCGAAAATGAACGAATTCCGAAAACGGTCGAAATTTTTCGCTAATATAGCAATTCGGAAATTCGTATGCATCCGAATGTCCGAATAATGGAAAATTCGTCCGAATTTCGATTCGGAACGAAACGAAATGCACATGCCTACTCTATTTCTGCTCGACGGGCTTCCCGACGGGAAGCTCGCCGAGAGTGTACACATGGCCGAGGTCCTCGCTGGAATGCAGCTTCCAGCGAGGTTCTCGCTGGTTTCCAGCGAGAACCTCGGTCGTGTGTATGCCGCCTCAAAATGAATGCAGCCAGATTTTTTTATGCAGCATATTTGGCAAGTACAGTATCATAATATATATATATATATATATAAAATATGCAAAGTGGTTGGCGGGAAGCTTAAGAATGGCAAATATGTTTTTATTACAAATTACATGAGCAGACTGCAGTTCCTCTTTAAAGTGGTTGTAAACCCTAAAAAATAAAAAAAAACCCTGTGAGACAAAGGCATAATGAGCTCTTTATTCACTACCTTAGATCACTTACTCAAAGTTGTTGCAGCGGCCCCGCACACCGCTGTGACCGGCGACATGTCTCCTGAAGTTATTTCCAGGTTTGTGAATAGGCCAGAGCTGAATTATTGACATTTGGTTTTGCATAGCATTTTTATTTTTTTTTCCTTTGTTTATAGCGCAAAAAAATTTAAATCGCAGAGGTGATCAAATACCACCAAAATAAAGCTCTATTTGTGGGGAAACATTTTGTTTGGGAGCCACGTCACACGAGTGCGCAATTGTCAGTTAAAACAACGCAGTGCTAAATCTCAAAAAATGCTCTGGTCAGGAAGGGGGTAAATTCTTCTGGGGCTGAAGTGGTTAAGAGAGCGTATCGGGGGTTTACTATGCCTACATACGTTTGCTAATGCCTGCCCCCCATTCTCATCTCAAAAAGTTGGGAGGTATGTATACCTAAGTGAGTGGAAAACACCACTAGAAAGAATCTATAGTGGAAGACATAATAACCAATATGTTTATTTCCATTTATTATTAACCTAGAACAGAATTGACCATACCCTGTGACACCACTGGTGAAGTTGGCTTGGACTGGAAGGACAGCTGTGGTTATGTTCAGTGCTTTAAGTGGGCCAAAAGAGGTGCCGGTACTCTATTAGGCGCCGGTGAGCTCGTCCACCCCCCCCCCCCCAGCAGCCAGAACGAACGGTTTTTTTTCGCCCCCCCCCCCCCCCGCGCTAGCGCCATGACCACATACGCCCAATCACAGGGCGCCATGCCATCAAATGCAGCCACTGTGTCATCAATTGTCACGACTGTGCCATGCCAAACGCAACCACTGTGCCATGCCATCAAATGCAGCCACTGTGCCCATCAATTGTCACCACTGTGCCATGCCAAACGCAACCACTGTGCCATGCCATCAAATGCAGCCACTGTGCCATCAATTGTCACCACTGTGCCATGCCAACAAACGCAACCACTGTGCCATGCCATCAAATGCAGCACTGTACCATGCCAATTGTCACCACTGTGCCATGCCAACAAACGCAACCAATCGTCACCATCTGTGCAATTGTCACTGTACCTGTGCCACCAATTGTCACCACTGTGACATCTATCCAACCTCGGAGCTTTATATTATAACCTGCTGGGCCACCAACTTCTAGTTCTCCATCGTCTCCTGGGGCTCATGGAGATTGGAGAACTACAAGTCCCAGCAGGTTATATCATACAATAAGGCTCTAAGGTGGGATGGGTGTGGACTTCTAGCATGCATCGTCTCCTGGGGCTCTGAGCCCCAGAAAAAAAATGGAGTACAAGTCCCAGCAATAAGGCTCGAGATGGATGGGTGTCCGGTCATCCATCCACCTCGGAGCCTTATATTATAACCTGCTGGGACTTGTTGTTCTCAGCAGGTTATAATATAATCTTCTTCCTGGGGCTCAGGTGCATCGGAGCAATCCACACCCATCTGCTGGGACCTCAGAGCCACCTGCTGGGACTTGTAGTTCTCCAATCTCCATGAGCCCCAGGAGAACTACAAGTCCCAGCAGTCTTACTAAAATGACAGGCTCTGAGGTGGATAGGTGGGGACTCAGGCAGTGCACCCAGTTTACTTTAGATTTACACCGACTGTAGTACAGGAGAGTGTTTTGCTTACCTTGCTGGAGATGGGAGAAACCCCTTGCCGCCGCGCTACACCGTAAACACAGTGTTTTGTTCTTGCAACTTCCAGGCCAACTTCAGCGCAGCACAGAGGTACAGCGCCTCCAGCACAGAGGTCCACCGCCCGCCAATCTCCTGCGCTGCGTTATCTGTTTTTTAGCCCTTCTGCCTAGTTGGCTGGTGTTTCCCTGCCACTCCCACATCAAGGGAGACAGACAGTTCCACCAGCCAACCAGGCGGAAGGGCTGAAAAAAAAACTCATCGCGCGCCGCAGCCGGGTGTACCAAGATGGCCGATAGCTCCAGAGCTAGGCCAAAGTTGCGGCCTTTCCTAAGGCGGCGGCGCATTCCGCGGACGCCAGGAATTTGCCCCCCTGCAATTTTTCGCCCGGTGCAGGAGCCCCCCCCCCGCTACGCCAGTGCGTTCCGGTACGGGAAACCCACGTACTGGGCGCACGGAGAGGTGCTGGTACACTCCAGGGCCATTTTTGGAAGTTAGCGGTACTGAGTACCGCCGCGTTCCGGCCCACTTAAAGCACTGGTTATGTTGGGAACCTGTAGGTGTTTCCTACTGACACTGCACTTAAGGGAGTTGTAAAGGAAAAATGTTTTGCCTAAAATTAATGGGCCAGATTCTCAAAAGAGATACGACGGTGTATCTCCAGCTCCAGATACACCGTCGTATCTCTCTTTCTGGCCCTGGGTATCTATGCGACTGATTCTTAGAATCAGTTACGCATAGATTTTGCTTAGATCCGACTTGCGTAAGTCACTTACACCGTCGGATCTAAGTTTTAATGTTACGCTGGCCGTTAGGTGGCGTTCCCGTAGATTTCAGCGTTGAATATGCAAATGAGCATGATACGCCGATTCCCGAACGAAGTTGCGCGCCGTCGACGTAGTTTACGTAGTTTGCGTACGCGTAAGGTTACCCCTGCTATATGAGGGGTAACCTTGCGTAGGTCCGGCGTAAGCCATGTTAAGTATGAACGTCGGGACAGCGTTGTGTTTTTCCATCATTTACGTAACTCGCCGCAAATAGGTCTGTACGTTAATTACGTTGCCGTCTAAATCAATGTATTTGCGGCGTACTATGGAGCATGCGCAGTGGGCGACGTTTACGGCTGGCGCATGCGCAGTTTGTTCGACGCGGGGCGCGCTTAATTTAAATACAGCACGCCCCCCTCCTTTCCTATTTGAGTTACGCGGCCTTACGCCGTCCCATTTATGCTACGCCGCCGCAAATTACAGAGCAAGTGCTTTGAAAATACAGCACTTGCCCGTAAAAAGTGCGGAGGCGTAGCGTAAATGGGTTATGCTACGCTACGCTCCGCAAAAAAAGCGGAGATGTACGAGAATCTGGCCCAATCTCTGCAAGGTAGACAGACAGAATAGTGTAAGGATTCTGTTAACAAACGAGTAAATATGCCTTCATCTATATCACCTCCGGCATTCTAGTTTCTGTTCTCTCATTCACTTCCTGGTTTGCATCATTTGTTCATGTAAAACTACATTTCCCAGTATGAATTGCGGCACGCCCAGTAATTCACACCTCCTTGAAGTCTCTAACACGTAGAGAGGGTCCTGCCGCACAGATGTAGTTCCCAGGAGGGGGCAAGCACGTTACTGACCACCGCAGTAAAGCCTCCCTTCACGGTGTCAGTAAAATCAAACAAGCAGGAAGTGAACAGAACAGAGAAGAAATAGAGCAACTTCTGAGCAAAAACAAACAATGAGGAAGTGAAAAGAGGAATGTCTGCGGGTAAATGATGCTTATTATGAAAAAAAAAAATTCCTTTACAACCCCTTTAACAGCATTGACACCTGCTGCTGTATCAGCCTTGCCTTTTTTCACAGCCATTTGACACATTTGACAGCAGTATTACAAACTGAACATATGAGCACCTTCTAGAATTTTTCACATCACACATCAGCAAATTGGCACTTTCTCCTAAGATGTTGTTAAGTATCATGAACACATGTATATAAATAAACCTCTCTAATCACCTGCTATACTCTATGCTTTTGAATATGGATATACAGTATCATTACTAATTAGTAGTAAACTGTTTATCAATGCAAGACTGATGTCTTTCTATAAATTTGGATACTACAGGTGATGCCATCAACTGTCTTCTAAACCGTGGCTCAAGGGACAGTGAACTGAATGTTCACATCGGGCCATTTTGACATGCGATTTGACATGTCAAATCGCCGCCTATTGCCGACAATGGAACCGTCTGAATCAGTGCGACGCTGACTTTACGTCACCGCACCGATTTCCAAAAGTAGTTTCTGCACTACTTTTGGCGGATTTGGGGGCAATTACATTAGACATCTGTCTTAAAACCCAGGACTTTACAATCACTTTAAGTTGGATTTTTATGTCATTTTGAACAGGTACATTTTTTAACTGTATCTACAGGCCAAAAAAATCAGTTTACGTTTTTTGGATAGCATAGGGAAGGGCCCTGTAATGTTTGTATTACTGCCTCTGTGCCCCTGTTAAAGTTCCACCCAAAAATTGAACTTCTGCTTTTCGGAACCCTCCCCCCCTCCGGTGTGACATTTGGCACCTTTTAGGGGGGATGGGGGTGCAAATATTCGGTCTAAGGCCCCGTACACACGAGCAAATGAATCTGATCAAATCGGTCTGACAGACCAATTTGATCAGATTTGTCTGCTGGCTGTTTTGGTTTGATCGCTGTACACACGATCAAACCAAAATCCCCGCCAGCAGACAGCGCGGTGACGTGGCGGTGACGTTGACGCCGCCACGTCACCGCACCAGGAAGTAAAACACTTCCGTGCATGCGTCGAATCCATTCGACGCATGTGCGGGCAGATATGTCTGCTGGTTAGCGTACTAACCAGCAGACATATCAGTCGGACGGGTTCCCAGCAGACAGATTTTAAAGCAGGCTTTAAAATCTGTCTGCTGGCCAAATCCGTCAGCTTGCCCGTCACACGATCGAATCTGTCTGCTGAGACGGTCTGTCAGACCGTTTTCAGCAGATAGATTTGATCGTGTGTACGCGGCCTCAGACAGGTATTTGCACTCACTTCCAGGCATAGACTCCCGTGGGAGTCATGACACTTCCCCTCCCGCACTCTGTCTCCTGGGAAACACACTGGTCCCAGGAGAGAGCAGGGACCAGTGAGGGCGCGCTACTCGCGCATGCGCAGTAGGGAACCGGACAGTGAAGCCGCAAAGCTTCACTTCCTGATTCCCTCACCGTGGATGGCGGCGGGGGCAGCCGAGAGATGAGCGGGCACGCTGGACAGGTAAAAAAAAAAATTGGGGTGAACCTCCGCTTTAAGAGAATTTAACCTCACTTACTGTCCCTGTGACAATTGGATTTTGACAATTTGGGTTGTCGTGGAAACAAAGATTGGTGATAAAGCATCAGTAGAGACACCTTTTTCCCATGATAACTCTTACAGGAGTGAATTTCCCTTCCATGGGGTAGATTTCCTCTCACTTCCTATTGTCTCTCTCTATTTGTAAGTTGTATGTATGTAACTAGGGGACTGCCTGTATATAGGATAACCCTACAGAAGTCCTTGTTACTCTTTCCAGTGTCAACATCTATCTGTAAAATCAAGAACAACCCAGGTAGTATTTGCCCATATACATCTTTTTTCAAGGTCTCCCTTATGCCCTGTACACGATCAGGATTCTGCCTGGCCAAAAGCACATCGTAATTCTGACAGAATACCATCGGAGTAAATTTCCGATGGAAATAGTCCGTCTGACTTTTTCCATCAAAAATTCCAATTGTGTGTACAAGGCATTTGGTTCCACCAGTCTAGCTCATTTACAGTATCTATACACTGGACTTTATACTCAAAATTCTACCCATGTTGTGCTACAAAGCCAAACCTGAAAAATAGTTAGTTGATTTATCACTAGCACTATTATGATGACTTTGGCTCTACTTTTATGATGATAATGCATTTAAAGGAACAGTATAGATAGAATAACAATTGGTGGCACTATACTGTGTTGCCCCAAATAGCTTTGTATTGCATGTAAATTCAGTAATAAAGTAAAAAAACACACTACACCTAAGACAAAGGTGAGCGCAGTGTTCTTCTAGTCTCTAAAAGGGCTGAAAGTTCTTTATCTTGGGTAGAGACAGATCAAAATGTTCCCAATTTAGAAAGACATTTGTTAATTCCAATCTACAACCTTATTTTTTTAATCCTTAACAATTTAATTGTAGTCATTATTTGTTTAAACTCAGTTAAAAGAGTTAGTGAACAACATGATTTTCACATTTCCTGATGTTTTACTAGAACATTTATCACATAATGTTTAGTTGTGAATTGTAAAGCGTAATTCCGTTGTCTGATAAAAAAAGGATGTGTGATTATGAGAACTGTAAAGTAATTTCACAAGACTAACAACCCCAGTAATAAGTATCACAGTAACAGGGTTTTTCATGAACATATTTATTTGAGTCTAAGGAAAATGTACCCTTTATAGCTAGTGTCCAATCTGCTCTAAAGCCATAATATGAAGCAGCATGGACAGGTCCCCATGTCCCTTTTGTACTGCTACTATTTACATTTCAGGCTGGGCTGGAGTCCAATAATTTACCTGCAAAAGAATGCTCACAGAACCTTGTTATAAATGTATGATCCTGGTGAAATATCAGCTGTCAAATTAGGGCATAAAGTGGTCCCCAGGCAAAGTGTCAGCTTTGGACCCCCATCAATTAGACAAGGATTGCAATAGATACCAAGACATGCCTAATTTGCAGCATTGTTTGTGCAGCCATGGCCCATCTCACCAGACACCAACTCTCTATAATGGTATCCTCTTCTTTGAAGCAACAGACAGGTGCACAACTTTGATCAATTTCTCCTTCCCACTGGTTTACTGCAGGAACATTGACAGATGCGGCTGATTTCATGAACATCCACCAGGCCATAAGCTCCTATTTAGGTTGTGGTGATTAGTCCATAAAGTGTCCAAACACAAAGAAATCCTTGAAATCGTGTCTCTTGGGGTAATGGATGACAGAAACACCCAAAGTGCACCTTCCACCGTGAAAATAAAAGACGTGCCCTTACCGGATAGCTAGACTCCACATGATAGGAGCCTAGTAAGACATAGATCCATACATTGGAAACAAATGAAAATGGTGTTGAAGTCACCCTTGCTGGTTTCTCCCTTTCCTTCTCTAAGATAAAGGGAGATAAGCGCTTGGTAGTAATGTCCCTCTGGTAACTGCTGTGCTGGTGGCTCCCAGCACTTCCTAGTCCACGGGTACACTTGGGGAGGCCACTGACATCACTTATGGAAGTGCTGGGAGCCACCAGGACAGCCGTGACTAGAGGGACATTACTACCAGCTGCAGCTGGTAGTAGTGTGTCCGGTAAGGGCACATATTTTATTTTCACGGTGGAAGGTGCACTTTGGGTGTTTCTGTCATCTATCACCCCAGGAGACACAATTTCAAGGATTTCTTTATGTTTGGACAGTTAATGGACTAATTTCAATTATTTAGTTATTATATAGTTATTAGTGCGACAATCTTTTGTTTTTTAAGCCAGTTGTTTTTTTTGATTATTTATCAACACTCTTCACCTGCACATGCAAAAATACGAAGAGAACTTGGACAGCTGCACTCCAAAAATTTTCTTTTAATTAAAATCGATCACAAAAATAAACATGCTACAGCAAAAAAGATGGAACAAAAGCTAACATTTCGCACTGTAGCTTCAGTGCTTAGTCATATCTAGTACCTTCATCTGCACAATTACTACATTCCCTTTTCCTATCTACAGGGCCGTCTTTAAGGCAGGGCAAAAGGGGAAGCTGCCCTGGGACTGTCATTGTTGTGGGGTCCAAAGCAGCTGCCTAATACTTGCCAACTATCCCAGTTTAAATTCCCTTGTCCCTTGAAGTTCTAGGCTTGTGCTGTGTCCTGATATCTCAGTGTGAAGGACTGCTACTAATACTACCCAGCTCTGCCCTATTGTTGTGTACAGATGAATCACCTGCAGACCCTGTGTTTACATGTAAATAACCGTCATTCATATGTAAATAATAGGAGCATTCATATGTAAATAGCATCTGGATTCATATGTAAATAGCTTAGGCTGGTGACATTCATATGTAAATAAAAGCAGCATTTATATGTATATCATTCCCCTCTGCAGTGAAGAGACGATGTGCTGTTATCTCTAGCAGCCAATCATTGAGCAGTATTTCTGTTCAGTAATCTCTAGCAGCCAATCAACAGCAATAAATCATGTGCTGTAACCTCTAGCTACTAATCAGGATGCTGTATTGTGTGCTGTAACCTCTAGCAACCAGTCAATGAGTGGTAATGATATGTTGTAACCTCTGGCAACTGATCGCAATTACTGCCTGATCTGATACATTAAACTGATTTTAAGTCTAGCTGATACATATTGTATTTCTCAGAGCAGGTGGAAAGCAAAAGTGCATGGGGGGGGGGGGGGCCCCAAGAAAATGTTTGCCCAGGGTCCAATCAACATTAAAGACGGCCCTGCCTATCTAGATTGCCTTGAGAAGGATGCTGCCTTCACCAATGAATGATATCTGAAGTTGCAACTTTGGTTTAGAGTAGGACCAAGATAGGGACTGGAGATTAACCACTTAAGACCGGGACCAAATTGCATCCCTTTTTTGCAATTCGGCGCTGCGTCGCTTTAACTGACAATTGCGCGGTCGTGCAACATGGCTCCCAAACAAAATTAGAGTGACAATTTTGAAAAAAAATCTATATTTTTTTTACTTTGTGCTATAATAAATATCCCCCAAAAATATATAAAAAAAAAACATTTGTTTTCCTTAGTTTAGGCTGATACATATTCTTCTACCTATTTTTGGTAAAAATCGCAATAAGCGTTTATCGATTGGTTTGCGCAAAATGTATAGCGTTTACAAAATAGGGGATAGTTTTATTGCATTTTTTTGTTTCTACTACTTATGGCGGCAATCAGCATTTTTTTTGTGACTGCAACATTATGGCGGACACATCGGACAATTTTGACACATTTTTGGAACCATTGTCTTTTTCACAGCAAAAAATGCTATAAAAATGCATTGTTTACTGTAAAAATTACAATTGCAGTTTGGGAGTTAACCACTAGGGGGCACTGAAGGGGTTAAGTGTGACCTCATATGTGTTTCTAATTATAGGGGGGCGGGGCTGGATGTGTGACATCATTGATCGCCTTTCCCTATATCAGGAAACAGACGATAAATGACAGCGCCACTGTGAAGAATGGGGAAGGTGTGTTTACACACACCTCTCCCTGTTCTTCAGCTCTGGGGACCGATCGCGGGACTCCGGCAAGGAACGGGTCCACGGGTCCCGCGGCCACGAAGCTTCGGACCGGGTCGTGGGCTCACGTACAGGTACGTGATTGTGCCCAGCCGTACCATTCTGCCGACGTATATCGCTGTTAGGCGGTCCTTAAGTGGTTAAGACAAACGGAAGTTCTACTGGAAGGCCATCAATCCAAAGTTGGCCCTGACCACATAAATTACATAAACAGATTAAGCAATGATAAATAAAATATGTCAGTAAGTAACCCTTTATAGCCTTTCATAAACCAGTTACAAATGAAGTAGATGAGTCGTATGTTCTCAAGGCTTGCTGAGTGATTTATGAAGAACTAGTGTTGAGTTGCACAGTTGCTCACAAGCAAACATATTACAATCATGTGGTGAACGCACTAGTGAATCACTTCTATTTTTGGCTGATGGCATAATGTCCAGAAATCACCTGTGAGGTTTTTGCCACTTTTACATGCCACGTTTAGGTGTGTTTTGCCGCATTTGTGTTTAATAGCATTTTTTTTTTATTAAATAGGCAGAACTGAAAACACGGCCACGTTTAGAAGTGTTTAGCGCTTGAAATGCCTCTGAACTCATTTTTTTGCTTACCAAAAAAATGCCTCTAAACTCAACTGCCTTTAAACGACTATAAACGACCCTGTGTACATGTACTGATATGAAAACATGGAGGAGAGTTCAGGAACAGCTGAAAAAAATTCCCAACTGCTAAATGTCCATTTACCAGCAGTAGTTGTCACAAGGCTTGAGGCCTCGTACACACAACCGTTTTCCTCGGCAGAATCCATTAAGAAACTTGATGGCAGAGCTTTTTTGCCAAGGAAAACGGTCATGTGTATGCTTTTCATCGAGAAAACTGTCGTGGAAGTTCTCTTTTTCCTCGTCGGGAGTCTCAATTTCCTCATCGGGCTGGTTTTCGACGAGAAACACGTTTGTGTGTATGCTTAGAAACCCGCGCATGCTCAGAATAAAGTATGAGACGGGAGCGCACCTTCAGTAAAAGTAGCGTTTGTAATGGAAATAGCACATTTGTCACGCTGTAACAGACTGAAAAGTGCAAATGTCTCTCACCAAACTTTTTCCTAACACACAGTAACATGAGATCAGCAAAAGCAGCCCCAAGGGAGGCGCCAGTGGAATCGAACTTCCCCTGCCGTCTATGTGTTGTATGTCACCGCGTTTGAGAACGTGGAGATTTGGTCTTTTTTTTTTTTAAATTCTTTATTTTATCCTTTTCCTTTCCTTAGTTCATTTACAAACATAATAACAATCCAACTTGAGATATACAGACAACATTTCCTTTTACCAGTACATCTCGTTAATAGTTTACTGTATAATCAGCAGGTACTATAATTACCCTTGCCCCCCCCCCCCCCCCCGCCAGGTCTACCTCCTGGTTGATTCCCTTGGTCGCTCCCAAAAACACCAAAAAAAAAAAAAATTACGCGCATCAAAAAATGTGCCTCAATATATCCTTCTCTCCCTGTCTCTCCCTCCCCCCCTCCACCCTCATGGGTTCTGCTCCCTATAGTTGATATAGGGCTCCCATACTCGTCTATATTTCTCCTCCTGTTCTCTCATTCCCATTGTCAAGTATTCCATCAATTGGATTTCTGTTACTCTATTAAGCCAATGTTGTCGCGTCGGGGATGTCGTGCTTTTCCATAAAGATGGAATACAGGCCTTAGCTGCTGTAAGCAAGTGCCTAAGCAGTGAGTTTTTATATTTTGCCGTTGACATTGGGAAATCATTCAGTAATAGTGCCGCTGGGTTGTCTCTCAAGTTCACTTTGGTAATTACCTCTATTGTTTCGGCTACCATTTCCCAGTATTCCTTTAATTTCGGGCATTCCCAGAATAAATGTATCATGGTGCCTCTTGCTTCCCCACATCGCCAACATTGATCTGACACCTGGGGGAACATTCGTTTTAACACCTCCGGAGTCCTGTACCATCTAGTTAGGATTTTGTATCCCCCCTCTTGGTATCTAGTCGCCAGCGAGGCCTTGTGGGTAAACCTAAAAAAAATTTTTCTTTCTGGTTCTCCGAGAATCTGATCTCTAAATCTCTTTCCCATGCCTGGATAAATAATAGGTCTTGCGGGGCTTCTGATTCTACTAAGAGGCTATACATATATGATAGGCTATGTCTCACTGGGTCGCCTTTATTACATACTTTTTCGAAAACAGATAGCTCCCGAGTTATCTCCCCCTGTGGTCTAATTGCTTGAATAGCCGCTTTCAATTGTAGTTGTCTCATTGCATCTAGCGTATTTCCTAATCTCTCCTCCCTCTCTGCTACGTTTCCACCCTGGCTATGATTCGTGAAATGAATAAGTCTACTCAGTCCTCCCCGTCTTAAATTATTAAAATGGGTATCCGTCAAACCTAATTCAAATCTAGGGTTCCCTAGTACTGGTATTAGTGGGCTTGGATATTTAGAGATTTTTGTTTTTCCAAATATCCTCTTTATGGCCCGTATTGTGGCCCCTACTGTGGGATGTTTCTTCACCTCTTGTGGGATATCTGACTCTGAGATCCATGCCATTCCCTCTAGAGGGATGTTCGTTATTTTCTGTTCTATATGGATCCAAGGTTTATCCTTCTGGTGTATACACCACTCTACCACTCTTGCCATATGGCAGGCATCATAGTAGCTCATTGGATCTGGAAATCCCACTCCTCCCTTCTCTTTAGGTAGAGTCAGGACCTCCCTCCTTATTCTCGCTGGTTTTCCTGCCCAAATAAATTTAATAAATCTAGATCTTAGATCTCTCAAAAAGCCAAGAGGGATTTTTACTGGTAGGGTCTGAATCAAATAGAGCAACCTCGGCATTACGTTCATTTTAATAATATTAATTCTCCCAAACCAGGTAAAAATCTCCTTGTCCCATCTCTGTAGATCGGTTTTAATCACTCTTGTTAGTGGGGTAAAATTTAATTCAAAAATCCTATTTAGGTTTCTTGGCATCTTGGTTCCCAGATATACTATATGGGAATCTGTCCAGCTGAAGGAAAACTGTGTTGCCAATAATTGTTGTGTTTGTTCGTTGACCTCCACACCCATCGCCTCCGATTTATTATAGTTTACCTTAAAGTTGGACAGGTCTCCATATTCCCTTATCTCTTTTAATAGAACTGGTAGGGATAGGCCTGGGCTTGTTAAGGAAAACAGTAGATCATCTGCAAATGCCGCAACCTTGTACTCGTCTCCCCTCACTCTGATACCTCTAATGTCTCTATTTGCCCGTATTGTTCTCAGGAAGGGTTCCAAGGCCAGGATGAAGATAAACGGCAAGAGTGGGCACCCTTGTCTTGTGCCATTCCTTATTGGGAAGGGATCAGACATTATTTCGTTTATCTTTACTCTGGCCGTCGGACACGAGTACAAGCCCATGATCCAGTTCCACATCCCCTCTCCCAGTCCTATATGTGATAGGATCGCTTTCAAGAATCCCCAATCCACCCTATCGAAAGCTTTCTCTGCATCGGTTGCCACCAATACCGATGGATTTTTGTAAAGCTGTGATAGGTAGATGGTACTTAATACTCTTTGTGTGTTTTCCCTCCCCTCTCTTCCTGGTGTAAACCCAACCTGGTCGGGGTGTATCAGAAGGGGGATATAGGTGGCAAGCCTATTAGCCAGGATTTTCGAAAAGATCTTCAGATCTACATTCAACAGAGAGATCGGTCGATAACTGCTACATTGCGCAGGGTCTTTCCCTTCTTTAGGAATTACAGCTATGTGGGCTGCTAGTGTGTCTCTTAACATCTGTTGTCCTTCTCTTAATGAGTTAAATGCAATCAAAAATTGAGGTGCCAACTTTTCATAAAAGGTTTTGTAATACAACAGGGTGTAACCATCTGGTCCTGGAGATTTGCCTGGCTTCATTTCTTTAATTGCCTCTGCTAATTCCTCTACTGTTATTGGGCCCTCAATGGTCGCAATTTTTTCGTCCGGTATTTTAGGCATCCCTGAGGCCGAGATGTATGCCTTTATTCGTTCTTCTCTACTCTGACTTCCTGCTTTATCCGATTGTTTATCCAATTGATATAACTTACTATAGTACTCTCTAAAGGCCTTTGCTATTAGTTGTGGGGAACTGACTAGGATGTCTCCTTGTGTTTTTATTTTTTCAATATGGTTCTTTGCTCTTGACTCTCTCAGTGCGTTTGCCAGCATCCTACTTGGCTTGTTCCCATATTCATAGTACACCCTCCTGCACCGACTTAATTTGGCCTTGGCCTTATCCATTAATAATAGATTCAACTTATCCCGTAGAGTCATTAATCTCTCTTCGACATGTAATCTTTGTGTTTGTTTATGTTCGTTCTCTAATATACGGATCTCGCCAAGTAGGCTGTCTAGCTTTGCATTCAAAGAGCGTTTTCGCTGTGTTCCTAGAGAGATGAGGATTCCCCTCATATAACACTTGTGTGTCTCCCACTTGATCAGCGGGGCCACGCCATCCGAATCGTTTGTCAGAAAAAAGGTTTCTATTTCTTGGTCTATCTTACTCTCATATATAGGATCTTTTAATAATGTTTCATTGATCTTCCAGTTCCATTCCCTCGGACCTGTCTCCCCCCACTCCAGGCAGCAACTCACGGGGGCGTGGTCTGATATTGTAAAAGATCCCATTGAAGATTCTCTCAGATTCCCCAATATACTTTGGTCTACAAATATATAGTCGAGTCTTGTATATGTTTTATATTTAGCTGAGTAGAAGCTGTAGTCTCTATCGTGGGCATGTAGGATCCTCCAACTGTCTATTAGCTGTAATTCTTGGAGCATTCTCCTCGCTTTGCGCAATTTTATATTTGATATATGGTAGGATCCCTTTGAGGTATCCAGATTAGGTTCTAAGACCATATTTAGGTCTCCTCCCACGATTAGGGCCCCTTCTTTATTCTGGTTTATTAGATCCAGATATTTTTCTAATGCAAATACTGGGTTCTCATTTGGTAGATATATGTTCGCTAAAGTAATTTTTTGTTCATTCAGCGTCCCTTTCACAAGAAGAAAGCGTCCTTCCTCATCAGTTATTACTTTGGATTCCTTCCATATTATCTTTTTAGCCAACAAAATTGCTACCCCGTTTGCCTTTGAGGTCTGGGAGGCACCATGATACACCACCGGGAATCTTGAACTCTTGAACTTTGGTACCTTATCCTTCCTGAAGTGTGTTTCTTGCAAAAAAATGATTTGTGATTTGAGTCTCCCCAATTCCATTAATATTTTTGCTCTTTTTTCTGGGATATTTAACCCCTTCACATTGTATGTAGTGATATTTACTCTGCTCATCCTGTGTTCCATCTTTTATCCTATCTTTTATTGACCTCTCACCTTCCCTATCTAGTTCCCCCGCTCAAATGTTGTTTCTTGGACACCTATTTTTCAGTATAAAAGAACCGATCATTTGACCAATGGTAACTATCCAGGCGGGGCAAAGAGAGAGGGCACTCCCCTCACAATAGTCCACGACACCGTAAACAACGATGGGGGGTGGAGGAGGGTACGGGAGAAAGGCGATGTGTAGAGGCACCAGGGGAGAGAGTGAAAGCTTCCCCTCTGACAACCCAAGGAGGGGGAGAGAGAGAGAGAAGGAAAAAAAAAAAAAAAAAAACAACCCCAATGCCTCGGGTCCCCAAGTATTAACTTCGTTTCCCTACTCCCTCTTGGGCCTCAGTCCCACCTTGTTTGTGGGTTCCCAATATATTTAGGGGAAGAAAGGGAGAGAAAAAAAAAAACACAATTCAGCGTCTCCGACTTCCCTCCACTTGGAGGAGAGACGCTCTGGTGGGGGTACGTGTATGAGCACTGCGGAGAGTCTCGCCTAAGTGCTGCCTCCGGTGCACCCCTTCTAACCTTCCAATCTTCAACTTTGCGTCTTGTCCCCTTTTTCCTTCCCCAGCCCTCCCTGTCCCAGTCCCAGTCCCCTTCATCTCCGCCTCCTCTTAAGGCGGGAAGGGGGCTCCAATAGAGTAGAAGAAAAAAAAAAAAAAAAGAAAGGCCTCCATGGAGCCCTCTGACCCCTTTTACACATAGTAACACAGATACAGTCACACAGTAACCCAATTAAAGTTAACCAGCTAAATAACCACATTTCTATCTGTACATCGGATAAACATTCTAGAAAGGCAAAAAAAAAAAAAAAAAAAAGACACATATTCTCCTCTTCATTCTATTCTATCCTCCTGAAGTTTCTAACTTTTATGTTACACAGTATATTATATTCTTGGCCTTCCCAGTGCTTTCTCCCTGCTATCGGTCTAGTTCGGAACTATTCCCTACCCTTGATCTCCAGCCCCCTAAAAAAAAAAAAAAAAGTGTTCAGTGATCTTACCCAGTGATCTTACCCAGTGTCTATGTATGTGTGTGCTAATTATTTATATGAGTGACATATAAGTGCATGTGGAATGTTATTTATGCGTTATTTATGCGTTATTTACATTGTGGCGTGTGTTTATTGTCTACCTAATTCTTGATTTATGTGTATGTGTGTGTGTATATGTGCGTAACCCTTGCGTGACCCTTTTTCCCATGTGATATTGGGTGTTGTAAGAAAAAGAAAAGAAAAAAGAGATAGAGAAAAACAAGAAAAATATGAGCAAGTATATAAAAATAGATTAAAAAAAAAAAAAAAAAAAAAAAAGGACCCCCCCCACTCTACCCAATCCCCCCTCTCCCACACTCAAGAGTATATATATTCCTCACCTCCCTCCCCTCCCTTCTCCCTCCCTATCCCTACTCCTCCTCCCCCAAAAAAAAAAAATATTTATATATAGGGGCCAGATATACTTAAGGTAGGGCACGGGAAAAAAAAAAAAAAGAGAACAGGAGATAAGTGAGGAGGGGGGGGGGGGGAAGGCAGGGGCACAATCGCCCCTCATACACGATCATTTCTACTGTTTAATCTCCCAAGTATTCAACCCTCCCCCACTCCCCCCCCTCCAGAAATGCCCCATCGAATCCTACAATGTGGTATCTCTCTTCTGTGTTATTATATATTACTATGTTCTGTTATGATATATATAGTATATAGTACCCCCCCACCCATTTCTAATCTCTCTTCACATTCATTCAAATGGTCTTCTTAATGTTCATTGATATCAACTACTTGACTAATCTGTTCAGCTATTGGGACCTCGCTCTCTTATTCCAGGCAGTTCCAACCAGTCTGGGACCTCTATAGGGTCTGAGCCCAGGAAATCAAAAAGTTGCGGGAGCTGTGATGGCTCCCTCAGATTGAAGCTCCTTTCTTCCCTTTTAACAGTAACAGCTAGTGGGTACCCCCAGCGATATGTAGCGCCCTTGTTACGTATAAGGTCTAATAAAGGTTTTAACAGGCGCCTTCGAGTTCTGGTCTGCCAGCAGAGATCAGGGAATACTTGGATGTTCATGTCCTCCCAGAGTATTGTTCCCTCCTTCCATGCTGCCCTTAGTATCTCCTCCTTTACTCTGTAGAAGTGGACTCTACATAATACATCACGAGGATTGGGCAGTTCAAGGTTCTTCACTGTGGGGACCTTATGTACTCTGTCCAGCTCCAGGGAAGTTTCGGGGGGGTTCTTTAAAATTTTATTCAATATAGATGTGACCGTTTCTCTTAATGCCAGTCCCTCAAAACTCTCTGGTATCCCCTTAATCCGCAAGTTGTTTCTTCTGCTCCTATTATCCGCCTCTTCTGCATATAGTTGTAGCCTAATCATATGTTGTTGCTGCCTCTCCAGTTTGTCTTCAAGGGCTAACAGTCTGGAATCTGTCTTCTCCAGGCGCTTCTCCACCCCCGCTACTTTCTGTTCCCCCTCCTCCACTTTTATGCGTACCTCATTAATTTCTTCCCTTAGTATGCCTGTTATATTCATTAGTATAGTCTGAATATCATCCTTAGTTGGCAAAGCCTGTATGAGCATACTGAGTTGTCTAATGTCCAGGTTTGATCCTGTGGGGGTTTTCTGCATGTCCCCGTGTATACCCTGTGTGCTAGGTAAACATACCTGGTCTGTTCTTTCTGTTCTTTCCAAGGCAGAGATGGGGTTAGTTTCTCCATTTCTATTCATGTCCTCCCACCGATCACGTGTCTCTGGTAGTAGTTCAGATGTCTCCCGGAGCGGATAGAATGTCTGGGTAATAGAAGGGTTTGTAGCGGGGATTGAAGTAGTCTCTACGTGGGTTTGCCGTCTATCTCTGCACTGCTCGCGGCTCTCAACCGTGGTAGATTTCTCCGTCTCCACTGTGCTTGCTGCTCTCTCCTCCCTTCCCCGCTGCTCTATATGCTCTATATCTCTGGGAGTTTCTGCTATCCGGATTTGCAGGACAGCCGGCTCTATCAGATCGCTCGTTCGTTCCTTTCCACCGCTATTAGAGTTGCAGCTAAGGATGGGAGGCGCCGTTTGTGTCACCGCTGCCGCTGGAAGAGAGCTTTCTATCAGAGATTCCCTCCGCAGACTTCTCCCGGCGTCGGCGTCTCCTTGCTGTGTCTTTACCACCATGTAGCGGGTGATATATGAATGGCTGGGCGGGTGAGTCCCCCCGGATTTTCTTCCAGCACTCCTAGTTCGCCGCGACATCCGCTGTTCGCACCCGTCGCCGGGAGGAGGGTGTCAGGGGCTGGGGCTATGGGGCCGCCGTTCTCCTGGAGGGGTGCACCGTATCACTATTAGACTCTCCTTCTCATCTCGAGCTCACTCCGCCATGCTCAACACACTCCCCCGGAAGCGGAAGTCTGCTCAAGTCCGAGATTTGGTCTTGACACTGTGTACGCAAAGAAAGCTTGTCGAGTTTCTCGACAAGCCTAACAAGGAACTCGTCGAGGAAAACGATGTGTCTTTTCCGACGAGTTCCTCGGTCGTGTGTACGAGGCCTTAGCCACACAGCTTGTTAACTATACTCTGTCAGAGATTCTAAATGGACCAGGACTGTGTGCCTACACAGAGGAGACCAACACTATATATAGTGGAATAAAAGGTGTTTTATTTACAAGGTGAACAAACAGGTGACGACAACCAGTGCACAAATAACACAAAGCATATATATAAGTGCAGGGGAAATGCCGTAATCATAAACCAAAAGCCAAGCCGGGGTCAAATACCAGGAGATCACCAAAGAAGCTGCAGACAGGGAATGGGCAGGAAGGAAATGTCCAGGAGAGGGATCAGGTCGGGACAGATCGGATCGGGTCGGGTCATAAGTCCAGAACGGGGGCAGCAGGCTCAGGGTCAGGTATCAGGCTCAGGGTCCGGTAAATAGACAGATACCAGGGAAAGTTCTGCTTGAACTTGCCGGGTATAAATAGGGGCGTGTTAATTGTGTTCAGGTCACACCTGAACGCAGCAAGGGCCAGGTGCTCCACACTGCCAGGGTCCATCCGCTGGTGGAGGTCGGTACTGCGTCCCAAAGGTGATATACCAGCAGGGGGAAGTTCCCCTGACAGCTCCGAACTGCCAGGAGACCCCTGCTGGTGGGACGCAGCACTGCAAGACAGAAAATAAATAGCACCAGCGGATGGAACCTTTCCTGACAGTACCCCCCCTCAAAGGAGCGGCCTCCGGACGCTCCAACTATCCGTTGACGGGGAAAGTCCAGGGTGACCAACTGGGCAATGGGAGGCTTGAGCCGAGAGGTGGGTACATCCGGGTCGTCGAGCTGGGCAGCGGGCTCTGGGTCGTCGAGCTGGGGAGCAGGCTCCGGGTCGTCGAACTGGGCGGCAGGCTCCGGGTCATCGAACTGGGCGGCAGGCTCCGGGTCATCGAACTGGGCGGCAGGCTCCGGGTCATCGAACTGGGCGGCAGGCTCCGGGTCATCGAACTGGGCGGCAGGCTCCGGGTCATCGAACTGGGCGGCAGGCTCCGGGTCATCGAACTGGGCGGCAGGCTCCGGGTCATCGTGCTGGGCGGCAGGCTCCGGGTCATCGAGCTGGGCAGCAGGCTCCGGGTCATCGAGCTGGGCAGCAGGCTCCGGGTCATCGAGCTGGGCAGCAGGCTCCGGGTCATCGAGCTGGGCAGCAGGCTCCGGGTTATCGAGCTGGGCAGCAGGCTCCGGGTTCGTCGAGCTGGGCAGCACGTTCTGGGTCGTCGAGCTGGGCAGCAGGCTCCGGGTCGTCGAGCTGGGCAGCAGGCTGGCAGACTGGCACAGGAACAAGCGGCTGGCAGGCTGGCACAGGAACAAGCGGCTGGCAGGCTGGCACAGGAACAAGCGGCTGGCAGACTGGCACAGGAACAAGCGGCTGGCAGACTGGCACAGAAACAAGCGGATGGACGGCTGGCACAGGAACAAGCGGCTGGCAGACTGGCACAGGAACAGCGGGCTGGCAGACTGGCACAGGAACAGCAGGCTGGCAGACTGGCACAGGAACAGCAGGCTGGCAGACTGGCACAGGAACAGCAGGCTGGCAGACTGGCACAGGAACAGCAGGCTGGCAGACTGGCACAGGAACAGCAGGCTGGCAGGCTGGCACAGGAACAGCAGGCTGGCAGGCTGGCACAGGGACATCAGGCTGGCACAGGAACATCGGGCTGGGTAACTGGCACTGAAACGTCAGGCTGGGTAACTGGCACTAAAACGTCAGGCTGGGTAACTGGCACTAAAACGTCAGGCTGGGTAACTGGCACTGAAACGTCAGGCTGGGTAACTGGCACTGAAACATCAGGCTGGGTAACTGGCACTGAAACGTCAGGCTGGGTAACTGGCACTGAAACATCAGGCTGGGTAACTGGCACAATGGTGTGGGTTGGGAAGTACTTCCGTTTCTTTTTAGATTTAGACACTGCAGGTTTGCTAACAGAAGTGATGTATGAAGAGGATGGAATTAAGTAGGAGGAAGGATTGGAGTCTGGCAGAGACACAGGGATGGTGACTGAAGGAGGTTTTTGTGGAGTAGTTACAGGTGGATTAAAGGCAGGGTAGGTACAATTAGTAGAGACTGGGTAGTAATATTTGGTAGGATGCGGAATTATCTGGGCTGGAGTTGCCATTGGTGATGGACAGATGGATCCTTGGGAAGGCAGGTGGTTAGAACGGACAGGTGGATTAAAGGCAGGGTAGGTACAATTAGTAGAAACTGGGTAGTAATACTTGGTAGGAAGCGGAATTAACTGGGCTATAGCTGAGGTTGTCATTGGCAATGGACGGCTAGATCCTTGGGAAGGTAAGTGGTTAATGGCAGGGCTGGGATGCAGTGGCTTGGCTGGAAGCAGGAGATCTGACCATGCCTGCAGCACAGGTTGAACAAAGGCTGGTTCACACACACCTTGTTTAATCAAAGACTGCACTGAACTAATGCAGTCAGATAGCTTCTGCTGGGAACAAGAGCAATAGTGTTCATCAAAGGAGGCTGGATCATCCTCCATCAACCATACCAGGGATTCAACTTGGTCAGGACTGAAGGGGGGAGAGAAGTCATCACAACCAACTGGAATAACTGACAGGGCCGGTTTAACACATAACTTGATTAATGGCTGAACATCATCGTAAGACATATAACCCAGATCCACCATGGAATGGGCTGATCGGATGACTTCCATCAGCTGATCACTTGTCCATCCCTCCAACACCTGATGACAATACTCCTCATCCTCCTCTGCTAGCAGAGAAAAGTAAGTAATTTCATTGAAATCCATGTTTCAACAAAAAAACGCACTACAACAGGATGGTTCCCTATGCAGGCACGTCTGGTCAACGGCCCTGGTATACTGTCAGAGATTCTAAATGGACCAGGACTGTGTGCCTACACAGAGGAGACCAACACTGTATATAGTGGAATAAAAGGTGTTTTATTTACAAGGTGAACAAACAGGTGACGACAACCAGTGCACAAATAACACAAAGCATATATACAAGTGCAGGGGAAATGCCGTAATCATAAACCAATAGCCAAGCCGGGGTCAAATACCAGGAGATCATCAAAGAAGCTGCAGACAGGGAATGGGCAGGAAGGAAATGTCCAGGAGAGGGATCAGGTCAGGACAGATCGGATCGGGTCGGGTCAGAAGTTCAGAACGGGGGCAGCAGGCTCAGAGTCAGGTATCAGGCTCAGGGTCCGGTAAATAGACAGATACCAGGGCAAGTTCTGCTTGAACTTGTCGGGTATAAATAGGGGCCTGTTAATTGTGTTCAGGTCACACCTGAACGCAGCAAGGGCCAGGTGCTCCACACTGCCAGGGTCCATCCGCTGGTGGAGGTCGGTACTGCGTCCCAAATGTGATATACCAGCAGGGGGAAGTTCCCCTGACAGCTCCGAACTGCCAGGAGACCCCTGCTGGTGGGACGCAGCACTGCAAGACAGAATATAAATAGCACCAGTGGATGGAACCTTTCCTGACATACTCCTTGGCAGAGAGATGTACTTCCATAAAAGCTAGAGAACAGAAGTTCTAGAAATGTTCTAAAACCTTGCAACAGTAAAGTGATCTTAGCAATAAAAAAACAGACCTATCTATAGATTAGGAGTAAAGTACAGTTGAAACTGAATTGTATGCCTTGCATGTAACACTCCCTGTTTAGTACAATTCTGTTACCTCAAGTACAATAAATGTACACATTCTAAGGTTTATAGAAGCAGACAAGGGATGTATAAAACGAAAAATAAAACAGAAGACATTTAATACATATAGTACATTTTAACCACTTGAGCTCCAAAACGTTTTACCTTCCTTCATGACCAGGCAATTTATTTGCTATTTAGCACTTGCGCTACTTTAACTGGTAATTGCAATTACTCGTGCAACGTTGTACCCACATGAAATTTGTCCTTTTTTCCTCACACAGATTGAGCTTTTTGTTGGTGGTATTTAGTCACCACTGTGTTGTTTTTTTTTCTTTACCATATGAACGAAAAAACACATACATGTCTTTGGTAGAAGAAAAATCCCAAAAGGTGTATATTGATTGGTTTGTGTGGAAGTTATAGCATCTACAGTACAAACTTTGGTATAAATACTAGAATTTGTATTTATTTATTTTTTTATAATAGTAATTAGTGACTTATAGTGGGACAGTGCGACAGAAAAAACGACACTAACTGACACTGGGTGAGAACTAACTGACACTGACATCACCAGTGACATTTACTACAGCGATCAGTGATCATACCATACAGTGTCACTGTGCTAATAACATTGGCATGGGATTGACTTTTCTAGGTACTCGAGGGGTTAAGCATGTGCCCGATAAGTGTTAATGACAGGGCGGTCCCTGCACAGTGTGCAGGGACCACCCAGTCATCTGCCGGCTCAGCGGGGATCAACAGAGCGATCCCCGCTGAGAAAAAGGATACACATGTACGGATCCTCACTGGATCCATACATGTGAAAGGGGCCTTAGTGTTGTCCCGATACCAGTACTAGTAGCAGCTTACAGACGCTTCTCCTCCTCCCCACTGCATTTTTGAGCTGCTATATTGAGATCTATACAGGGAGATCGGTGCTTGTAACTCCCCCCACCGCCACACCGATCAGCCCTGACTGTCCCTGTATCCTTCTCCAGTTCCCCTCTGTGTCCTCCTTCATGCTCCTCCAGGCTCCTCCAGTCCCCCTCCGTGCTCCGCTTCCCCCTCCGTGCTTCTGTCCTCCTCTGTGTTCCGCTCCCCCTCCCCATCCATGCTTCTGTCCCCCTCTGTGCTCCTCTGCCCCCTTTGTTCTGGATCTGTCAGGATGGAGAGCGGAGGAAGGAGTCGGTAAATCTGTAATTTACTGGCTCCTTCCTTTTCCGAAAGAACAAAGTCAGTGACTCTGTCCATTCATAACTGAGCATTGTAAACTGGGCATCGTAAGCATGTTTACGATGCTTCAGTTTTTGAATGGATAGCAGCCTCTGTCTCCTGTACATTCATCTCCAGTGCAGATGAGGCTGCAGAGAAAGTAACTGGGTAATCCCTATCCTCAGTTCCTTTCCATGCCTCAAAGTAGAGATGTCAGGGGTCTGTCAGGGCTAATAAAAATAAAATAAAAATTTGAATAAAAATGTAAAAGGTTAAATTGTAAAAATAATAAAAAATAAAAAACAAAAAACACACTGACAATGTCCACTCCTACCCCCCCCCCCCAAAAAAAAAAAAAACAAATAAAAAAGAAAGCATTGTAAAAAAATAACAAACATTTTTATTGTAAAAAAGAATTTAAGAAAATAAATTTTAAAACATAAATTTGCAAAACAAATTCAAAATAAAAATATAAAAAAACTACTGACATCACTATAACACTAGCGTCATCAGTGCTGCATATTAGCTTCACTGTCACATGACATAAAAAAAGTATTGATAATCGGTATCGAGTACTTGAAAAAAAAGTATTGGCACTTGTACTCGGTCTTAAAAAAGTGGTATTGGGACAACCCTAGTACTAATGCAAACATTCTTCTAGTACTTATCACAAACGTCACAAGAATTTTCACGGATAATTTGTATAGCCATGGCTGCAAGCTGGTAGTGAATGCAAAATTATATGTCTTATATTTGTAAGAAAGAATTGGTAATCCCTTAGGTTTGCTGGTGCAGTATGTAGCATCACATATACTGAAAGCTTGTCACACAATTTGTCTGAATTGGTCTCAAGGGTCATACACTTGATCAGAAAATCGTACAAAAATACCGCTTTTGAAGCGATCATACGATAATCTGATCGCTAGTAAAGCTTTTGTCCGCAATTTTTGGAAGGGACAAAAGCAAAAACTTTTTTCGTACGATTCCAGATCATACGATTTTCATTTAAACTGTACAGTTTTCATCCAAAAATACACCAAAATTAAATACCGTACATCACTTGCAACTTTTTATTCTGTCATGCAAGAATTTTCATACTTTAATAACATCTTCATTTTCGATATGGAAACTAGCATGCAAAAAAATGGTAATCTCATCATGTATACTAGGCTTCAATCTTTGTGTGAGCAGTTGAAGCCACTGATAAAATAAATTAGAGCCAGGTATACCTTTACTGGCTAAAGAAACATAAAAGTTCCTAATTTCCAGGCCAGCAAGGTTATTTAGAACCTAACCTAATGATAATCTGTTTTGTATGACTGTGCCCTTTCTTCAAGGTTGTCATGTATCTGCTTACAAATCAACAATGTGTGGCATTCACTATGGTCACGTGTGGTGTCCTCACTTGGCCACAATTATTGTTCCCCTCAAAATTCAGAAGTTTAGCACACATTGTCAGTCAGAGGAAACCAGGACTGTAGAAAACCAAGAGTTCTGGTTTGAGGGATTTCGAGAATCCTTTTAATTTTGTTTTTATTCCTCCATCATGTCAATATGAATGCAAGGGAAAAGAATGGCAAATGCATCTCAGTCTCAAACACTTGTGTACACAAGCCCTAATTTTGCCCATACAATTTAGTTGTAGGTCCGGTGTATAGGAAAATCCTGATTACTCTCAGTACTGCAAATCATTTGCGTACTGCCAAGTGCTCTATAAACCTGCAAGTTAGCTGTGCTGACTTAGCAAGAATATGTCAATGGGGGAAGGGACAGGAATGCAGGCAGACGTTGTCAGTGCCAGTTTTCCTGGGCAAGAGCAAAGCAAACCGGGTAGGATTTTTAATCTGCCCTTCAATGTTCCCCAACAGTTTTTGACTGGGGGTGTCTGCCTACCACCATAGACATTAGAAAACAGAGGCTGATTTACAGAAACTTGTGATTTTTTGTTGTATTCTTTATCTCTGGCTAATGAATGATTCTTTGATTAAAAAAAAAAGAAAAAGAAAACAGCCAAACTGGACAAATGTCATGTCATGTCTATAACATGCTTAAATCTATTACTTTTCTACCTATTATTCTACCACATGTGTGCCAAAAAGTTTATGCTTCCTTGCTTAATTAAAAGACCTATGGTGTCTCAAAAGAATGACATTAATTTCTTACATGAGACTAGCATAAATTATTACTTTAAAGGGGTTATAAAGGTTAGTTTTTTTATTTTCTAAATGGGTTCCTTTAAGCTAGTGCATTGTTGGTTCACTTACCTTTTCCTTCAATTTCCCTTTTAAATGTTTTTTTTCTTTGTCTGAATTTCTCACTTCCTGTTCCTCCTCAGTAACTTGCCCCCATCATCCGAACCGTTCTGGCTGGGGGTTAGTCAGCGTGCTTGCCCCCTCCCGTGGAGCTACATCCCTGCGGGGAGACGCTGTAAAGGGATGTAGTCCCAAAGAAGGGGGCGAGCAAGCTGACTAACCCCCAGCCAGAACGGTTCGGATGATGGGGGCAAGTTACTGAGGAGGAACAGGAAGTGAGAATTTCAGACAAAGAAAAAAAACATTTAGAAGGGAAATAGTAAGTGAACCAACAATGCACTAGCTTAAAGAAACCTATTTAGAAAATAAACAACCCCTTTAATTGAGTTTTCTTGTTTCAAATGTGTGTTCTTACGGATTAAACTATACATGATTTATTAATTCCAGGATCTTATTTTAGCATAACGCATTTTGTAAAGATAAATTAGCTAGAAAAGACTGTCATACGTCAACGAAACAGCATTTATTTTACTTTCTTCATCACTCACCTGACACCTCTACAAATCCATCTCTGGTTTTCACTGTCAGCTCCTCTGGTTTGAAACTTTGTACATTAACACACACCTTCCAGGGCTGGCTGGGGACAGGCACAGTATTACGGCTTTCGGGGTATCCTGTATAGCGGGCACTATATCCAGGAGGAGAGACACCAGCAGTCCTTGCTAGGCCTGATCTTAAAGGACCCGACCAGGAGGCAGTGAGTCTGGGCCTTGCCCAGTCAGGCCAGTCCATGGTTAAATCTTCTGGAAATCCAAAATCATCATCCAGGAGACGGGATGACAGACCCTGATCACGGAAAGGATCGCGGACTGCCCTGGTTCTGTTTGCAGGGTAATGACAAGTGAAAGGTAACTGACTGTCAGCCATATTGCAACAAAGATGTAGGAGATGTCAAAGGAGACAAGTCTCTGTTATTTCCAAATGATATTGCTGGCGGTCAGATAATGTTTGCAGTCAAGCTCGTATATTTCCAATGAATGAATAAGAAAGGAGCAAAGTTGAGCCAAGATAAATTAAAAGTAACCTGGATTCTTCAGGGAATCAAGCAGAGTCATTGGGAGTGAGTACAGCTTCTTGATCTTCCGGCTTCAGACTGCAAGTGCCTTGCACTGGCTAAAATAAACATCACAGCCATCAGCCGAGAAAGTTCTGTAAACTTCTGTGCTGCAGTGAATGGCTCCTATTTATATCTTCTTCTAATGCTTGCAGCCTGTGGCCTGTCAGCTGGGTATTTGGAGCCTATGAAACACCCTCCAAGAATCTGCTTTTGTAACAGCTGATGACTCCCAGAAGGGACTGGACTTGTTACTCAGGGTGTCCAATTTTAGACGGCCTTCTCTTGCAGGGCCCTCCTTTCTTTTTCCTCCCCCTCTCCTCTCATCCATTTTTTTTATGCTCAGCAGGGATGTGTCTGAACACATTAGTATGAGTGTGCATCTGCATTTAGAAGATGCCATTCCTTGAATTATGATTTCATTACTGGAATTAAACTTAAGCCATTTACCGGTAAATTTGCTAATCTCTCTCTCTCTCTCTCTCTCTCTCTCTCATATAGTTGGATCTGGTACATAATATAGTTTTTATGCTTCATATTTTTGTTTTCAACATCAAGGATTATATGTATAGTATACTGCATGTGGAAGACAGATGATAGGGGTATATTGTAGTCACCTTTTCTATAAAAAAAACACTACTGGCCTTCTTGTTGTCATTGCCATATAAACCATTACATAATGACACAGCTCCCAACTGTCACTGATTTCAAAGGGATAGTCCCTGATTTGGAACAAAGTCCCTTTGTCCCTCTTTCCTCCTCCATTTGTCCCTAATTTTAAACTGATATATATCCACTTGCTTACTGGGCATATAAACCCCCTTCGTGCCCAGGCGAAATTTCAGCTTCCGGCACTGCTTCGCTTTAACTGACATTTTGCGCGGTCGTGCGACGTGGCTTCCAAACAAAATTGACGTCCCTTTCTCCCCACAAATAGAGCTTTATTTTGGTGGTATTTGATCAACTGTGCGTTTTTTATTTTTTGCGCTATAAACGAAAAAAGAGCGACAATTTAAAAAATATATATATGTTTTAATTGTTGCTATAATAAATATCCCAATTTTTTTTTTTAAAACAATTTTTTTGCTCAGTTAAGGCCGATACGTATTCTTCTACGTATTTTTGTAACAAAAAAATCGCAATAAGCGACTGCTTTGCACAAAAGTTATAGCGCCTACAAAATAGGGGACAGAATTATGATTTTACTATTTTTTTTTTTTTTTTACTAGTAATGGCGCGATCTGCGATTTTTATTGGGACTGCGACATTACGGCGGACACATCGGACACTTTTGACACATTTTTGGGACCATTCACATTTATACAGCGACCAGTGCTATAAATATGCACTAATTACTGTATAAATGTAACTGGCATTGAAGGGGTTAACACTAGGGGGTGAGGAAGGGGTTAAATGTATTCCCTGGGTGTGTTCTAACTGTGTGGGGGGAGGGGACTGACTGGGGGAGGTGACCGATGCTGTGTCCCTATGTACAAGGGAAACGGCATCTGTCTCCTCTCCCTGACAGGACGTGGAGCTCTGTGTTTACACACAGAGCTCCACGTCCCTGCTGTCACCGCCGATCGCATGTACCTGACGCTGACGGACACCGCAGCCGCCGGGTACACGCATTGAATCCTCAGCGATGCGACGGCACTGTTTTTCCCCGCTGCACGCCACCCAGTGGCGTGTGCGCGAAATTACAATAACATGACCTCCAAAGACGTGACCCCGGCACTTAAGGTCCGCGCTGTTGACGTCTTCTGTCTATAGCACGGATCTGTAGTGGTTAAAGTTGTATATTAAATGAACTTTTTAACTTTTAGATAGTGTTTCCCAGTGCTAAACATTTAAACCAAATTTTAAATTGCCACCTCTGTCAATTTCAAAAGCCAGTTTAAAGAAATAGAGGTGGTAAAAAAAAAAAAGAAAAAAGAAGAAAAAAACATTTATGGGTTTAAATAAAAAATAAATAAATTCTATATAGTTCTACTTTAAGGCCTTGTACATACGATCAGACGGACCATTTTCATCAGACAACTCTGAACTTGTCTGATGGTCTGATGTGAGTACACCCCATGGGACCAAAATCCGATCAGACCAGAACGCGGTGACGTAGAACACACCGATGTGCTAAAAAAACGAAGTTCAATGCTTCCAAGCATGCGTTGACTTGATTCTGAGCATGCGCGGGTTTTTGGTCCGAAGCTTTTGTGTACTAACCATCGAATCTGTCCGACGGACAGGTGTCCATCAGACAGATTTTAAAGCATGTTTTAAAACTTTGGTCCGACGAACAACGGTCTGATAGGCCGTACACACCATCGAACTGGTCCGATGAAACTGGTCTGTGTACAGGGCCAAACGGGGCATATTGGGGTGTGTATCCTATGCCTACATACTTTTTTTTTTTAATAAGTGTCCCTCCTCCCCAGAAGATGATCCTTCCCTGTAAAATATACATATGGTCAAAACTTTTTTTATTTTTTAGTTTTGTATAAGGTAGGGAAGGGTCGGTTAATTTTTTGTCCCAGAGATGCAATAAGGGTAAACCCCTACAAAGCAAACAGTTCTCCTGTTTTAGACATTTGTAAATGTGTTCATAACTGTAAAATTTGGGATTTCCCATCACTTTCTGTCATTAACAGAACAAATAGAGAATGTGAATCTACATAGCAGGGACATAGACAACAGTAAACTTAAAGCGGTAGTAGCAGGGCCAAAACTAGAGGGGATGGGCAGGGGTGCACATGTCCCGGGTG
Organism: Rana kukunoris; assembly: GCA_029574335.1. Classification (NCBI taxonomy): domain Eukaryota; kingdom Metazoa; phylum Chordata; class Amphibia; order Anura; family Ranidae; genus Rana; species Rana kukunoris. The sequence continues at coordinate 174,592,112 of CM056049.1, forward strand.
ATGCATCTAGGGGGGCACCGCCAGGGGTTCCATCACCCCCACCCACGCTGGGAAGTGCTGCTCTAAGGGTGTCACTGCCACCCGATCAAGTGTACATAGTCTACATAGTTTGCCAAATAGCAGAGAACCAAATTGGAGGGAGACTGCGCAGGCGCACTAGCGCTGAATCACCCTGCTCCTCCTGCAGAAAGGCTTTCCACTGTGACTCTTCAGCATGGGAGAGCCTTTGTGGAACTGGAAGACATTTATTAAGACAAGGAGAGGGGTTTGTGTGCAGAAGGCCCTGGACTGAGGGGGCTCAGAGAAGGCCCTGGCTGGGGGTGCAGTGGGGGCCTTGGGCTGATGGGGGGTGCAGAGAAGGTGTTGGAGTGGAGGGGTGCAGAGAAGGCCCTGGACTAGGAAAGGGTTGGTGTGACAAATACCCTGGATTAGAAGAGGAGGCCCTGGACTAGGAGGGCAGTATACAGGAGGCCCTGGACTGGGAAGTGCAGAGGAGGCCCTGGACTAGCAAGGGAGTGCAGAGGAGTCCTTGAACTAGGGGATGCAGAGGGGGCCTAGACTAGGAGGGGAGCACACAGAAGGCCCTGGACTGGGGGGGGGGTGCAGTTGAGGCCCTGGACTGGGTGAAACAGAAGAGGCCCTGGACTAGGAAGGAAGTACATCGGAGGCCCTGAACTGGGGGGTATATCGGAGGTCCTGGACTTAAAGTGGTGTGGCAAAGGACCTGGTTTTGGAGGGCAGGGTGCAGAGGAGACCTTGGAATAGGAGGGAAGTGCAAAAGAATCCCTGAACTGAGAGGGGGGTCAGAAGAGGCTCTTGACTAGAAGATGGTGGTTGGTGTGGCAAAAGCCCCTGGATGGGGAGTTACAAGGGAGATACTGAACTAAATTAGGGGGTGCTTGGAGGTCCCAGATTATGAGAGGGTGTTTCTGGAGGCCCTGGCCTAGGACAGCAGGTGTCTGGAGGCCCTGGACCATAAGAGGGGGATAGTAAAAGCCCTCTGGACTAAGAAAGAGAGTACCTGAAGAACCTTCCAGCCTCAGAGAGAAAGAGCCTGGATCTAAAGCCTGTACTGTCTGTTACATATTCGCTTGTGGCACAGTCATTAAAGCATATGGCAATTTAAGCCCCTCCCACTATTGTTGCAATCTTACCACACCCACAGTTTTGGCATGGCACTGCTATATTGCCACATACCATTTTTCTTGGGGGTGCAAAATAATTCCCAGCTCCGGGTGCCAGATGTGCTAGATACGCCACTGGGTAGTAAAGATCAAGAAATAAAATTGAGCCCCCATCATTTTAAGTCATAATGTGCTAGTATGCACCACAAACTATCATAATATGAGAGACTTACCTTAAAATTAAGCCAGAGGCGCACTGTCACCACTATATTCGCTTTCATTTGCTTGTCTTGCTTCTTGGTTGGCGGGCTCCAGCCATTTGAATGGCCGGGGTGCAATTAAGTCACTCCCTTTTATGCATGATAGAGTCACGGTCACAGTACAGCAATTTAATGGACAGCATACTCCAGTATGCCGTCGATTCAGAGTGCAGTGTGCATGCGCCGGTGATGTCGCTGGCCTATACAAATGTACAGTATATATCTCCTAAATGGTACATGTATTCATTATACTTGTAGGTACAAGTCATAAGCAAACTTTAATACTTTTAACAAGGGTTCTAATCTTATGCTAAGTAATTCAAAAAGTTTTGTCTACGCATACACTTTAAAACAAAGTCTATAATGCCCGGAGCACTAGGTGGCTCATTAAAGTTGGAATAGTGTATTATACCTATATAGCATTATGAAAGAAAAAAAAAATGCATAGCCATTTGTCCAGTGAATAATTCCAGATATCGCTAGAGGGAATTGGCAAATAAATGTAACTATTGGATAGGGACTTGCCATTTGTTACAAGTATCTTTTAATTCCTTCTAACATTCCATAGAACTGTTTTTTTTTTTCCTGGTACTTATATAGAGCCGTCAATTTTCGCAGCACTTTTACATATACATTTTCACATTCACATCAGTCCCTGCCCTCAAGGAGCTTACAATCTAACAATCTAAGGTCCCTAACTCACATTAATACATACTAGGGCCAATTTTGACAGGAGCCAATTACCCTACCAGCATGTCTTTGGAGTGTGCAAGGAGACCGGAGTACCCAGAGGAAACACATATAGACACAGGGGGCCGGATTCAGATACAATTGTGTATCTTTATGGCGGCGTAGCGTATGCTATTTACACTACGCCTCCGCAACTTTTACAGGCAAGTGCCTTATTCAGAAAGCACTTGTTCCGTAAGTTGCGGCAGCGTATGGAAATTGCCCGGCGTAAGGGCGCCTAATTCAAAATAGGCATGTAGGGGGCGTGATCCATGTAAATGAATCATGACCCCACGTAATTTACGTTTTTTCTGAACAGCGCATGCACCGTCTGTGGACGTATCCCAGTGCGCATGCGTGAAATCACGTCGCAAGTAGTCAATGTAAACGATGTGAAAGTAATTTACGCCCAGCCCCATTCCCGAACGATTTACGCAAACGACGTAAACGACGTCCAATTCGACGCTGCCCCGACGTCCATACTTAACATTGGCTGCGCCTCATATAGCAGGGGTAACGTTACGCCGGACTAACACTTACACAAACGGCGTAAAATACGACGCCCGGCCGCAACGGAAGCGCCACCTATCGGCCAGCGTAAATATGCAACTAAGATACGACAGTGTAACAGACTTACGCCGCTCGTATCTTAGCAGAATTCTGGCGTATCTTGTTTTCTGAATACAGAAAAAAGATACGCTGGCTATTCTTAGAAGTTACGCGGCGTATCTCTAGATACGCCGATGTATCTTCGTTCTGAATCTGGCCCAGGGAAAACATGCAAACTTCAGGCATTGAATCTCCTATTACAAAATAAATTCCTATGGATTTCCTAGGCTAATCAGCTCAAGCGAGTGGCCATAATGCAGTATTGCTACTGCCCATAATAAAAGAACGTCTATTTAGAAGAAAAAATTGCCACTTCACAAAGGTGATGTTACAATGAATCAAATAACAATTCCAAATGGAAATTTGGCAAGTCTTTCATTCAACAGCAATACATATATAAAGGTGACAACATCCACAAAACACTAGAAACTACTGGAAAACTGCCTTATAATGTTTAACAGAAGTAAGAAGTAAAACTTGGGGGTCTATGTATAAAATACTTGCTGTGCTAATGTCTTAACCTTTCGCACTGGCAATGTTTCCTGTATTTTGTAATATAATTATCTCCTTTGATCGTTAGCTCTATCTAGTGGCCATAATGCAGTATATTTACTGAAATAACTTAATCCCTATAAAAAATAAAAAATAAATACTACTATATGATGGAGTTGATGATTATAGGAGATAATTATAGTACAATACAGTAAACATTCATAGTACCCATGAAACTGGTTAAGACATCTGCAAAGTGGAGTCCTACATAGACCTCTTGGTGTGTCCAAGGCAAATAAATATATATCTAAAAAATGTGTATATCAGTAGAGGGGACAATGACATGTTTCTGTTATAGGGTAACAACACTCTATCACTGTATCCCAATTGTTTTCTTGTGTTGCCTCATTGTCAAACACTCCAAAAGGGACTACACGTGGAAGAGTCAACCTAGTTCAGTATCTCCTCCCCCCCCCCCCCTAACCATCGAATCAGTCACTCTGGGTGCTAATCCTGCAGCCTTCTGGGAGATGTGATGTAAGCATCCCAGGTGGCTGCAGGGCCAGATATGTGTAGAATGGTGGCAGGGTGTGGGGCCAAAGATAAATAAAAGTAAAAAAATGGGGGGGTTTTAACAGAACTCACTTTCTATGCATTAAGATAAGAACACCAGCAGCAGCAGCCCCCCTCAGCCCCCCTAATACTTACCTGAGCCTCATCTTTATGAAGTTGATAATAATGCTGTTAATTGTGAAACAGTGGCTTAACATCGTCCACCTGTAACAGGAAGTGCTGATGCTGGCAGGATCTTCAGGTAAAAACTTTGCAAGATATTCTCTAACAAATTATTTAGTTAAGAAAACTGTTCAAAGTGATGAAGGATACCATACATACTGGAAATACATTTAGAGTTTACATATACTTTAAAGCCGTAAACAAAAAAAAATTGATTGCCAGATCAAATACAAATTAACTGTAAAAAAATCCAATAAAATTAAAAAGAATGCTAGGCTAATTTCACTTTGAACCTTCCAACAACCTTCCATGAAAACTGTGCACATTATTACTTAAAAATCCTATGTTATCTTTAACCTTCTTACAATGTTGTATTGTAAAGCTTTATGGCAATACCCCTATTGGTTTCTAATGACAGAAAATCCATTATCCAATAGCCAGTGATTATTCAAAACTAAGAATTAAATAAAAGGCAACCATGGGACTAGCAGAAATCACCAGCGAGAGAATAGTACAGCTATACAGGTTAAATGGCTTGAATCACAAAATATAAAAGAAATCCCTGTTCTGTGATTAGTCCAAAACTGCACTATTAATTGCCGCACTGATCTCATTATAGAAATAATAAAAAAGTCTGCTCTAATATATGAAGATTTTTTTGTGATATATTAAATGTTTAGTTGCTTATAGAATGTAAGGCACATAAATTACAAGGCCTGACTTGATCTGAGGATTTAGAAAACAATAGGCTTAGTAATAATGCGCATAATGCAGGTACAAGGTGTGCCTTCATGGGAGAAGGGTTTGTTCAATTAAATGTGTAAACCTATGATGTAATGTTGGCTCTAAAGCTATCTGAACATAGTTAAAGGGAACCTGTCAGGATAGAAATATATAGAAGCTGCCATTTCTGATATATATTTTTTAAAGTATAACCCTTTTCCATTTCTTAAAGGATCACTAAAGGAATTTTTTTTTTTTTTTTAGCTAAATAGCTTCCTTTACCTTACTGCAGTGCTGTTTTCATGTTCTCATTGTTCATTTTTGCTTTGAAGTTGCTGTAATTCTACTCTGATCTCCACACTTCCTGCTTGTCTGGCTCCTTATGAAAAATCTCATGGCCGTTTTTCACTGTGGTCTAAGCTGTGTGTCTAAAACTCCTCAGAACCAATCAGATTCATTTTAAAAACAAAACACTGCCCTGGATGTGTTTGTTTTTGTTCTGTGTGTCTTCTGTATTTCACAGAAACATGAAACCAGTTTAAAAAACGAAAGTGAAACTAGAGGCACATTATATGATTGAATTTTATCTATTTTTAATTATTTTTAAAAGGAATCAGTTAACTTCTATGTCTCTATACCCTGTAAACAGTCATTTCAGCAAAAAAATGTTTTTCCTTTAGTGACCCTTTAATTATGTAGGGCCTGATTTATAACAGGGAACAAATATCGCTATCTACATTTCACATTTGATTGTCATTTTGGTCCACACTGCTGCCTGTATTTTACAGCCCATTCATAAAAAAACAGGGTAAGGGTAAGAAAGAGGAAAAAGCAAGACTATCTGAGGTACCACCCACTCCAAAGCTGTATCCCCCCTTGGGGGATACTAGATGGTTCACAAGGAATTTTCAAAATCACCAGAAAAACAATGAGTAATCCAATGGGACCAAACCTTTTTTAAAGTTCTTAACTAATCATGAAGAACAGCCACCATTAAAATCCGCTTTGCAAATACCTTTTTTTATTTTGACAAAAATTATCTTCTTCCGGGAATTGGCAGTTCCATCTTTACTGTTGATCTATGTCTCTTGTGTGGACGTGATTTGCTTTGTTCCACTAGCTAAATCTTGGGCATGCACGATCGTGTCTAATTGAAACATGTATCTCGATTGCCGTTACTACTGCAACCGAGCTACGCTGTTCATAGCTGGCAATGACTTAAAATTAATGCCCTGGTTCACTCCCCATGTGTGACGTCTCAAACAGTCACAAGGGGAGAACCAGGAAGGAGAGGAGATGGGCACACTATCGCAATGCTTCTGTGCTGTGCCGTTTACAGGGGTTAGAAATGGCCCGACGTGACTGAACGGACAGACAGCGCATGTTCCGATGACGTCATCAAACATTGCGGGATGGATTGTGAGGAGACCTCATGTACACTGCTTCTGGTAAACGGATGATTAGGAGCAGTTGGGCATTTTTTTCAACTGCTCCTGAACTCTCCTCTATGTTATCTTATCAGTACATGTACACAGGGTCATTTATAGTCCTTTCTAGGCAAAATGAACATGGTAGCCTGCGTTTAGCCGCGTTTCATTTACAGGCATTTTTTGTTTTTGCCTATATATATATATATATATATATATATATATATATATATATATATATATATATATATGTGTGTGTATGTGTATACATATATATATATATATATATATATATATATATATATATATATATATATATGTGTGTGTGTGTGTATATATATATATATATATGTGTGTTTGTATGTATATATATATATATATATATATATATATATATATATATATATATATGTGTGTATGTATACAGTATATATATATATATATTTATATATGTATGTTTTTTTTAGAAGCACTTCTAAACGCAAAAGCGGCAACACGTGGCTAAATGCAGCATGCAAACGCGGCAAATCGGACATTTTAAACGTGGGTTACTATCTGTCAAGTTAAATCGTTCAGGAGAGGTTGTAAAACTGTCTCGTGTACATTAAGTCTAAGTGAACTTTTACAGGCACCAATCAGTAGCCTTATCAGTGTAGATTGAGATGAACTAAAGCAGGGATCTTCAAACTATGGCCCTCCAGGTGTTGCGGAACTACAAGTCCCATGAGGCATTGTAAAACTCTGACATTCACAGACATGACTAGGCATGATGGGAATTGTAGTTCCTGAACAACTGGAGGGCCATTGTTTGAGGACCCCTGAACTAAAGTGTAACTTGAGGGTTTACAGTTATTTTAAGGCTTATTGAAGTTTCATATGGATTCTTAGTAGTTCTATGTTCCAATACAGAATGTATTCATGGGTAAACTCTAGTCCAGAAACACTTGATTCTAGGATATTCTCTCCAAATAAACTAGTGTGCCCACTCTTTTTCAGTCCCTAAAACAGAGATCACAGGGGCCCTACTTTAACCTACTGAGTCTTTGAGGTACCATGCAGAATAACATGTAAAAATGTATCTTGTGAATATGGAGTTCAGAAATTTGTAAGCTATCATATCCCAAATTTTGTATCATTGTTGTGACTCTAGAGATCGATCGAGGTCCATCTCCTATATGGAAACATAGAATGAGAGGGACGTTGAGAGTCTAAGGCCGCGTACAAACGACCAAATCTGTCTGCTGGAAACGGTCTGCTAGACCGTCCCAGCAGACAGATTAGATCGTGTGTACGGGCGAGCAGACGGATTTGGCCAGCCGACAGATTTGAAAGCATGCTTACTAATCTGTCGGCTGGGAACCCGTCCGCCCGACATGTCTGCTGGTTAGTACGCTAACCAGCAGACATGTCTTCTCGCACGCGCGCCGAATGATTTTGACGCATGCGCGGAAGTGTTTTACTTCCTGGTGCGGTGACGTGGCGGCGTCAACGTCACCGCCACGTCACCGACACGTCAGCGCGCTGTCTGCTGGCGGGGATTTTGGTTTGCTCGTGTGTACACGCGAGCAAACCAAAATCCAAGCAGACAGATTTGTTCAAATCGGTCGGTCCGACCGATTTGAACAAATAGATTGCCTCGTGTGTACGAGGCCTTATAGATCATAGAAATGATATCTTTTGACAAAGGGCGATGGAGACATATGTTTAAAAGAGAAGTATGTTTTTTTTTGGATTCATACTTACCTCGGTGGATGGAGCATCAGGCCGATGCTGCAGCTGTCCCCTGCTGTCTCTACACTGAGAACCAGAACCAGGCCACCAAACACAGCCAATGGCTCGGTTCTCAACGATCCCCGTGAGAAAAGCTGCTCATTGTCAGTCAGCGTCTTTCCTTTCTGCTCCTCCACGCTCATTGAAGTGTTGAGCTGTGGAGGGGCGGGGACAGGCTGTCTCAGCATCTCAGCAGATCTCGACTTGGAAGTCGTGATGACGCGCTGCCCCAACTGATGGCAGTGACATCAGCGGAGAGAGCTCTTTAGACCGCTCTCCGCTGAAAAAGGGTCATAGGAGTGCAAATTGCACTCCTGTGACCCAGAGGAGAAGCCCAGCCTAAAAAGCTCAGGCTGCACTTCTCCTTTAACCACTTGTCAACCGCCCGGGCGGAAGACTCCATTGTTCTGGCAGGACGTCATATTATGTCCTGTCTTTTAAAGCCACTAGGGGGCGTGCGCACGCCGCCGGCGGCGCGCGCATGCACCCGCCTCTTTGCTGGGATCCCGATGCGCGTGCCCAGTAACTGAGCAGGGACGTGGAGCTCTGTGTGTAAACACAGAGCTCCACGTCCTTTAGGGAGAGAGGAGACCGATCTGTGTCCCTTGTACATAGGGACACAATCAGTCACCTCCCCCAGTCACCCCCCTCCCCCTACAGTTAGAACACAAACTAGGCTACACATTTAACCCCTTTCCCCGCCCCCTAGTGGTTAACCCCTTCCCTGCCAGTCACATTTATACAGTTATCAGTGCATATTTATAGCATTGTTCACTGTATGAATGTGATTGGTCCCAAAAATGTCACAAAAGTGTCCGATGTGTCCGCTATAATGTCGTAATCCCAATTAAAAAATCGCAGATCGCCGCCATTATTAGTAAAAGAAATTATAATAAAAATGCCATAAAACTATCTCCTATTTTGTAAACGCTATAAATGTTGCGCAAACTAATCGATAAACGCTTATTGCATTTTTTTTAACCAAAAATATGTAGAAGAATACGTATCGGCCTAAACTGAGGAAAAAAAATTGTATATATTTTGGGGAATATTTATTATAGCAAAAAGTAAAAAATATTTCAATTTTTTTTCAAAATTGTCACTCTATTTTTGTTTATAGCGCAAAAAATAAAAACCGCAGAGGTGATCAAATACCACCAAAAGAAATCTCTATTTGTGGAAAAAAAAAGGACACCAATTTTGTGTGGGAGCCATGGCACACGACCGCGCAATTGTCAGTTAAAGCGACGCAGTGACGGAAGCTGAAATTTCGCCTGGGCAGGAAGGGGGTAAAACCTTCTGGGGCTGAAGAGAGTCGCCCCTGCTTTTTCAATATGGATTTTTTGTATTTCACTAGAAACATGCTTGGCCTGGGTCATTTGCCATGCTGTCTCAGATCTAAATACATTTGCTTATGTTTGCTATCACTGTTCACTAGTGATGAGCGGAATACGCCATATTCGATTTTTTCGCTAGTGCGAATGCGAAATTGATTGCGAAATTCTCCTCAACACGCGAAAACGGAGATCATTTCCTGGATTACTAAACTAATATGCACTAAACACTAACTCTACTTACACAAACTTATATGACTAAACTATAGCTAATTTTTTATTTTTTTTTATACACAAAACACAGAAGGGCAGAGAACGTATTCTCGAATATTCGTTAATATCGAATATTCGTGATATTTTATCAAAAAAAAATTTGCGAAATTTCGCTAGTGCGAATGCAAAATTGATTGCGAAATTCTCGTCAACACGCGAAAACGGAGATCATTTCCTGGATTACTAAGCTAATAGGCACTAAACACTAAGGCCCCATACACACGAGCAGACCAAAATCCCCGCCAGCAGAGAGCGCGCTGACGTGTCGGTGACGTGGCGGTGACGTTGACGCCGCCACGTCACCGCACCAGGAAGTAAAACACTTCCACGCATGCGCCGAATCCATTCGGCGGCGGTGGTGCGGGACGACATGTCTGCTGGTAAGTGTACTAACCAGCAGACATGTCGGGCGGATGGATTCCCACCCGATAGATTTCAAAGCATGCTTTGAAATCTGTCGGGTGGCCAAATCCGTCGGCTCGGCCGTACACACGATCGAATCTGTCTGCTGAAACGGTCCGGTGGACCGTTTCCAGCGGACAGATTTGATCGTGTGTACGAGGCCTAACTCTACTTACACAAACTTATATGACTAAACTAAAGCTAATTTTTTTTTTTTTATACACAAAACACAGAAGGGCAGAGAACGCATTCGCGAATATTCGTAATACGAATATTCGCATTGCGAATATTCGGCAACATAAAAGGATCGCCTCAGCTACTCGGCCCAGGGTCTCTAATCATACCAGCAATGCTTTTAGACGTCGATGGAGATCACTAGGATGTGATCTGTTTTAAAAATAAATTTGAAAAAATACGAATATTCGCGATAGCGAATATTCACCGCGATATTCGATTTATTCGCGAATACTCGAATATGCAATATTCGTAACGAATATTCGCAATGCGAATATTCGTGAGCAACACTACTGTTCACCACATTACATAGTACAAACATTTTTGGTGAATATGCTGCAAATCTTTTAAAATGGCAGCGAATGTTGAAGGTATACTGTTTATATCCTGAGTTGGAGAAATTAGTTATCTTCCTTTGTTGCAAACTATTTTGCTGTTTGTTGTGGTTGCAAGCGTTTCTCCAATTATCGTCCTGGTGTCACAGGGACAGAAAGTACAGAAAACTCATTCAATAAGGTCACTGGGAGAAAAAAATATTACAGCATATTAGAGCTGTCCATCATTACAAGGTAGTAAAGTATCCCCTGCAATAAGGCACTCCTATAATACATGACCCTTCGCTTCCAGAGCATATGTGTGCTCCCCAACAATCCCCCCATCCCCACAACACTAAATATGTTAACATGTAGTTCTTAACACTGGACCTTAGCATTTAGATTAACACTTTACCCCTTCACCCCAACATTTGATTTCTAAAACTTTAAACCCCCTTGCCTAACACTAGCCACAACGAATCCCTAAAGCTGGCCATATACTAATAAAATACGATTGTACAATCTTATTTAGCTCTCCCACTAGCTATGTAATGTAAGGGCCTACACATTGGATACAAACTGAACGAATTGTGTTAATAACAATGTTTGCCATATTCTAGGCACAAAAATGACCAACAGAAATAGATTAAAGTTAAAAACTAATGTAGCCTTCAATACAAACCAGTGCATTATGATTCATCAGCAGAAAACAAACTGGATCCCTAAATCCCCTTGTCCAGTAAAGCTTTCATACACTAGTGAGCTGAAATTAGCAACCTTCTAGGAATGTGCCAACGTAGCTCCAGCTAATGACTCTATGAAATCCTTGACGTTCTAGCACTAGAGCTTGTAAGAAGCAGGAATTCTGCCATTAATTCTTTAATATGACCTACACATCTGAAAAGAAGAAACATGTTGAATGACATCATTTAGAATAGTATTCAGATTACTAACACGCCTTGGTTATAGCAGTATTGTATGTTATTTTTAAAGTGGTTTTGTCGTTTTTTTTTTTACTTAATGTGTATACTCCCAAAATGTAAAAGCTTTTTCTTCTATTTGGGTATATACTCTAAATTTGCACATTTCAACTGTAGTTGAGTATAAAAGCTATTTGTTACAATTTATACAGATTGCACTGTGTCCTTGCTTGACCTGTGGGTCTGGGATTACTGAGCAAAAAGGGTTAAAGCTACTGGCCAGGTTTTCACACTCTTTTCAGGAAAGTTGCTGCCCCCTACATGTCACTTCATATACATAGGGGCTCATCAGTGCCCTGGGAGATTTATTAGGGGAAAGCCTGCCAAAATCTAGATGTTACTCTGCCTGATTGGACCACATCTTGGCGGGAGCCAAGCATATGGACAAAAGGCAAAGAGAGAGGCACCTCTGGGTGTAGCAGTTAAAAACAATTTAATAGTAAGCCATAAGCAATCTCATTCACATTTAGGAAGTGAAAACTTTGCATGTAAGAATAATTTCAAAGGGAGGATGAGCTGTCATCTTGCTGTTGTCCTCTGCAGTCTGCTGGAGCGCTGTGCGGGGGTATAGTACTTCACCATAGGACGATGGTTAGTCGGCAGTGATGGAGGATCCTCAACACGAGGTGTGGAGCGCAGGTGGATGGCAGACGAGGGGTGATGACGTCATTCGTCGTGCACCGCGTTTCCGAGTTTCAAGCAGCGAATGGGATGGCTGCTACACTCCTTTCTAAAGCATCATGTTTTTTGCCAAGCATATGGACTTACATGGACTTGTACTACTTGTTGCTTATTATCACTACCTCATGTGGATACTTTTGCATTGGAAAGGATTCTTTTATGGACTTACTACCTAAATAGGGTATGAGTACCTCATGGGTCAACCATTCACACTTAAAGAACTGTGTTAGGAATGTGTTAAAATATGTTATCAAGTACTGCTCAAATGTCTCATTCTACTATGTCAGTAAAAATGTTTTATTGTTCATCTAAATTGCCTAGTCTGAAGTCCTAAAAGTGGTGCACGTAAAGCGTATAAAAAGAAAAGGGCTTACAACAGGGGACTGAAAAGACATCAGAGAAGATACAGTTCATGGGTTTAACGAGCAGAGAAGTTATCCTAAGGAGGCTATATTGCCATTGCTAAGGACTATCATGTTTGTGTCACTTGCTAAAGAAACCAACCAGCCAGGAAACAAGGTGACATAGCAGGGGTGTAGAATATTCTGGTAGTGAAGGGGTGGTGCTTGACACCCTTAGTAGCGATCGGCTCCCCACATACTGAGACTGGTCTGATTGCACAGAATGCTGCATGGCTGCGGCCTCCGCCCTGCTGTGCAGTCATTGGCGAATGTTGTTCCAAAGTGTTCCCAATAGGGTGTGTTAAGCCCCACCCACATATGCATTATGGTAAAAAAAATACTGATCTAGATCCAGCGCATGAGAGAAGTATTTTTCTCTGCTCTCTCCCTTTTCACAGTTCATAGAGGCAAAATCAGGACCCAAAGGACGAGGGAGAAGGGTGTAAAACTGAAGTGCAGCCAGCGCATCTTGGGATCAAGTCCGCAGGAAGAGGTAGCAACAGCGGGGGGCCCAAGAAGAGGAGGATCAATGCTGCTCTGTGCAAAATCACACAGAGCAGGTAAGTGTAACATGTTTGTCATTAAAAAAAAAATGGTTTACACTTTGAATGAATTAGCCTATAGAGATAGAAAAACAGTATTATGAGCATATTGAATAAGATAGAGAAACGATTAATGAAGATGCATGCATAGAAGTCACCCAGAACATTCAATCAAATATTCAATGCCATTTTTCTAAACATCGAGAACACATTTTTTTATTGTTCTTTATTAGGGCTGTTACTGATTAAAATTTTCGTGTTCGATTTTCTTTAATCGATTCATCGACTAATTTTGATTAATTATAACACACATACAGATCCAACTACTTTTAGATCTCCTTGCATTGCAACTCTGCATTACTCAGTGGTAAATGTGGTATACACTATATACAATCACACGACACTAGTTGGTTTCCACAATCCATGACTTAACTTCACAGTTCACACAAATACATTTTAAATTCAAACTGTAGCACTGACGTAAGTAATTTTTCCCTATTAAATTTTAAGAAAAATTTGTTTAACTTTAATTATAAAACGTATCTAGTATATTGACGGTCAGTCACTTTATAGTAGGCAAGTAGGCATCACTTTAGCCAGTCACACAGACATACCAGGGTTTTTATATTTTCTGGAAGCAGACATGATTGCATTTTATTGACAATATACCCCGAAGAACTGAACAGTCTTTCGCATGGAACTGATGTTGCCGATACACAAAGAATTGTCTGCACAAAACTGCTTAGGATTAGTGTTGCTCACGAATATTCGCATTGCGAATATTCGTTACGAATATTGCATATTCGAGTATTCGCGAATAACTTGAATATCGCGTTGAATATTCGCTATTTTTTCAAATTTATTTTTAAAACAGATCACATCCTAGTGATCTCCATCGACGTCTAAAAGCATTGCTGGTATGATTAGAGACCCTGGGCCGAGTAGCTGAGGCGATCCTTTTATGTTGCCGAATATTCGCAATGCGAATATTCGTATTACGAATATTCGCGAATACTTTCTCTTCCCTTCTTTTGCATCAGAGCCAATCAGAGTTCTCCTACCACAGTTGTCAGAGGCTAGCAACCTCCATAGCAACCAATAGGAACCTGCCTGCACGACCATTATATAAGATCACTCCCAGCAGTATTTCAGTGCAGATTCACAAGGTGGCTAGAGAGAGTGGAGTGTTTCTGTGTGTTTTTCCTGTGTATTGCGATCTTAGAGCTTAGCATTGTGCTTCCTATAGTGCTTTCAGTTCTGAGTTTCCTGCTTCTAAAACCAAATGCTTTTTTCAAAGCAAAAGACCCAACAGCTTTTCTAAAAGCTCAGATTTGTGTTGTTTTGTCCAGGTTAGTGTAGCTTAGTGTTAGATAGATTTCTGTGTAGTTAGTGTAAGTGTACATTTCTTTAAGGTAGCTTAGTTTAGTGTGTGTTTAGTCTCTGTGTTTTGTGTATAAAAAAAAAAATTAGCTTTAGTTTAGTCATATAAGTTTGTGTAAGTAGAGTTAGTGTTTAGTGCATATTAGTTTATTATTTGTAGTCCTCGTCAGTCAGTGTAAAAAAATAAAAATAAAAAATAAATTAGCTTTAGTTTAGTCATATAAGTTTGTGTAAGTAGAGTTAGTGTTTAGTGCATATTAGTTTGGTATTTGTAGTCCTCGTCCTTGTCTGCGTCCTTCAGTCTAAAAAAAAAAAAAAAAAAAACCCCAAAAAGTTTTATCTGTAGTATTTTAGTTCCTGTTTAGTAGCTGTCCATGTCGTAGTCTACGTCTTTGTCCGTGTATAAATTTTTTTTTTTTAGGTGTAGTAGTTTAGTGGCTGTCTACATCTTTGTCTGCGTCTTTGTCTGCGTCTTTGTCTGCTAAAAAAACAAAAAACACTCCTTTCTCACATTTTCCCCCCCAATAAAGTTTCCCCTCCCCCCCACATCAGCAAGTATGAGCAGCATACGTGGCCGTGGCAGCAGGGGTAGGGGAGTTACTCCCAGTGCTGGGTCGCTGCCAGCACGGGGTACCTTTCGCGCCCCTACTAGTGGTAGTGGATCAGGTGGAAGGGGAGTCCGCCTCATCCACAAGTTTTTTCCCTCGGGCAGCCGCCCGATATTGCCTTCTCAGGCTCCAGTAGTGTTAGAGTATATGGGGCACAGCAGTGCCACAGAGTCATCAGTCCCGACTCCCAGTAGCACCACCAGTACACCAGTGCCTTTAGGACCCGCCCCCAGCCCCCAAGGGTTTAGCCTCCTACTGTTTGACAGCGACAGTGAGAGGGATATCTTGGGGGAGGTCCTGCATCAGGCAGACATCCAGTTCTGTACTGATGGTCAGGACGTTTTGGAAGGGATGATGGAGGAGGAGGATGGGGTACCTGCTGTCAGTATCCCAGAGACATCCCTTCCAAGTGGTGCTGGTGTTTTTGGGCAGGAAACACCCGCACCTAGTCAGACCCAGGCGTCGGTGAGGGGACAGCGGAGCCAGGCTAGCGGCTCCATGTCAGCTGTTTCCCTCAGACCACCACATTTCAGCCCTGGGTCTGACATATCTGGGGGAGAAGAGGAGGGTGACCCAACATGGGTGCCACCTGACTTGTCGGTTCACAGCAGCAGTGACGACGAGGAAGGTAGGCACCCTGGGGAAACAGTGCGCCAGGTCACCAGGGAGACCAGTATCGGGTCTCCACTGGTGATGGCAGCAGGAGGTGTCAGCAGCAGCAGCAGCAGCAGCAGGCAGCTCCACCTGTGCGCACCGAGTCCCAGCAGGTGCAAGTCAGCGGCACCCCATCTGACAGGAGGGCAGCGCTGAAGTCACCTGTCTGGGCCTACTTCACCCTGGTAGCAGATAACCAGACCATAGCCATCTGCCATATCTGTCGTGCCAGGGTGAAGAGAGGGAAGTGCTTGGCTCGGGTGGGTACCACAGCTCTGAACCAGCATCTGCGAATCAACCACTGGCGGGAGTATGACCAGATGAAGCGTGGTGGTGGTAGCAGCGCCACCACCACAAGTGTGCAGGGTACAGCAGCCCCTGCCACAGCTTCATCTGTTCCCAGCAGGTCATGCCCCCCGCTCCCTCTAGTAGAGGTACTGGTACCGGCAGCCAGACCTCCACTTCCACAGCACCCTCCTCTTCTGTGTCCTGCATTGCCCTCCGGCGCCAGGCGGCGCTTTCCGACGCCTTCGAACGCACCACTCCCTTCCCCCCTGGAGACCGACGTGTGCGTTCCCTCAATGGGCTCCTGGCAAGGGTTATTGCCCAACATCTGCTTCCCTTCAACATTGTTGACTGAAACCCCTTCAGGCAGATGTTGGAGCAGGCCCAACCCCAATGGAGCGTCCCCAGCCGCCATTTCTTTGCCAGGACTGGTGTCCCTGCCCTACACCAGCACATTGTGCAGAATGTAACCCTGTCGCTGGATCACGCTGTCAGCGACAGGGTGCATCTCACAATGGATGGCTGGACCAGCAGGCATGGGCAGGGCCGGTACATCAGATTCACGGCCCATTTTTTTTCTCCGAGGCGCCGGGGAGGGATCGGCGGCATCAGATTTTGTGGTACCGCCCCGGGGTGTCCAGGGGAGAACTGCTGGTCTCCCTCAAGCCACTGTCTCCGCAGCTGCTGAGCCTCACAGCAAGCGCCCCCGTAGCTACTCAAGTGTGGGGCACGTGTGTTGTCAGGCTGTGCTCCAGCTTGTTAGTTTAGGGGACCGGAGACACACTGGACAAGAAGTGCTGACCGCACTTCAGGCTCATGTCCAGAAGTGGCTGACACCCCGAAGGCTCCAGGCAGGTATGGTTGTCTGTGACAACGGCAGCAACCTACTCTCCGCCCTCCAGGCTGGCAGTCTGACCCACGTGCCCTGTCTGGCACATGTCCTCAACCTCGTGGTGCAGAAGTTCCTGTGTACCTATCCCGGGTTGACAGTGTGCTAAGGGTACGTAGGATTGCCAGCCACTTCAGGCGCTCCCCAACCGCTACCGCGTCCCTGTCCAAGTTGCAGCGGGACAACAGCCTGCCCCTTCACAGGCTGATTGTGGACAGGGTGGTGAAGGAATACCTGCTGGAGCAAGGCACTGCTGGGCCATCACAAACACTCCCGTACATCACCAGTGCGGAGTGGGGGCAGATACACCAGGTCTGCCATGTGTTGGCCCCTTTCCAGCAGGCGACCAAGATGGTCAGCAGGGAGCATGTCGGCCTCAATGACGTGCTCCCTATAGTGTTCCTGCTGGACAGGGCACTAGATCGCCTGCTCGAAGCTGGGGAGAGTGCCTTGGTGGAGCAGGAGGAGGCAACACTGCTCCACCAAGACCAGGCCCAGGACGAGGAGGAGGAGGATGATGATGATGAGGAGGTTACTGGTGACGTCCTGGAGTCAGGGCCTGGTCAGGAGGGAGAGCCGGTGTTGGGGGCACCGATAGTCCGGGGGTTGGGCATCTCTGAGCGCGAGCAGCAGCGCCTCCAGCATGAAGAGTCAGACGTCATGGACCCGGGCAGCCATGAGGAGTTACAGCGGGCTGTGCTCTTCCCCATGGCTGCCCACATGCTGAGATGCCTCAGGAGGGACCCCCGGGTTAAGACTATCAAGGAGAGGGATGAATTTTGGATGGCCACCCTTTTAGATTCAAGATGCAAGGGGAAACTGGAGCAGTTCCTCCCAGCCAGCCGGAGGCAGCACCGGATGGAGGAACTGCAGGCACGCATAGTCAGCCGGTTGGAGCAGGCAACTCCCCGGCCTCCAGTTGTCCCCCCTCATCTCACCCAGCAGGTGGCTGGACCCAGCAGCAGCCGAGCAGGGGACCTAATGGGTGAGATGAGGATGTTCTTCCAATCTGAGCGACCCAGTACCAGCAGCAGCAGTCACCACCAGCGGCTGGCCCACATGTTGGCAGACTACATGGGGTCCATCGGTGCTTCTGACAGTATGTGCACCGACGACCCCATGGAGTACTGGGTTGCCAGATTGGACACCTGCCGCGAGCTCGCTCAGTATGCGCTGGAGTTATTGTCTTGCCCCCCCTCCAGCGTACTATCTGAGCGAACATTCAGCATGGCAGGTGGGGTGGTCACGGACAAGAGGACCCGTCTGTCCACAGACTCCGTGGACAGACTCACATTCATCAAGATGAATGAGTCCTGGATCGGCGGTGACTTTCTGGCACCCGCCGTCGGTTCAGGGCGCTGAAGGGTCCCTTGTCATTCATTCCCTCTCCTTGGCTCTCCCTCCACTCTTGCCCGAGTGATTTGACACTATATTGTCTACTATTACTACTACTGCTGCTGCTCACGACACATATGTCACGAGTTATTTGCCACTATATACTACTATTGCCACTACTGCTGCTGTCAAGTCTTGCCCAAGTGTTTAGATGATATCTAGTACTATTACCACTACTGCTTGTAAATGTTGCCTGTGTGATAATTACATTATATTTTAATACTACTGCTGCTGCCTTCATGCTGAGTAATGCTTCATGACCTCTCTGGCACAGCGGATCCACCAACAGCCTCCGCTACAAGCTACCAGACGTAACAGCAAGTGTGACTAAAAGACTGAACTTTATGTTAAACCATGGTTTGCGGCCTTTATACTGCAACCATTAGCCTGTCTGCAAGAGCAAATCAGCACTCTCTCTCTCTTTCTCGCTCTCTCTCTCTATATCTATATATATATTGTAGCTTTTGTTATAGTAATTTTTCAACAGTTTAGTTTGTGTTAGTAGTGTCTGTGTCCGTGTATTTTAGTTTGTCTTAGATTTGTGTTAAAAAAAATAATAGTATAAAATGTTTTTGGTTATTATGAAGTTAGATGTGTTGATGTTGATGTTGATGTGTCAGATGTAAAGTTAGATGTGTTGAAAAACCTAACAATCTCAATAAGAAAGGAAACATTTTAAAAGAATAACATTTTTTATAACAAGAAAAAAATTTTACATGTATTTTTGCATGAGCTTGTGAAGCTCAGCCATCGCGTCCAAATTCTTCCCCTGCTGTTGCTCCAGCTGTTGGTTTTGGAGGTCTAATATTCGCATTTTCCGGCGATTTGAGAGGATTTTCTCATTGGTCCTCTGGATGAGACTGTAATTTTCCTCCATCTTTTTGAAAACTGTTAGGATATAAGAAGAAAAAAATAGGATTAAATGCTGCCCATTTTTATATCTACATCTTATTGTTGAAATATTATTAATCTTTGTGCACATATTTACCCTCCTGCCTGGGGCTCACAGGAACCGTCTCATCCTCCTGCTCCTCTTCTCCATCACCTGATTCACCAGGAGTTTGGGGGGGGGGGGGGTTGCAGCTCTTCCTCTTGCTCCTCAACAGGAGCTAGGGGTGGTAAACACTGGGAGGGCCCTGGCTGCTCCTCATCCCTCTCCTCCTGTGCATCCTCCTCCTGCTCCTCCTGTGCATCCTCCTTCTGCTCCTCCTCTTCATCCTCCTCCTCCTCCTCCTCTGCGGCCTGTCGCCTTGTGCGCTTGGGGAGCACAGATGGTAGAGGAGCTCCTATAATAACACAATGTTCATATATGTAAAAATGATTTCTAATAACGTATGCAAATTCTGTGTACTCTGCTGTATTGTATATGAATACAAATTTATTTATATAGACAGTTAACCAATGGGATAATGTTATACTAAAGGGTCTTGCTGGCACTACAGGGGACTGAGTGTGAGCTGGGCTGCCACCATGGTAAAATGAGCTGTTTGTGTTTCCTTTGTATTATTCTGACGATCTCATGTTAAAAAAAGGGCCTGATGGAGTACACGGGATTACTATGATAACCCCACGCCTAGCACAGGAATTTAGTGGTAATTGAGTTATAAAATACCACCCCTTCCCCTTTAACCCACCACACCACCACTTTAATTCCATGGTTTAACTTGATGGAATAATGTATTTTTTCAACAGTACTATGAATACCTTGGGTGGTGATATATGTTACCACAACATGGCGTCTGGGTTAACAACATCTGCCCTAAGGTTAATTACATATGACCTTACATAACTGTCACCAATAACTTACCTGGATGAAATTCATCTCGGATCTGTCTGACCCGGGCCATGTGGCGCCTCTTTAGGTCTGACCACTTTTTTAGGGTGGCCATGTGGTCATGTGTGCGGCCATGAACTTGACGTAACTCCCGCAAGAGGGAGCAGACTATTTTTTTTTTGTCCTGCTGGCTCCGGGTTTCATCATATCCCTGTTGCAGGAACCTCTGCAAGATGAAGAACAAAGTATATTATAATACTTTTGTTTAAACCCTTATGGATATATGACGTAAATGTATGGTATTCAACAATTGGAAGCATTCTCGCCTTATTAATCACTGACAGGGGTAACATGACAGATTTTATATCTTGCCATTTTGGTCGCCACCTTTTTTGCATAAATATAGCAGCCATTATCATTTGCATAATTATGTATATATGAGTAACATCACAGGATACACGTATAGGGAAGAAATGAGTTGCTATTCATCTGACCGCTATAATTATTGAAGTAGTTCAAGCCTTTATTTTGTTTTAATATTGATGATTTTGGCATACAGCTCATGAAAACCCAAAATTTCTATCTCAAAAAATTAGCATATCATGAAGAGGTTCTCTAAACAAGCTCTTAACCTAATCATCTGAATCAACTAATTAACTCTAAACACCTGCAAAAGATTCCTGAGGCTTTTAAAAACTCCCAGCCTGGTTCATTACTCCAAACCGCAATCATGGGTAAGACTGCCGACCTGACTGCTGTCCAGAAGGCCATCATTGACACCCTCAAGCAAGAGGGTAAGACACAGAAAGAAATTTCTGAACGAATAGGCTGTTCCCAGAGTGCTGTATCAAGGCACCTCAGTGGGAAGTCTGTGGGAAGGAAAAAGTGTGGCAGAAAACGCTGCACAACGAGAAGAGGTGACCGGACCCTGAGGAAGATTGTGGAGAAGGACAGATTCCAGAACTTGTGGGACCTGCGGAAGCAGTGGACTGAGTCTGGAGTAGAAACATCCAGAGCCACCGTGTACAGGCGTGTGCAGGAAATGGGCTCCAGGTGCCGCATTCCCCAGGTCAAGCCACTTTTGAACCAGAAACAGCGGCAGAAGCGCCTGACCTGGGCTACAGAGGAGCAACACTGGACTGTTGCTCAGTGGTCCAAAGTAAATTTTGCATGTCATTCGGTAATCAAGGTGCCAGAGTCTGGAGGAAGACTGGGGAGAGGGAAATTACAAAATGCCTGAAGTCCAGTGTCAAGTACCCACAGTCAGTGATGGTCTGGGGTGCCATGTCAGCTGCTGGTGTTGGTCCACTGTGTTTTATCAAGGGCAGGGTGAATGCAGCTAGCTATCAGGAGATTTTGGAGCACTTCATGCTTCCATCTGCTGAAAAGCTTTATGGAGATGAAGATTTCATTTTTCAGCACGACCTGGCACTGTGGTGCCAAAACCACTGGTAAATGGTTTACTGACCATGGTATTACTGTGCTCAATTGGCCTGTCAACTCTCCTGACCTGAACCCCATAGAGAATCTGTGGGATATTGGGAAGAGAAAGTTGAGAGACGCAAGACCCAACACTCTGGATGAGTTTAAGGCCGCTACCGAAGCATCCTGGGCCTCCATAACACCTCAGCAGTGCCACAGGCTGATTGCCTCCATGCCACGCCGCATTAAAGCAGTCATTTCTGCAAAAGGATTCCCGACCAAGTATTGAGTGCATAACTCAACAGAATTATTTGAAGGTTGACTTTTTTTTTTTATTAAAAACACTTTTCTTTTATTGGTCGGATGAAATATGCTAATTTTTTGAGATAGGAATTTGGGGTTTTCATGAGCTGTATGCCAAAATCATCAATAGTAAAACAAAAAAAAGGCTTGAACTACTTCAGTTGTGTGTAATGAATCTAAAATATATGAAAGTCTAATGTTTATCAGTACATTACAGAAAATAATGAACTTTATCACAATATGCTAATTTTTTGAGAATGACCTGTATATGAACAATAATATGTTTGTTTCTTTTGACTTTTTGATGAATTAATTTTGAATAAATAATGGAATTGATGTTATTTAAAAACTACAACTACCAGCATGCTCTGATACACCATGTAGCTCACCGTCACTAGCTGTACCACAATTATACTTTAACTCCCAGCATGCCTGGACAGTCAATGGCTGTTCGGTAATACTGGGGAGTTGTTTTGCAACAGCTGTAGGCTCTGTTTAGGAAACAGTGCCGTATCAGACGGTTTTCTTTTTTAGTGTGGAGGGGAGGGGGGCTATGTAGGGGTATGTGTATATGTTGTGTTTTTAATTTTTATGTAGTGTGGTGTAGTGTTTTTAGGGTACAGTCAGAGGGGCGTAGGGTTCACAGTAGTTTCCCGCTGAGGGTTTGAGCTGCAGCGCCAAATTTGCTTCAGCTAGAAGCACACTGTAAGCCCCAGCCCATGTGAATGTACCCTGTACATTCACATTGGGGGAGAGGGGGGGGGGTTTGCAGTCAGTTGCATGCAGGGAGTTGTAGTTTTGCAACAGCTGGATGCACAATGGTTGCAAAACACTGCGAGTTTGTTACCTAACTCAGGGTTTCAAGACCATTGCGCCTCCAGCTGTTGCAAAACTACTACTCCCATCAGGCATGGTCTGTCAGTGCATGCTAAGAATTTTACTTTTGCTGCATCTAGAGTGCCACAGTTTAGAGACCCGTGTATAGTGGTCTGAAAAATGTGGGCCTGCAGAACTTGCAAAACTAGAAGTCCCAGCATGCCCAGGCAAGCTGGAAGTTGTAGTTCTGCAACATCTAGAGGGCAATATGTATTCGAACGTCTTGGGCCTTAATGCATTCGCATTAGCGAAATTTCGCAAATTTTTTTTTTATATAAAATATCACGAATATTCGATATTAACGAATATTTCACGAATATTCTTCGATATATTCGTGAAATATCGCGAAATCGAATATGGCGTATTCCGCTCAACACTAATCCTAAGTTAGGATTAGTGTTGTGCGGAATACGCCATATTCGATTTCGCGATATTTCACGAATATATAGAAGAATATTCGTGAAATATTCGTTAATATCGAATATTCGTGATTTTTTATCAAAAAATTTTTTTGCGAAATTTAGCTAATGCGAATGCGAAATTGATTGCAAAATTCTTGTCCGCGCATGCACATGCGCGTGAACAACATGCGAAAACGGAGATCATTTCCTGGATTACTAAACTAATATGCACTAAACACTAACTCTACTTACACAAACTTATATGACTAAACTAAAGCTAAATTTTTTTTGTTTTGTTTTTTACACTGACTGACAAGGACAAAGACGAGGACTACAAATAATAAACTAATATGCACTAAACACATAGGGCCAGATTCTCGTAGATGCACGCTTAATTATGCAGGCGTTCTCAGATGCACTACGCCGACGTAACGCGGAGTGGCAAGTACCGTATTCCCTAAGTAAATGCGCTCCAAGATGCGCCTGTGTCACGTAAAATCATCGGCGTAATCCGGCGCAACAACAAAGTAGGAGGGAAGTGGGTGTGTTGCATTGTAATGAAGCGTGACCCCATGCAAATGCAGGCCTGGACGAACGGAGCATGCGCCGTGACGTGGATGACCCACGCAGTGACGTGGTTGACCCGCGCCATGACGTGGATGCCTTCTGCGCATGCGCAAAGCCTCCCTAGGATTCGCCGGCGCAGGGTATATAATGCGGCCACACATGCGCCCGTGCAGAGCAAACGTCTCCCATTTTATTGATTGTGATGGCCAAACTTTGTGCAGGACAATGACTAGTGTTGGTAAGGAGAGGAGGAAAAAAAATTCTCCCCAGAGTAGAGGGCCATTGTTGTGAGGGCAATGGAGAAATATTATTCGCGGCTCCATGGTGCTGACAGTGCCCGGACCAGCAAGTCCCGGAGGGATCAGATCCTAATGAAGGTCGCTTGCCAAATCAATGCCCTTTCTCATGAGGTCCGGATACCGCAGTACATTAAAAAAAAATGAATGACCTGCGGCGTCTCGTGAAGGGCAAGCTGGCTGCGATTGCTCGGCATGCCAGGGGCACTGGAGGGGGCCCACCCTGCACCGTCTGCCTCAATGAGGAGGAGAAGGTGGTCGCCCGCTGCCTGCAGACGGAGTAGGTTGAGGGAGTTGGGGGCTATGAGTCCGAAAAGCCAGCCCTGAGGACAGGTAAGTGTGTTTTATATTCTATCTGTTGTGTAGCATGTGTGGGGGTGGAAGGGAACATGTGCCAAGTGTGTGGGTCCACCAACATGGGCATCTTTTGTGTCATCCACAGATGTGCAGGAGGGAGCGGGGCCATCTGTTGCTGCCAGGGCCCGTCAGGATCCATCCCCTGAGCATCCAGTCCCTCTGGCTGCCCCCCTGGAACAGGACTTGGAGGGAAGTGGGCACACGTCTACGGAGGAGGTGGTTGAGGAGGATCTCGTAGACCAGGACCAGGACCTCTACCTTGTTTTGGAGGAGGACGATGGGTTGCCCGGACCAGCCCAGGCTATCCCCCCATCTTTATCGAACCCCTCAGTGTCCCCCCCCAACCTCTCCAGTCCCTCTGTTTCCCCCCCCTCATCTCCGGCCCCTCAACATCCTCCCCTTATGCCTGGTCCCCTGCCACTCCCCGGAAAGCGACGTGCAAGACCAGGGGTGTTCACAAGGTCCTGCCGGAACAGCTGGCCAGACAGCAGGACCAGCAAAATCGGCACCTGTCAGAGGTCGTGGAGGAGATGAGGCGCCTGGCCGACAGCCTGGCCTCCTCGGGACACCTTACAGATGCCATACAAGACATTGCTGGCAACAGCGCAGCGACGCTGACCAGCCTGGGGGAGCTGCAGGCGACCACCTCCGACCTTGTAGGGGAGGTTCATGCCCTGCGCCTTGCAGTCGAGAAGCAGACTGCTGTGCAGACCCGCATAGCGGTTGCCCCGGAGGGCATGCAGGCAGCCAGGGAGGGACGTGGGGATGCTCCTCCTCCACCTGCTACCCCACCCCCCCCACCTGTGGCTGCCCCCAGGCAAGTGAGGGGCAGGAGCCGTGGCACCAGGCGGAGCCCCCGCCAGGCCCATTACATTTTTTTTTCTTATTATTTTGCTCTGGTTAAGAGCTTTTTATTTTTATTTATTTTATGCTCTGGTTAAGAGCTTTTTATTTGTATTTATTTCATGCTCTGGTTAAGAGCTTTTTATTTTTACTTGATACTGCACACGGTGCAGCGTGAATGGTGTGTGAATGTGAGGGGTGGCACTCCTGCCAGTAAGGGGTGTCACCCTCGGCCGTTGGGGAGAAGTTATCCCCACGGCTGTGCGAATGGTGTATGAATGGACAGCGACACCATTGGGGCCTTGACGCGGCGTTGCTGCTCCCAAGTCCTACATGCTGGACTTGGGCTAATCCAATGTGATGTGGATGTGGGGTGTGTGATCTAGGGACCACAGTGGTGTACACGCGTGCATTGTCTGTGTGCCATGATGAATGTGTGTATTTAACGGTCAAAGATTCGTAACACAAGGACCCTCCTGACTGCTCTTCCGTCAGCAGACGGGGTCTCCTCTGGCAGGGGGGGGGCTGTGTGGTTGGGGGGTCAGGTCATCACGTAGGGCAATCTGCAGGCCCCTTCTCATGGCAAAGTTGTGCAGAATACAACATGCACCGATGATCTGACCCACAAAGTTGGGGGAATACAATAGGGCCCCCCCAGACTTATCCAGGCATCGGAAACGGGACTTCAGGAGGCCAAATGTGCGCTCCACCACTGCACGGGTTTTGATGTGTGCTTCATTGTATCTTCTCTCTCCTCTGGTTTGGGGGTTCCGGAAAGGAGTCATGAGATGGGGTCCCAGTACATATGCAGAGTCACCTGTAAGGGAAAAGACAGGAGGATGTTAGTCATGCATGTGCCCCTTGTGATGTCAGCATCATGGGGGGGGACAGTCATGCCTGCCACCCATGTCACTCACCAACCAGCCAGCTGTCCCCATACATGTCCTGCTCAAAATCTTCTGGGATGTTGCTTTGACGGTATATGTAGCTGTCATGGCTGGACCCGGGGTCTTTGGCACGGACGTGCCATATGAGGTATTTGGCATCGGCTATCACCTGTACGTTGATGGAGTGCCAATGCTTCCCATTGCGGTATATGTGCTCTGTGGCACTGGGGGGCTGGAGTGCCACATGTGTGCAATCAATGGCCCGATGGTGCGTGGGAATCCGTCAATTCTGTAGAAATCTGTCATTGCCTTCTGCCGCAGGTGCTCAGTGGTGGGTCTGAGGATGTGGTGGGACATGCGTCTGAGGATTGCGGGGATAACCTGGTGCACACATCTGCTTATGCTGGTTTGTGACATCCCAGCCACCACTCCACTTGTATGCTGAAATGATCCACTGGCCAGGAAATGGAGTGTTGCCAGGACCTTCACCAGTGGCTGCAGTGCATGTGAGCGGTGTGTTGGGCTGGTGATGTCATCCTGCAGGGATGTGGTTAGTTCCAGGATGGCAGCAGGGCTGAATCTGAAGATGCGATACACCTCCTCATCACCCATGCCAAAGAGGCTCATGCGCGCTTGGTAGATCCTCTCACGTGCCCCCCTCCTACTACTCCTCCTTCTATGCTCCTCTTCCTCTGCATACATTAGTAGTGATAAGACCATGGCTGCCCCTGGCATGTTGGCATACGAATGTGTTGTCCAGTAAGTGTGATTGCTCAGCTCGTCCATTATGGTGCTGCTGTAGTTGCTCTCCAGCTGACTTGCACACGGTCTTGAGCAAAGTTACCCGTGCTTTTATGAGGGGTATGTTTACTCAAGGCTTTCGTGTGACGCGCACCACGAGTAGCCAACGCCGAACGCGCGTAGTTTCGGGAATCCGCGCATCTCCCTCATTTGCATATTTGCATGCTAATTCAATGGGAACTGAATATTTACGATGCGTAAGTATGCGCCTACGCCGCGCTAGCTTAAAGCATTTTCGCCGCTCAGACGAAAAAGATTTTCTCGTGTATGTGGTTCTGTGTTTACCGCGCATCGATAAGCAGGCGCACATTTACAATTACGCCGCGCATATCCATTTACGCAGGCGTAGCGCCGCTGAGAATCTGGCCCTAACTCTACTTACACAAACTTATATGACTAAACTAAAGCTAATTTATTTATTTTTTTATACACAAAACACAGAGACTAAACACACACTAAACTAAGCTACCTTAAAGTACACTTACACTAACTACACAGAAATCTATCTAACACTAAGCTACACTAACCAATACAAAACAACACAAATCTGAGCTTTTAGAAAAGCTGTTGGGTCTTTTGCTTTGAAAAAAGCATTTGGTTTTAGAATCAGGAAACTCAGAACTGAAAGCACTATAGGAAGCACAATGCTAAGCTCTAAGGCCTTGTACACACGAGGGAATAAATTCGCTGAAACTGGTCCGACGGACCATTTCATCCGAAAAATCCGCTTGTCTGTATGGGCAAACGGACCGTTTTGGCCGGATTTCTCCTGCGGACTAATTCCAAAGCATGCTTTGAAATATTTCCGCCGGATATGTCCGCTCGTGAGTACACAAAAGCATCGGACCAAAAACCCGCGCATGCTCAGTCAAAACGATGGGACGGGAGCACTCGTTCAGGTAAAACTCGCGTTTGTTTGGGACCTGGCACATTCATCACCTAAACTCTCTGTATAGTGTCCCGTTTCTAGCGTTTTTTTGTTATTTGTTCTCTTGCTAGAAGAAACCCGTTCTCTTGCTGATGCAATTTTGTCCCGATGTCACATACTGAAAGCTTGCATTTTCGTTAGTGTTTTTTCTATTTGACACTGTTTGCTAGCCAGATGTCCCCACATTTGTTTCCGTTCTCCACATTTTTATTATGTCTATTTTGACTTAATGTTGAGGGTATCATATTTTTTTTTTTTTTGGTGTTTTTTTTTTTTTTGTTGTTGTATTTTACGGTTTAGGAATATTTCCAAAATATGTTATTTTTGTTGTTTCATCATGTTTTTATTTTTTTTTGTTAAAATTCCCTTTTATTTTCCCAACTTATGTCATTTTGTTGTTTCATCCTTTATTTTTTCCCTTTTTTTGGGGAGGGGGGGTGTTTTATTTTTTCTAATTTTTTTAGGCTTCTTTTGGGTTTACCAAGTTCGACCACAAAAGGTCCCCCCCCCCCCAAGGAGTTTGTGTCCTTTGCAAATGCTACATTTTATTTTACAAATGTCTGATGCTTACTCACCACAGTATAAAACACAATAGACAAGGTTTGAAAGTAACTACAAAAGCCATTTATTTCCAGCCAAAAAAGAAATTATAAATCACCCGAACGGCAGCACTTGATGAGATTGCAACATACATGCATACTTGGGAATTACAACATGATTAAGGATAAATTTAGTAACCTCAGGAGTCAATAACAAAAATCAGGATCAGCAGCACATGAACAAAGAAACCCAAGCTGTGCTACTCCAACGAGCTCAGTTTTTTGGACAATCAACTGGATGGCAGGGAATCATCTTCTCGACTTCTTTCCAGACTTCCTTCCAGCGAAACTTCCACGGGTCTGTCCACGGACCCTTGCAGGTGGGGGTGATGTGGCAGCAGGAGGAGGATGATGATGATGGGGAGCAGGTCAGGCTGGGTCACACAGCACAGTGTCCCTGCTCAGCTCGTCCCTTTTCATCCTGGCCAGGACCTTATTAATCAGGTCCTTGGCCAGGCTTTTTTGCTCCTCCCCCCCTTGGTTGAGCTCATTGGCCACAAATGCACTATAGCATTCGGTTGGGTTGAGGGGGGCCCTCATGATTTCAGCAGCCTCCCGTATAACCTCCAGGCTCTCGTCGTGCACCACACTCCTGCGCCTCCTAGCTGCTGGTGGCCTCATCTGGAGGGGAGAAACTTGGCTGATGGTGCTCAGCCTGGGCCTGGGGACCTGCTGCACCTCACTTGGCCTGGCCTCCTCCTGGCTGCCACTCCCCCCTTCCGCCTGGCTGACATGGGCCTCAGGAGCTGCCACCTCCTGGCTGGTCTCTTCTTCCTGTGTATAAAAAAGGGACATGTTGTAATATTTTGCACAATCAATCATACACATTTTCTTTCTCTAGACTGTTTTAGTTAGTATTAATTTTAATTAAACAGACTGTCCTTCTGCCCCCTGCATTTGGCATCCCTGACACCTATTTGTAGGCCCACAACTTTGGTTTTTCTTCCCAAGGTTTGTTTTTTGTTTACCAGATCAACTCACTAATTCAAAATAATTAGCAGCACCAAAATATGTTGGAAAATACTATACCTCATCGAAGATGGCCAGATCTGGCTCCATGTCAGCCAGCCCCGCTTTAGATTCTGCAGGGCTCCTGGGATCCGGGGAAGTTCCGCTGGGAGGAAGGCTGGAAGGTAGTGTTGAATCAGAAGGCCTGCCATCCAGTTCATCGTTCAAAAAACTGAGCTCTTTGTAGTACCACAGCTTGGGTTCCTTTTTCTTAGATGCTGCTGATCCTGATTTTTTACATTTGATGTTTTTATAGACATTTCTGTAGCTTCTCCTGAGGTTACTAAATTTATCCTTCACCATTTCGCCTGAGCAACTTTGCACCCAAGTGTGCAGGTATGTAGCAATCTCATCAAGTGCTGCCGCTCTCTTCTGGGTATCTAAATATTCTGGGTGCTTGGTGTCCCAAAGAAGGGGCATATCCCGATAGCGGTTGATAAGCTGCATTGTTGCCTCCTTCCCTTTCAGCAAATCCATTTTGAACAGCTTTCAGCTCGTAAAATTTCCTTCAATAGTAATGTCTAGAATAGAAAATGACAAACAAACACAAAGCACAACTTAAAAAAAGCTCAGCTTTGAGATTCTAAAAATATGTGCACATTCATTCATTTTAAAGCAACTACATTATACAAACACAGTGTCTTCTGCTGCTACATAGCTGGCCAGCTCTGCCGCATTGTTGTAGCCCCCAAAAAAGGTGTCATGCTGAGCCATTTGTTTAAGTTGTAGCATGTAGCATGTAGATACCCACGTGGAAGAAAAATATATTTTAAATATATTTAAAAAAAACATTCTAAATATATTTTTCCCAAATATATTGCAATATATTTGAAATGCTACAATTTTGGCCAGATTCAATATATTTCAAAAATATATTTCAATATATTTGTGAATATATTATTGAATATATTGGGAAATGCATTGTGAAATATGTTGCAAATATACTCATAAATATATGTTAAATGTACTTCTGAATGCATTTAGCAATATATTTATGCAGCCATAAATATATTGCAACATGCATTTTGGAATGCATTGTGAATATATTCAGACATATATTGCTAAATGCATTCAGAAGTACATTCAACATATATTTCTGAATACATTCACAATGCATTCCAAAATGCACTTTGCAATATATTTATGGCTGCATAAATATATTGCTAAATGCATTTAACATATATTTATGAATATATTTGCAACATATTTCACAATGCATTACCCAATATATTCACAAATATATTGAAATATATTTTTGAAATATATTGAATCTGGCCAAAATTGTAGCATTTCAAATATATGGCAATATATTTGGGAAAAAATATATTAAGAATGTTTTTTAAAATATATTTTAAATATAAATGTACTGAATGTAAAATAAAAAAAAATACATTCCTATTACATTTTGAAATGCTGTGCATTTATATATTGTATTTTATATATTGTAGGCCTATAAAACCAGCAAATATTTGGAAATAAAAACGATAACACAGTACAATACACACAACTTTATTATCATGTAAATATACAAACACTACAACACAGAGAATAGAAAGTGGTGTTAACTGTGGTAAATGACATACAAGTTTATTTGTGGTATTCTGATGGTTCCCGATGTTTCCCTTCAGGTGATATTTCAACACCGGAATTGTTCTCGTAAGAGCGTCACTGATCACACCGTTTGAAGTCCCAGGAAACTTTGCCAAAGTGGCAGCTTTAAAAAGTAAATGGAAAATATTAGACTTATTAGATTTTCCCTGTGAATCAAAAGCCATATAAGACCCTTTTCACACTTTAGCGCTGCTAAAGCTCCGGCGGTTTTTGCAACACTTTTTAGGCGTTTTTTTTAGGGAAAAAGTACAGTTTTTAATGCGCTTTTAAAGTGCTTTGGAAGTGCTGCCCATTAATTTCAATAGGCAGGTGTGTTTTAGGAGCGCTATTTATAGCACTCCCAACCCGCCCCAGATGCTGCTTGCAGGACTCTTTCTAAAGTTCCGCAAGCGCATCGCCCCAGTGTGAAAGTACTCATTGCACTGAAAGGGATGCAGTTTCATGAGCTTTTTAGAGGCTATTTCTAGTGCTAAAACACCTGAATACTGGCTCAGTGTGAAAGGGGTCTAATAGATGCAGCTGAGTAAATAAAACGAACAAAATTAAGCATGTAAAAAAAAAATATTGTAGACTTTTAAAAAATCTGTATAAAAATCAACATCTTGCCTACAACTTGCCTTTTTAGTTCCGACTACTGCCAGACTGAGCAAGATATCTTATTTTGACACAACAGTCAAATTGGCTTACAGTCTACATGTCAAAGCTGATGTTTTCATAGGGTCTAACTGTACTTGCTTCTCTCCATCTGTCAGCCGCTTGGAGGCACCTCCTTAAAGGTTACTTTTTATTGAAGTGGTTGTAAAGGTACAAGGGTTTTTACCTTCATGTATTCAATGCATGAAGGTAAAAAAAACTTCTGTGTGCAGCCCCCCTATACTTACATGAGCCCTCTCTCAATCCAGTGATGTCCACGAGAGCCTTGTCTCTCCAGGGACTTGCACTGCTGATTGGCTTTCTGTAGCGGTGGGAGCTATTGGCTCACGGTGCTGTCAATCACAGCCAGTGAGCTAATTAGGAGATGGGGTCAAGGCAAGGCTCAGTGTGTGATTGGACACACAGAGCTCTGGTTCAGGAGCACCGGCATGGGACCTGAGAAGAGAAGGATCTGAGCTGCTCTGTACAAAAACCCTTACACAGAGCAGGTAAATAGGAGTAGGATATGTTTGATATTTAAAAAAAAAGACAACCATTTAATGTTTCGATACCAAAAGAAAACCTACCTGTTTAGGCCTTGAGTACGACACTTGACAAGGAGATGAGCTCAAGTCTTCAGATGGGACAAAAGGTGATGCACACGATACACCCACACAGGATGAACTTCCACCATCATTCTTCAGTGCTATTAGCTGCGCTCTTGTTGTTTTCAAAAGATCCATTACACCAGGCAACTCTATGGAAAAG
The DNA here is from genome assembly GCA_029574335.1 of Rana kukunoris. Taxonomy (NCBI): domain Eukaryota; kingdom Metazoa; phylum Chordata; class Amphibia; order Anura; family Ranidae; genus Rana; species Rana kukunoris. The sequence continues at coordinate 174,624,427 of CM056049.1, forward strand.
CATAACAACTTTTTAAGTAACATAATGGCCTATTTTCTCACTATATCCATTCATTTCATTTGTTAGAAATTGATGACTTGTGGAAAAATGTACTTAAATGATTAGAGGGTTTCCTGCAGTCTGCTGCTGACCCCCCCAAGAGGGTTTCTCCCAAGGTAAAAGTAAGGATGTTCCACAAAACAAAAATCCTACTTGTGCATATAGTATGTAGTTACCTCAGTGCACTCACTGATACTATAATGAATGTAGTACAGTAAACTTCCAGTTACTCAACGATCCCCATTGGTACTGTTATTTCTGGTTGCTTGAGATCTAATAGTAACTCTCAAGCATCCACCTCCCATGGCACCCTGACCCCCTCCCACTTAGCAGCTAAAGGGGGTAGGGATTGGGGGCAGGGTTTTACCACCCCCAAATTCACATGTGAATGAGCCTTAAAAGTGCTATTGCCAAATGCAACTTAGGGCTCATTCACAAGTGCGGTATGCAATGCTCCAATGCGCCTCTGAGAAATTCTGCAAGGTGGTGAGGAGGCAAAATGTTTACACCAATAATTGCAGTGAAAGGCACACGATTGTAGTGCGGTAGTACGGCAATTATAGGTTTTAGTCAGGTGTGAGGAGGCAACATTGGAGGAGACTGTGCCCTGTGATCTTTGACTTCTCCCATGTTGTTCAGGTAGATCTCCAACTCTCTAAGGTTGCCTACCTCTGCCTTAAAACACTGTAGAATGAAAGGGCAAATGATTGGGCAAACAGAAAATAAAGATAAAAATAACAAAGGCAGCAGAACTGGTGGAATAACACACAATAAATAGATAACAAAAATAAAAGACTGTGCCAATAAAAAAGATTCAATGAAAATTAAAATTGAAAAAATTTCACCAATACCAATTCCATTGAAAGATTGGCATCCAGGGGCTGATATGCCAAAAACGGTGCACAATAATTAACCAAAACAAAAAAATCAGAGTGCAAGGAAAAATTTGTATATAAATTCACAAAATGAATGTCAAATTATATGTATAAACAATGAGAGGTTAATACGCCAAATCGGTGATCCCAAAATTGTATGCCAACAGCACACAATTGGCAAACCAAACCTCAAAAATTCTTAATGATATCACCACAAAACTCAAACGCTGATGACCAAATGAATAATGAAGGATGATGCAGATATGATGATCAGATACAGTGCCAGTTTAATGCAGTGATATAAACCGCAATTAAGTTGTCCGCTTACCAAAGGCAAGTTGTCTCAGTTGTTGGTTTTCTTCTTCCAAGTGCTTATTCTGGTTTTATATTCACCAGCTGTCAGTTAGTCTTGGTCAGGTGCTTTGACAGCGGCTGGCGGCCCATCTGTCAGAATCCGCCAAAAATAAAAAAAATAAAAATTATCTTTCCACCTCCACACCCCCCATCCACTCCCCCCCACCCCACACACACACACACACACACCCCCATCTTTCAAACCCCCCGCCCACACACACACCCCAGACACCGCTAACCTCCTTCTGCACAATTTATTTGATGGTAGCTGAATGTAAACAGCAGGTAGTGGGGGAACCATAGCCAGACTGCCATTGGCTGTTTAAAATTTTAAAATTAGGCTGACTATTGTGCCCCCTTCCCACTGCCTGCTGTCAATCAGCAGAGGAAGACCTGAAGAAGAATGTTCTCCTTCAAATCCTCTCCTTTGCTGATTGACAGCAGGCTATTGATTTCCCTGCTATCTGCTCTTTTTTCCTGCATTCTGACAGTGGCCAGTGGCTGTTAGAATACAAAAAAAGGCCTAGATGTCAACTGATATCAGGCTACTTCTGGGGCAGCTGGATGTAAACATAATATCATTACCTCATATTGTTATCGGCCTGAAAGGTGGCCCATAATTGGTATCTGTATGAAAAAATCCATATCTAATGGCACCTAGTAGCAGGGCAGATAATAATATGCAAAAGGGGAGGGAGACATAAACATTGGTAGCACTATGCACTGACATTATGGGGTATATTTACTAAAGGCAAATCCGCTTTGCACTACAAGCGCACTTGGAAGTGCAGTCACTATAAATCTGAAGGGGACAAAAAAAAATCATTTTTGCCTGTACATGATTGGATGATAAAATCAGCAGGGCTTCCCCTCATTTCAGATCTACCCCTCAGATCTACAGCGACTGCATGTCCAAGTGCACTTGTAGTGCAAAATGGATTTTCCTTTAGTAAATCAACTCCTATGCTGCATGGCGAGTGGATATAGAATAGAAGCCATATAATATTGTATGCAGCAATGTACACTGAAAGTAAGTTACACAGTTACTGGATATAACATGGAAGCCATACATATTATATGCAGCAATGTACACTGACAGTAAGTTACACAGTTACTGGATATAACATGGAAGCCATACATATTATATACAGCAATGTGCACTGACAGTATGTTACACAGTTACTGGATATAACATGGAAGCCATACATATTATATGCAGCAATGTGCACTGACAGTATGTTACACAGTTACTGGATATAACATGGAAGCCATACATATTATATGCAGCAATGTACACTGACAGTATGTTACACAGTTACTGGATATAACATGAAAGCCATACATATTATATGCAGCAATGTACACTGAAAGTAAGTTACACAGTTACTGGATATAACATGGAAGCCATACATATTATATGCAGCAATGTACACTGACAGTATGTTACACAGTTACTGGATATAACATGGAAGCCATACATATTATATGCAGCAATGTACACTGACAGTATGTTACACAGTTACTGGATATAACATGGAAGCCATACATATTATATGCAGCAATGTACACTGAAAGTAAGTTACACAGTTACTGGATATAACATGGAAGCCATACATATTATATGCAGCAATGTGCACTGACAGTATGTTACACAGTTACTGGATATAACATGGAAGCCATACATATTATATGCAGCAATGTGCACTGACAGTATGTTACACAGTTACTGGATATAACATGGAAGCCATACATATTATATGCAGCAATGTGCACTGACAGTATGTTACACAGTTACTGGATATAACATGGATGCCATACATAATATATGCAGCAGGGTGACATGCTGTGGAAGAGGAGCTCTATAATATTACATTACTGTGCACATGCTGTATGGTAACTGGGAAGGTGAATGTACACAGAATGAGAACTATTCAGCAGGAAATAGACAAATACAACTTAACTCATACACCAAACTTTCACAATTCTAATATTATTACATAGAAGGCTCACCTTTCATCCAGGAGAATACATCCAGGGGAATACAGAGAGCGTCTCCACCATGCTGCCATGCTTTCCTTTTCAGACTAGGCCTTACCAGGAACAGGAAGTGAGAGGTGAAAGTTCACCCCTCTGGTTCCCACTGCTCACTTCCTGTCACACACCTCCTGTATTGTTTCCTGTATTATCATTGCAGTCTCATTTAAAGAGTTTTCCCCAGGGCTGAATTCACATATTATAAGATCGAAGGCACAGAATTCAAACCCACATCCCAATAAAAAGAATGAGATAAAAGAAATGAGAAAAATATTTATACATGTAAGTAAGTGATGAGAGATGCATTCTATATATATATTTTGTATCTTCATTCTGGTACATGTGTGTGTGTATATATATATATATATATCAGATATACTCTATGTGTATGTGTGTGTGTATATATATAAATATATATATATATATATATATATATATATATATATATATATATATATATATATATATATATATATATACTAAGGTGACCAGATTTTTTTTTTTAAATCCAGGGACACATTTTTTTTTTACTAGTAATGGCGGCAATCAGCGTCTCTCTGCCCATCGCTGCAGCCGCCCACCACACAGCCTGCCAAGTCTTACACTCCGGGTCCCCGCTACTGCCTGGTGGGGAGCGGAGGAAGATAAGCAGGCAGGCAGCTGGCCGGGACTTGAGCCAAGGCAGAAGAACATGGAAGCGGAGCTGAATGGGAATGCACCTGAAACTGAAGAAATATTCCCTCTGCTCCGACCAACACATGATCATCAGAAAGGGGCACAGGTAATGGAAAAAATCCCCCCCCCCCCAAGCTAGTAGGAGTGACAGAGTAGGGGGGTGTAATTCAGAATTATTATTTTTTTAATTCTGCACTGACTGTCTTTGAAATTGCCCCAACCCCTGTTCAAATCCAATGGGGACAAAACTGGGGACAGACTTGGTCTAGGGACAGTGTCCTTAATCCAGGGACTGTCCCCTGAAACCGGGGATGTCTGGTCACCCTATATATATACACACACACACACAGTATATCTGATATATATATATATATATATATATATATATATATATATATATATATATATGTATATGTATATATATATATATATATATATATATATATGTATATGTATATATATATATATATATATATATATATATATATATATATATATATATATATGTATATGTATATATATATATATATATATATATATATACTGTATTTGCTGGCGTATAAGACTACCTTTTACACTTAAAAAAACTGGGCAAAAAGCAGGGGTCATCTTATACACCGGGTCAGCTGCTCGGATGCCTGCTGGATGTGCGGTAATATCGCATGTAGCTTCGGCTACATACAGTATATACCGCTGAGCCAATCCCGGTGAGCGATGTATTCAAATGAATACAGAGCCTGCTCAGATTGGGGTAACAACCTCTGCCAATCCGAGTGCCTACATACAGTAGCCTGCTCGGATTGGCTTTGAGAGTCAGAGATGCACGGGCTGATGATGTTACAACCTCTGCCAATCCAAGCAGGCTTTGTATTCATTAATAGAATACATCGCTCGCCGTGATTGGCTCCAGTCCCAGTAAGAATGAAGAAGTATATGGCTCCAGAAGGAAGAAATATGAAGTATCGGAACGGGGGTCGTCTTATACGGTGAGTACAGGCAAAAAAAACGTTAAAAAAATGTAAAATTAGGGGGTCGTCTTATACGCCTGGTCGCCTTATACGCCAGCAAATACGGTATATATATATATATATATATATATATATATATACACACATACACACACACAGTATATATATATATATATATATATATATACACACGCACAAGAATGCAGCTCTCATCACTTACATATTTATCTTCCAGCACAGCCTAGCATTGGCAGTGCAGCTTGGGCAGGGATATGACATTTAAAGCAGAGTTCCACCCAAAAGTGGAAGCTCCACTTATTTGCCTCTCCCCCCCCCCCCCCCACCTACTTTGCCAATGCTTTTCTGCATGTGTGTTTTTGATGCATTCCAGGGTATGTTTGGTGTGTTTTTAAAGCATTCCAGTGCATTTTCCCCTCTTTTTTTTCTTAACCTTAGATAAGGACGTGTGTGTTGCAGTGCGTTCAGGTGCATTCTAGTGCGTTTTTGATGTGCTTTACAGTGTTCCATTACAGTCCAGTGCAGGAAAAATGCAGCATGCTCTACTTTTTTTCTGGAACTGCAAGCACTAGTGTGAATTATGCCATTGAAAACCATATAACTTACTTTCCATGCAGACAAAAAAAAAACGCACTGTGCTGCATGTGGTGTGAATTGTCCCTATATATAGGCAATGGAGGCAGCAGCACCCGAGAGCCAATGGAAACATTGGCTGGGATACCAACATCGCCGGATTCCAGGACAGGTAAGTGTCCTAATATTAAGTCAGCAGCTGCAGTATGTGTACAGTATGGGGGCTTATTTACTAAAGGCAAATCCACTTTGCACTACAAGTGCAAAGTGCATTTGAAATTGCACTGAAAGTGCACTTGTAAGTGCAGGCGCTGTAAATCTGAGGGGTAGAACTGAAATGAGGGGAAGCTCTGCTGATTTTATCATCCAATCATGTGCAAGCTAAAATGCTGTTTTTTTTATTTTCCATGCCCCCCTCAGATCTACAGCGACTGCACTTCCAAGTGCACTTTCCTTGCAATTTCAAGTGCACTTTGAATTTGTAGTTTGAACTTGTAGTGCAACGTGGATTTGCCTTTAGTAAATAACCCCCTTTGTGTAGCTGCTGAGTTTTAATTTTGTGCTGGGGGGAACTTTTTGCTGCTGGAATTACCCTTCGGCAGGTACGAAGTCCAAACAATGGACTGGACTTAGTATAAAAAGAATATACAGTATATATACAATATATATTATATTGCCAAAAGTTTTGGGACGCCTGCCTTTACACGCACATGAGTTTTAATAGCATGCCAGTCTATAACAGCTTCAATTCCTCTGAGAAGGCTGTCTTATGGGAATGTTTGACCATTCTTCCAGAAGCACATTTTTGAGTTCAGGCACTGATGTTGGATGAGAAGGCCTGGCTCACAATCTCCACACAAATTCATCCCAAAGGTGTTCTATCAGGTTGAGGTCAGGACTCTGTGTAGGCCAGTCAAGTTTCTCCACCCCAACCCACTCATCCATGTCTTTATGGACCTTGCTTTGTGCACTGGTCCAAATCATTTGGTGGATTATGGTGTGTGTGTGGGGGGGGGGGATTATGGTGTGGGGCTGTTTTTCAGGGGTTGGGTTTGGCTCCTTAGTTACAGTGAAGGGAACTCTTAAGGCGTCAGCATACCAAGACATTTTGGGAAAATGTTATGCCCCCAACTTTGTGCGAACAGTTTGGGGACGGCCCCTTCCTGTTCCAACATGACTGCCCACCAGTGCACAAAGCAAGGTCCATAAAGACACTGATGAGCGAGTTTGGTAATAATAGTGCAACTTCTGATTCATGGATTAAACAGAACATTGAAGATTTATATCCAGAGTTTCTCTCTGTACTCTGTAAGCAGACAAGACCCTTGGACTGTGGAGGTGGATGTCTGTGAAGGTTCTCATTCATTCAGGTCAATCAATAAATCAATATAACTGTACTTGCTGGTCCGCCGACAAGCGTTCTCAATTCAGAATGACTTATACAAAAATTCTTTGGGAATGGAAAGTGGATGCGAGAGGTTTATCTGCTTTGTATTGAATGGATTATGTGCTTAAAATCTTATAAAAAAAATATATTTTATTTGAATCTTTTATTTTTTTTAAATTTATTTTAAAAGAGTAAAACAAGCCATTTTAAAATGGTAGTGGGTCTCTTATAAATGTATTCAGAATGTTATCTATGACATAGTTACAAAAATATCAGACAAAATATATGTTGAAATGTCTTTATTAGACATTAAATATTTTCAGAAAAACATTTTAAAAATATATTTTCTAATATATAGCTTTGTAAAATATATTTAAATTATATTTTTGGAATGCATTTACAAGTATATTTAAAGATATATGTTTGAATGCATTTTTTTATATGTTCAAAAATATCTGGACAATATATTTTCAAACATATATTTTCACATATATGCCGTTGGAAAATATATTAAAATTATATTTTTGGAACACATTTACAAATATATGTAAAAATATATGTTGAAAAAAATCTGAAGAATATATTTAAAAAATATATTTTTCAATATATGTCTTTGGAAAATGCATTTAAATTATATTTTGGAATGCCTTTACAAGTATATTTAAAAATTTATGTTTAAATGCATTTTTTTAGATGCTCAAAAATATATGTCAAATATATTGAAAAAAATATATTTTAAAATATATGCCATTGGAAAATATATTTGAATTTACATTTTTGGAATAGATGTACAAATATATTCGCGTAGGCCAATATATTGTAAATATATTTAAAATATATAATTTTTTTAAATAAATATATTGGAAATATATTTTTCTTCCATATGGGTAAGAACACATCCACCATGAATATTAATGCTAGCACTCATCAAGGCACTAGTTCATGTTTAGCCAGGGCCGCCATCATGAATTTTGGGGCCCCTTACACAGCTTCAGGCATGGGCCCCCTGGAGCAGGGAACCGGGGGGGGTGCTGCCGCATGATGAAATAGAGAAGCGGGGGGGGGCTGCTGCCGCGAATTGAGAAGCGGGGGGGCCCTTTACAAAAAGAAGCAATAAAGGAAAATATATATAAAAAAGGGGGGTAGCCATCCGGGGCCCTGGGGACCTCCGGACCTCTAAAAAAAAAAAGTTAAAAAATTGGCCCTTTAATAAAAAAGAAAATAAAAATATATAAAAAAATATATTTTGTTTTCAAAAAAATATATTTTTTTATAAAAAAAAAGGGCTTGCCATCTGGGGCCCTTGGTGGCCTCCGGGCCCCTGGGGACCTTTGGACCCCTTACAGGTGTAATTCCTGTACTCACCTGATGGCGGCCCTGTGTGTAGCTATCATGCCCCTCAGCATTGATGGCAGAAAACACTAACTACTTATCTCTGTACAACCAACACACAACAATACTTGCATGATCTGACTGCATACTCTAAAATCCAAATAAAGAGGATAGAGCATTCTCTACATATATCTCGATGAAGTGATGTGTACAAGCACTTGGCTCTCTAAATTTTATGGTGTGCCCCAAAATGCCTAAATAACAGTAGCACAAAAAGGGTGCAAACAACATTGAAAAGCCCCATCCCCCATGGCTGTTCAAATTCTAGGCCGCTGATCCGATGTTTTAATTTACCTTTGTCTCTCTCTCTCCTCGTTTCTGCTCGAATAATCTCTGCGTAACCTACGTAATCACGTCGTTACCATTATATCCCCACGCAATCAAGAAGCGCCGCCCTCGTCTCCGCCCATGACGTACCAATTCCTGTTTTCCACGCCCCTATGCAATGTAGATTGGAAAATATGGCGATGTCACACGAGCGCACATTAGCCTCTGATCGGGATCTGGAAGGGACAGAGGCCGGAACGTCCAGATCCAGGCCAAAACGATACAAGGCCACAAACATGTCTCTACAAGAGATGGTGGAGATGGTGTCCATACTGCGACGGAAGGACTATGATGGTGAGCATGGGTCATACAGCACCCCTAACCGGAGGAAGTCCAAAATTATGGATAAGGCTGCAAGGAAACTTTATGAGATGTTTGGGGTCACCAGCTCCGGAAACGCTGGTCCGACTTAAAACTGCGCGAGCCAGAGCAGTATCTCAAAATCAAGAAAATCATAGAAAAAAGTAAGTACTTTAAAATGTCTTTGGAGTGCCTATTGTTTTTTTTAATGTTTTGCCATGTCTATTTCGCCATCTGCCTCGTTGGCCTGCTTGTATTTTTGAACCCCTGCATTGTAAAATTAGTAATGTTTGTCTAATAAATCCCATGACTTGCCACGATCGTAGGCAACATCGTTCCATCACCTAGTTTCGCCAAAATCCGCGGGTCCAGGAACATCACACCTGGACGTGGCTATTTGGCAAAAAACATCGTTTAGAGAAACAATGTGGAAAATATGATGTGTTTGTGCAAACTAAGTTGATTTTAGGCAAACAGGATTCATTCATTCACACAGTGATGAGATAACCTAATAAGCAGCTGTTTTCACATCTGTAATTTAGAGAACCTGTGTCTCCCCCCATAAAAGACTAATTTGTACTTTTGGTGAAGGGACTCCAAAAACTACTTATTCAGGAGGCCAGCCATGTGTGTCACTTCACCAAAAAGGCTCATTATATCACAGCTTGGGAGAAGTCATCTACCAAAAAAAAGAATATTGTTTTTGCTGGAATAAGCCCAAAACTACAATTTTAACGCCACTTCTAAGCAATGTTTGCAAATTAGGCCCTCCAAAAAGATCTGGTTGCTGATGAGTTTCCTTTTTTTTGTTGGTTTTTAGGGGAAAGAAGAGGACAGCGCTATGAGGAGTCAGGGAGGCCCACACTGTCTCCAAAACGGCAAAAAAAAATGTGGAGGAGGAGGATGATGAAGAAGGAGAGGAGGAAGAAGGAGAGGAGGAAGGGAGAGAGGAGGAAGGCGGATTGGCGGAGGAAGGCGGATTGGTGGAGGAAGGCGGATTGGTGGAGAAGTTGAAGAAGAAGGAGAAGTTGTAGAAGATGTTGAAGTTCTCAGTACAACAGGTCAGTGACACCCCAGCTTTGCAGGGAAGAATGTGCAATTGTGTGTATTTACTAAAACCTGCTAACTAAATTGGGCACAAGAAGTGCACTAGTTTCAGAACCTGGAAGACAGATCAAAAGAGAAAAAGCAATAATGACAAACAACTGTATAAAGTCCAATGGTCAAATTATTTATTAGTTCTTTGGAATATTTCTTTCTTTTGGGGGCCGAATTAGAAATAAATATTAATCTGGCATAGCTATGGCATAGCTATGGCCCCCGACCCATAAAGTACTCAACATATTTATATATATTACCTCACGAGCAGATTCGGTTACCGAGCCCGCGCGACCAGTGTCCAGCCCAGGAAGGGTATCTGAGGGTAGTCCTGCCTCAGCACCGATGTTGGGTAGGTACGTCTGGGAATGCCTGCGTAAAAAATTATGCAATATGCAGCAGGCCAAAATAACAGAGTTAAATTTATATTCCGCCAGATGTATCGCTGTCTGGAACAGGCGGAACCGGCTGGCGAGTATCCCAAAGGCATTCTCAACTACCCTCTGGGCCCTGGCCAGCCGGAAATTGAAGACCCTCCTCTCCGGGGTGAGGGTCCTCTGGGGAAAAGGCCGCATGAGGTGAGGTCCAAGCCCGAAAGCCTCGTCCGCTAAAAAAACAAACGGAAGTCCTTCCACATGTCTTCATCCGGTGGCAGTTCAAGACCACCAGTTTGTAGACGCCTGTAAAATTCGGTCCGCGCAAACACTCCTCCATCAGACAGCCGGCCATTCTTCCCCACGTCCACATACAAAAATTCGTAGTCTGCCGACACCACCGCCATCAACACAATACTATGAAAACCTTTGTAGTTATAATAGTACGACCCCGAAAGAGGTGGCGGCACTATGCGGACGTGCTTCCCATCAATTGCCCCTCCGCAGTTTGGAAAATCACAACGCTGGGCAAAGTGGGCAGCCACAGTCTGCCATTCCTGTGGCGTGGAGGGAAACTGTGGGGACAAAAGCAAAAAGAAAATTAGCACTTTGGCACATAAAAAACATTGCAAACACTAGTAAAAAAACTTCATTCTGCAACATCACAGTATTAACATTTCTAAATATTAGTGTGTAGTGAGTATTTAGGGCAACAAATCCAGAGCCAATTATTATCAGACTACACATCCCGCTGATGGGGCAATAAACTTTTTTAGGGGGGGGGAGTTGAACTACAATGGAGCAGGACAAAAAAAAAATAAGGTGTGTTTGTCCCTAGGAGATGATGTTGTATAGGTTAGTAGTGTTGAAGGTAAAAATATGCAGGTAGGCCAAACAAAATTAACCTGGAAAGCTTAACAACATGCATGGGGAGAAAAGGGAACATTCTGCACACAGCATATTACAATCATGGCAATTAGGAAAACCAACAAAAAAAGTTTCTAAAATTGGCATACATTATTAAAGACACAGGTTGTGATGTTAAAGGAGGAAACTTACCGTAATAAACTCCTCCTGCATCACTTGTATAATAGCAGAACACGTTTCCGGTATGATGACCCCAAGCGCCTGGGGAGAGATGCCTGTTGAGAACTTGAGGTCCTGCAGGCTCCTCCCAGTCGCCAGGTACCGCAACGTGGCAATAAGCCTCTGCTCAGCCGGAATGGCTTGGCGCATCACAGTGTCCTGCCTCGTGATATAGGGGGACAGGAGATCCAGCAGACGGTGGAAAACGGGGTCCGTCATACGGAGAAAGTTCCTGAAGTCATCAGGATTATTCTCCCGGATCTCCCTAAGCAGAGACATATGAGAGAATCGGTTACGCTGCTGCAACCAATTCTTGGTCCAGGAACTCCTCCTCCTACTGTTCCTGTCCAAATCACTGGAATGCACACAGACTCCAGAACAAAACCCATAAACAGCACGAACTCGTGGCGGCACTATGCGGACGTGCTTCCCATCAATTGCCCCTCCGCAGTTTGGAAAATCACAACGCTGGGCAAAGTGGGCAGCCACAGTCTGCCATTCCTGTGGCGTGGAGGGAAACTGTGGGGACAAAAGCAAAAAGAAAATTAGCACTTTGGCACATAAAAAACATTGCAAACACTAGTAAAAAAACTTCATTCTGCAACATCACAGTATTAACATTTCTAAATATTAGTGTGTAGTGAGTATTTAGGGCAACAAATCCAGAGCCAATTATTATCAGACTACACATCCCGCTGATGGGGCAATAAACTTTTTTAGGGGGGGGAGTTGAACTACAATGGAGCAGGACAAAAAAAAAATAAGGTGTGTTTGTCCCTAGGAGATGATGCTGTATAGGTTAGTAGTGTTGAAGGTAAAAATATGCAGGTAGGCCAAACAAAATTAACCTGGAAAGCTTAACAACATGCATGGGGAGAAAAGGGAACATTCTGCACACAGCATATTACAATCATGGCAATTAGGAAAACCAACAAAAAAAGTTTCTAAAATTGGCATACATTATTAAAGACACAGGTTGTGATGTTAAAGGAGGAAACTTACCGTAATAAAGTCCTCCTGCATCACTTGTATAATAGCAGAACACGTTTCCGGTATGATGACCCCAAGCACCTGGGGAGAGATGCCTGTTGAGAACTTGAGGTCCTGCAGGCTCCTCCCAGTCGCCAGGTACCGCAACGTGGCAATAAGCCTCTGCTCAGTCGGAATGGCTTGGCGCATCACAGTGTCCTGCCTCGTGATATAGGGGGACAGGAGATCCAGCAGACGGTGGAAAACGGGGTCCGTCATACGGAGAAAGTTCCTGAAGTCATCAGGATTATTCTCCCGGATCTCCCTAAGCAGAGACATATGAGAGAATCGGTTACGCTGCCGCAACCAATTCTTGGCCCAGGAACTCCTCCTCCTACTGTTCCTGTCCAAATCACTGGAATGCACACAGACTCCAGAACAAAACCCATAAACAGCACGAACTCGTAAAAAATTGCGCTGCTGCTCCATCATGGCTTCAAACCGGCCGGCTGGTCAGTCAAGAACACACTCAAACAGAAAGCACCCCCAAATCCAGCAAGACCTGCAAAGATCACACGTCAAACAGATACGACCGTACAGGACGGCACAGCAAAGCAGAAACGCTGTGCACGGCGACACTGAATGACAAATACGAGCCCACAAGCACACACTGAACTGGAAAATACGACCTGTTAAGCGCGGAGACTGAAAAGCACGAATCAGCTCTAACCAAACCTTCACTAACACGGAACTAGCAAAAGTGGAACAGAGGGCGGCGCCGTAGGCTTTGGCATTCCCCTTTATAGTGACGTCGTACGTGGTTTACGTGCCCGCGTTCTGGTCCACTGGGATTTCTGTCCGATGGTGTGTACGCTCATTAGACCAACGGACAAATTTGCCTTGTCCGCTGGGAAATATCCATCGGATGTTTCCGACCGGATAAATAACATTGTGTGTACAAGGCCTCAGATCGCAATACACAGGAAAAACGCACAGAAACACTCCACTCTCTCTAGCCACCTTGTGAATCTGCACTGAAATACTGCTGGGAGTGATCTTATATAATGGTCGTGCAGGCAGGTTCCTATTGGTTGCTATGGAGGTTGCTAACAGTCTGACAACTGTGGTAGGAGAACTCTGATTGGCTCTGATGCAAAAGAAGGGCAGAGAAAGTATTTGCGAATATTCGTAATACGAATATTCGCATTGCGAATATTCGGCAACATAAAAGGATCGCCTCAGCTACTCGGCCTAGGGTCTCTAATCATACCAGCAATGCTTTTAGACGTCGATGGAGATCACTAGGATGTGATCTGTTTTAAAAATAAATTTGAAAAAATACGAATATTTGCAATAGCGAATATTCACCGCGATATTCGAGTTATTCGCCAATACTCGAATATGCAATATTTGTAACGAATATTCGCAATTCGAATATTCTTGAGCAACACAACTTAGGATAGGAAAACGATGGTTATTTTTGCCCCCTTCCCCTGATGGAGCCTGATGCATCCTCCGGCTCCACAGATGCAAAAGTACCACAATCCAATAGGTGCAGTTTGCTCGCATCCAGCAGGGTAAGTCTCACTGTTCAGGCTGTCCGGTGACGTCAAGAATTTTGATCGGTCAAAAGAATTTTGATCGGTCAGAAGAATTTTGATCGGTCAAAAGAATTTTGATCGGTCAAAAGAATTTTGATCGATCAAAAGAATTTTGATCGGTCAGAAGAATTTTGATCGGTCAAAAGAATTTTGATCGATCAAAAGAATTTTGATCGATCAAAAAAATTAAAGGTTCCCACTTCCCATTCATTCACTGTCCTGTGTAGCTGAGGCTGCAGAGAAAATTGTGTGTGTTTGAGCTTTGGGGTGCACACCCTAATGCAATGGGCTACACACACCTATGTCTCTGAGTGTGAAAACAATAAAAAGATTTTATTAGCATTTTTCCCTGTTTTGGTGTACAGCCAATTTTTCATCCTGGAAATTGTGGTGGTGAACTGGGGTGTGCACCAACTCTGGGCTACTATAAAGTGCTCATCTAAACGATACACACACCTTACTTGGAGTTAATAAGAGAACCAAAATCTTTGCTAAGTGGAAGAGTGGGTTTGATAATAACGTTGGTAGTGCCTCCATCCAGGACAGGACCTCTGTCAACAGAGGGGATTCCCTTCCTGGGAAATTAACCAGTAATCTAATCATAGTAATGGGGAGGTGAGGAACCACTGCACCCAGCAGATAATGGTAACAATAATAAAAATTAAACAAGCTTTATATAAAAAAAATAATAATAACAGTACATACATCCAATGTACAAACATTGTGCACAAATACCTGGGTATATATAGGTATTAATAGAGATACCTTCAGGTGAATGTTACAGCAAACTCAATTTGCAGGGGCCCCTGAGGATGATTGTGATGTGGCAACCATCCTTGTGTCAGAGACCTGAAGACAAGGTCAGTGGTGATGGGCAGACCATTCATCCATTGTCCAACCAGCAAGGAACGCAGCTTCTCACACACAGAAACCAAGGTGTGGCACTGGAACTCAGAGTCTGCCTATCTACTCAGTTTAGTCCCAAGTAGTTTTTAATCTAAAAGGCAACTGGACCTTAAACTATCAGAAGTGGCCTCCGGATGGTTAACCTGTCTCTAGTAGTGTACAAAACCGCGCCTCCTCCTCTGTGGGAGAGAGAGGCAGCGCCAGCGTGTAATACCTGTGTACCTGTATTATCCTCCAACGGCAGCCATCCTGTGTTCAAAAGCCGCGCCTCCTCATCGTCTGTGATAGGGGAACACTCCCAGCAAGTGAGTCAGTGTTCTGCCTATCATGGACACCCTCTCATCCTCATCCCATGGACGAGGATGAGAGGATGTCTGTGATAGGCAGAACACTGACTCACCTGCTGGGAGTGTTGCCCTATCACAGACGAGGAGGAGGCGCGGCTTTGTACACTGGATGGCTGCCGTCTGAGGATTATACGCCACGCATACAGGCATTACACGCTGCCTCTCTCTCCCCAAGGTATGCCGTCTGATGCAGCGTGTAATGCACACAGGGACACAGGCTGCCTCTCTCTAACTGGTATGCTCAGCTGTCTGAGAATTACACGCTGCATCGCTCTCCCCCAAGTATTCTATTTAGGCATCGGGAGTATTTGCCGAGTACAAGTACTTCCGCAAATACTCGGCATCGGTCCCGATACTGATACTAGTATCGGTATCGGGACAACCCTAATCCTTACAATATGGATATAGACAGCATTTCAAATCTAACACAGGGACTGCATCGCCTTAGCCAACTATAGGATAATAAAAAAACATAAATGCATACATACTGTATAATATACACTGAAATCTGATACGCCATACCAACAGACTGTATAAAGAAGAAATCAGAAATAGGGATGTGGGCAACAGCTCAGCCACCAAAAGTTGAAGCTTTACATATTTTATTCATCAATTATATAAATACCAAAGCTTGATGGTCCTTTTGAGACTCTTGGTTATATATCATTGATGAATAAAATAAGTCAAGTTTTCACTTTGAAAGCTAAGCTATTGTCAAGAGCAATATTTTAGATTTTTCCATATGTAACATTTTTAGATTTGACAGAAACCCTTCTCAATGGAACAGAGAGACTGCATTAAAAAATAAAATAAAAATAGAATCTCTAACCTTTTGCTATTGTATCCTAAACTAAAATAATACATTTCAGATTTAATATAACTTATTAATGTAACATGTAGAGATATATTGCGATTCACACCATGATGAATTTGGGGCAAATTCCCAATATTTCAATTAATATCAGACAGATGAATTTTAAAATCCAATCACAGACAAAAAAAACAAAACAGAAAACTGCACAGAATCTTTTCATAATCACTGGACAGACCCTTCAACAAGATTGAAGCTGCATCATATACAGTATATAAGCTGCACTTTGCTTGGAAAGTTGCACATTGCAGAGCTTAGTGAATGTGGTGAAATGTCACTTTGCAATGAACACCCCATCATGCACAAGGGGAATGAAAAAAACAGCATTTTTTGCTTGCACATGATTGAATGATGTTAGTCCGCAGAGCTTCACCTCAATCACTAAGGAAAATCCCTTACAAAGTGCTACTTCCTTTGCACAATTATTAGTACAGTATGTTTGTCTTTCACAAACCAACCCCTGTATCTCATAGATGAAAAACTAGTGGGGAAATCATTCAAAAGTTATCTTTCAACTTGCATTGTAGAAGGTATTATTACTTTTTGTCCAGATTTCAACTGATTTTTATTTTTTTACTTTGTAACAAATCCAACCATGGGTAGCTTTGGTTGAAAGAGGATGGATCAACAAACTTGTATGGCCAGCAGAGGTGGCTCTTTAATTAGGTGGTTGCCCAAGGCCTCACAATCACAGGGACCTCAGGGCCACCTAATCTGCCTAATTTAAGAACCACCTCTGGGTATTCAGGACCGTGGCTGATAAAAATGGAGAGAGAGGACTGGGCCTTTGCTGTGTGTCTTGTGGAGGAGGCGGGGTCAGCGCTGTGTTGTCCAAGGGAGTAGGAGAAGGGGAGGAGACACCTTCCAGCAGCCGGAGCAAAATAATAATACAATTAAATATTCTCACTGCACTGGAGCCGCAGGTCTTCCCCAGTCACCCCCAACTGGGGTATCCTCAGATTGGTTCCAAAACACCTAGAGGAGGCATCCCGTCTGGTAACCAGTGGTGAAGAGGGGAAGGGGGGTCCTGGGGAGAAGGGTTGTTAGGGCTGCCCCTCTCCAGGGCTGTCAATCAGGGCGGGGGGATCAGGGGCTCCAGCTGCAGGGAAATATGGAGCTACTATGCCACAACCCCCTTCTGCAGACGGCTGCTACCACCATAAGAAAGAGCCAGGCCCCCATCTGTCCTCCTCCAGCCTCTCCGAGCCACAGCAAATGGCCATTATACCCAACCCCTGTCCCCATCCCTTCCACTCCCTTCCTTCTGATTATTAATGCTAAAACAGTAAAGACAGCTCAGTTCTTTACCTGTGTCCCAGTGTGCCTGCCTGTGATTGACAGGCCCTGACCCCTCCCTCATCCTTTCCTATGCAGTGCCCCACTGCGTTGAGAAGTCCCAGCCCATTCCAGTGCTGATCCTCAGCTTTGGTGGGGCAGGCACTCCGCATCCTGCGCTGGCACTGCCTGCTGATTGGCTTTTCTGCTGCTCTCTCCCGACAGGAGCTCTTTGTCCCTTACAGGGAGTCCTGGTGGGACCTACTGCTGTCCGACTGGGATGACGAAACCTCTGAGGTGGAGAAACTCGCATGGAGATAGGGCCAGATTCAGGTAGATGGGCGCTTCTTTACTTTGGAGTAACGTTTCTCATTTACGTTACTCCGCCGACACTTTCGGGCCCTCTGTCATCCCCTCCCCCATCCTAGGTAGCCCCTCAAGGGCGACTCCATCCCCACGGGGACAACCTTCTCCTGGGCCCAGGAAGGCGACCCGTAAGACCAGGGGGGTGTGTGATATGGTCGAGGACCAGGTGCTGTTGGACCACGCCAGACAAACCCAGCAGATGGGGGAGATGGCTGGCCACTTGGACCGGGTCGCTGACAGCCTGGGCTCCATGTCACAGCTGCCCAGTGGTGTGCAGGACGTTGTCACCAGCCTGGGGGAGGTGCAGGCTGATGTACGGCACCTGACAGCAGCCGTCAACGCCAACACAGCTGCCATACGGGAAGAGGGGAGGCAGCGGCAGCGTGACCAGCGGCATCATATCACCCGCCAGCTGAGGATGCAGGCCCAGACCAACCTGCATCTCAGCCGTATTGCCGTGGCCTTGGAGGGCATGCAGCCAACAGCTCCCAGGAGTGGCCCACCCGGGGATCAGCCTCCTCCAGATGCCCCCCCACCCCCACCACCACCCACTCCCTCCAGGCAGCTGAGGAGTCCGAGAGTGCCCCCAAGGAGGAGCCCCCGTCATCCCAGATGAGGGTTTTTTTTTTATTTTTGTTTATATTTTTTTTTTATTTTTTATACTCAGGTTATGAGTTTTTGTTTATTTTTTTTCTCATGTTATGAGATATGTATTTAATTTTCAACTGCACACGGTCAGGAGTGCAGGGGACAGTGTGAATGGTATGTGAATGTGAGGGGGTGGCACTCCTGCCAGTAAGGGGTGTCACCCTCGGCCGTGGTGGTGAAGTTAACCCCACGGCTGTATGAATGACGTGTGAAAGGTGTATGAATGGACAGCGACATCATTGGGGCCTTGATGCTGGCTTTGCTGCTCCCAAGTCCGACATGCTGGACTTGGGCTAATCCAATGTGATGTGCATGTGGTGTGTGTGATCTAGGGACATCAGTGGTGTACACGCATGCATTGTCTGTGTGATTAATGTTTTGGTTTAGTGTCCAAAGATGCCTACGGCGAGGACCCTCCTGACTGCTCTTCCATCAGCAGACTGGGTCTCCTCTGGCAGGGGGGGACTGTGTGGGTCGGGGGTCAGGTCATCACGCATTTCAATCTGCAGGCCTTTTCTCATAGCAAAGTTGTGCAGAATGCAACATGCACCGATGATCTGACACACAAAGGTAGGGGAATACAATAGGGTCCCCCCGGACTTATCCAGGCAGCGGAAACGGGACTTCAGGAGCCCGAATGTTTGCTCCACCACTGCACGGGTTTTGATGTGTGCTTCATTGTATCTTCTCTCTCCTCTGGTTTGGGGGTTCCGGAAAGGAGTCATTAGATGGGGTCCCAGTGCATATGCAGAGTCACCTGGAAGGGAAAAGACAGGAGGATGTTAGTCATGCATGTGCCACTTGTGAGGTGTGCATCATGGGAGGGGATAGTCATGCCTGCCACCCATGTCACTCACCAACCAGCCAGCTGTCCCCATACATGTTCTGCTCGAATTCTGCTGGGATGGGGCTCTGATTGTATATGAAGCTGTCATGGCTGGACCCGGGGTGTTTGGCACGGACGTGCCATATGAGGCGTTGGGCATCGGCTATCACCTGTACGTTGATGGAGTGCCAATGCTTCCGATTGCGGTATATGTGCTCTGTGGCACTGGGGGGCTGTAGTGCCACATGTGTGCAGTCAATGGCCCCCACAGTGCGTGGGAATCTGGCAATGCTGTAGAAATCTGTCATTGCCTTCAGCCGCAGCTCCTCAGTGGTGGGTCTGATGAACTGGTTGGACATGCGTCTGAGGATTGCAGGGACAACCTGGTGCACACATCTGCTCACGGAGGATTGTGACATCCCAGCCACCACTCCACTTGTACGCTGGAATGATCCACTTGCAAGGAAATTAAGTGTTGCCAGTACCTTCACCAGTGGCTGCACTGCTTGTGAGCGGTGTGTCTTGCTGGTGATGTCATCCTGCAGGGTTGTGGTTAGTTCAAGTATTGCATCTGGGCTGAATCTGAAGAGGCGATACACCTCCTCATCACCCATGCCAAAGAGGCTCATGCGCGTGCGGTATATCCTCTCACGTGCCCGCCTCCTTCGTTCCGGGGGACCCAGTACTAGTGCTAGGACCACGATTGCCCCTGGCATGTTGGCACACAGAGGTGTTGTCCTTGCACGTGTGGTTGTTCAGCTTGCTAGTTTCGTCGGTAACGCTGCTGCTGGAGCTGCTCTCCTGCTGACCTGAGGCCGTCTGGAGTAAAGATAAAGCAGCTATTTGTAGAAATAACTTTGCGCCGGACGGACGAGATATGCGCGGCGCATGTAGCCGGCGTATGCTGCTAATCCGTTCGCGAATCGGGAAATCTCCCTCATTTGCATATTTGCAGGGGAAATCAATAGGCGCGACTGATGCGCCAAACAAAATTATGCTCTGACGAGACTCTGGCGTCAGAAAGTTAAGCCGATCGGAAATGGCCCGTTTTCTGTCACATCTAGTTTGGTGGGTATGGCCACATAGAAACGACGGCGCATATTCACAGTTACGCGGCGCATATCTAATTACTCCAGCGCAAGTCTTGCTGAATCTGGCCCATAGAGAGCACTTACACTAGTACCGAGATAGAGAGCACTGAAATAAAGATTACTGACACCAGCACTGAGATAGAGATGACTGACACTAGCATCAAAATAGAGAGCACTGATACCAGCACTGAGAGAGAGAGAGCACTGAGATAGATATCACTGACACCAGAACTGAGATAGAGAGTGCTGACATCAGCATTGAGATAGAGAGCACTGACACTAGCATCAAAATAGAGAGCACTGATACCAGCACTGAGAGAGAGAGAGAGAGAGAGAGAGCACTGAGATAGATATCACTGACACCAGAACTGAGATAGAGAGCACTGACACCAGTACCAAGATAGAGAGAACTGAGATAGAGATCACTGACAGCAGAACTGAGATAGAGATCACTGACACCAGAACTGAGATAGAGATCACTGACACCAGCACTGAGATACATGGAACTGACACCAGCACTAAGATACATGGAACTGACACCAGCACTGAGATACAGGGAACTGACACCAGCACTGAGATACAGGGAACTGACACCAGGACTGAGATACAGAGCACTGACACCAGCACTGAGATAGAGAGTGTCGATACCAGCATGAAGATAGAGAGCACTGACACCAGCACCAAGATACAGAGCACTGACACCAGCACTGAGATACAGGGAACAGACACCAGCAGGGATATAGAGAGCACTGACACTAGCACCAAGATAGAGAGCACTGATACCAGCACTGAGATACAGGGAACTGACACCAGTACCGAGATAGAGATCACTGACCCCAGAACTGAGATAGAGATCACTGACCCCAGCAATGAGATGTATAGCTGATACTTGAGTGAGTTCATATAGAAAGCGGCTTGAGGAGATCAGCAGCACTGGGATGTACCAATTCACTTATCTCATATGACTAATATTATTATTATTATTGAGTCATGCTTTGCAGTACATTTACATTTTGGGGGATGTGCCAGGGAGTTGAATAACTTGTTGGCTTTTTTTTTTATCTCTTGATGATTCTGGAGGCACCTTCTTTGCACCCGAACTGGAATTTCTACCTGACACAGCCAATCCATTCCCACGCTGCTTGTGTCTCTAAATTTCCATCAAGGAGAATGTGGTAAGTTATTACACAGACTTTTGCTGTAATCAGATCAGTGGAGAGCTCCAATGAATGAGGAGGTAAAGCAAGGAAAGCACACAAGGTGATCTCCTGTGGGAGTCTCTGTGATTTATAAAAATAGAAGTATCAGTGTGGAGTAGACTGATCCTTTACTGTTCGTAAGCATCGGTCAGCTATGCAGGGGTTCATATCTACATTCTGGTGACACAAACCCTTTAAAGAAGTATGGTGTGTTTCTTCTCAGCAACACCAACACATCTTGTCAAGATAAAGACCTGTAAATGAACTCCACCAAGTCACATACTGCTGTAATAATTGAATAGACGTCCTATAAGAACTGTCATGACTGCTGTATAACATAAATCCCTTCCGTGTACCTTAAACCCTTTTCCCCCCCTTTTCTATTCAAATTAACTCAGACCATACCGGGGTGTGGAGTAAACATGGCCGTAGCAGCCTCCTTTATTAAATATATTAACTTTAACAATAACCCAAAAAACAGTTCTCAAAAACAATATCAAAACCCATCAGTCCCTGTGTCGGCCATTTTTGCAGGAGAAAAAACCTTTTATTACCGCTTCCATAAAAACATTCTGCACTGCGGTCCTCCCAGTCCATTGTTTAGGCCTCAAGCCGACATGCTGGCTCAGAGACGATGCTGACCGCAGTGCACCCATTTCACCTGCTTTTAGCTAACCTTCGCTAACTGAAAGCCCAAAACCTCAGGACCCATACCAACGACGAGTCCTGACCCATGTTTCCAAGGTTCCTCCTTCTCCTGCAACGACCAGACACCCGCCACTGCCACGACTTTGGCAACGTCATAATCTGCATATTTTGGGAAGACAAAAACAAAGAAAGAAACGACAAACCCTACACATCCTCACACTTACCACACTTATCTTAAGGGAGGGTGGGCGGGAACTTTCCAAGGGAACTGTGTTACAGAAGTGGGCGGGACTAACTAATTTATACGACCTCTCTCCCCTCCCACCTCCTTCCTCCAATCCTAACACCCTTACTCCAGTGCCCTGTTCCCATCGTCATGCCAGCCCTCCGCCTATGGCATTTCTTTTCTTGCTACGGGCTTTTCTTGACTGCTGTATAACATAAATCCCTTCCGTGTACCTTAAACCCTTTTCCCCCCCTTTTCTATTCAAATTAACTCAGACCATACCGGGGTGTGGAGTAAACATGGCCGTAGCAGCCTCCTTTATTAAATATATTAACTTTAACAATAACCCAAAAAACAGTTCTCAAAAACAATATCAAAACCCATCAGTCCCTGTGTCGGCCATTTTTGCAGGAGAAAAAACCTTTTATTACCGCTTCCATAAAAACATTCTGCACTGCGGTCCTCCCAGTCCATTGTTTAGGCCTCAAGCCGACATGCTGGCTCAGAGACGATGCTGACCGCAGTGCACCCATTTCACCTGCTTTTAGCTAACCTTCGCTAACTGAAAGCCCAAAACCTCAGGACCCATACCAACGACGAGTCCTGACCCATGTTTCCAAGGTTCCTCCTTCTCCTGCAACGACCAGACACCCGCCACAGCGCCCCCCTGTAAAAACCTTTACAGGTGGGCGACCCTCCACACCCTAAGAGCTCTCCGTATGCCGTCTTCAATCCCCAAGGCCCACATGTCTATGCCCACATCATTTAAATGCACCCCGTCTGCCCGAAGGTACCTCCATGTCTCCTCCTCCAAATCCCGATGGCGAATCACTAAACCTCCGTTCTTCTCCATGAACCTGCCGATGTCCCTATTCACCTTCCTCCTAGCTCTATTCATCCCCTCCCAAGACCTGGCCAAGCGCCAAGAAGAGCGCGACACCATGTCAGACCAGACTATAACCATGTCCGGGAAGGCCACGCGCAGCCGCAAGATGTCAAACTTGATATCTTTAGTCAAATCTAACATGGATCTACGACCCAAGTCATTCCCGCCTACGTGCAAAACCAGAACGTCAGGCGGGCGGTCCAGCCGTGCATAACGGTGCACTTCTGGTACCATTCGGCTCCATAGCATGCCCGGCACACCCACCCAGCGAACTCGGGCTTCCTGCCTAGGGAAGCCCAATTGCCGACCCTCAGGCCTAGCCTCAGCCCTCTTTCCGCCCCAAAAAACATAAGAGTGCCCGAGTATCCAAACCAGGGCCGGATCCGCATCTGAAAGAAAAGAGAAAGAACACTCTACCGTAACCCAAACTGCCAGGTATACAACTGCCACCTTCTTAGAACCATTGCATTCAAACCCCCCCCCCAGCCCTCAAACAGTCACCATTAACTGAGGGCGAACATAAATGCGAAATCGGTTAGATTCCCACCTCCCAATGCGCTTCACAGACTCATCATCCATCCCACTGCGAGCTGCTTCCGTGGCAGCCCCTATCCTGAACGAATGAGATGAATACTCCTTTTCGGGTAACCCCATACCCCGCAAACACTGCCTAAAAACCGCTATAAACTGAAACCTTGACAACGGCAAACAGTCCCCATGTATCAAAAATGATCCGTCCGCATTGGGGCGCACCTCCAAGAAACTACCCACAGCCCGGACTGGGCAAAGCTCAGACCCTGGGAGCGCGTAAATCCTAATAGCCTTACCTCTGCCGCGCTGGTCCGTCTTGGATCTGCGCAACCACAACACCACCTTGTCTGCCTGGCAACTCACCTCGGTCCGTTCAAATCCGCCGTGCACTCGTTTCGAAGGGCTGACCAACTCGCCTATCCTGAACGCCCCAAAGAAAGCCAACGTGAAGGCAGCCCGAAACAACGCCACTTCATAGGATGAAGAACAAACCCCTGGTAAAATAGCCAACAAGCCCTGAAGGACTCCAAACGACACCGGGCGCCTGGAATCCTTGCACCGGACCGACCTACGGTACCCTTTTAACGCTTGCCGTACCCAGAAGTCCTTGGTGAAATCCGGTAAACCTTGCCATTTGAATAAGAAGGCCAGGCCGGCCATCTTTTTACCCAAAGCAGCAGCTGAAACCCCATTTTCCATCTCCCGTGACACAAAATACAACACCAGTAAACGCGAGTCCGTCCCATTGCCAGCTATCCCAACCTCGCGCCCAAATTCCGTCCACTCCAGCCACACCTTGCTGTAGGCAGCCCAGGTCGACTCACTCACCGACCTACGGATCCATCCGCAAACTACTCCAAGGCGATCCTCCACAGCCATTCGGGACACGGTAACCCCTGTTGCTCCGCTTCCGGCGCCAACACCCGAAACCGGTCCCACTGGAATCGAGACAAAGCGTCAGCAATGACGTTTTCAACACCGGGCAAATGCACAGCATAAATGAACGCATTCAATTGCATGCACCGCAGCACTAGGTGTTGGAGCAAACGCACCACCGGGGGGAAGAAGCGGATGATTTGTTGATCGCCTGCACCACCCCCAAATTGTCGCAATGGAAGCGAAACTTCCGATCCCGGAAGCCCTCGCCCCATAGCTCAATTGCCAGTACCACCGGAAATAATTCCAACAGCGCCAGATTCTTCGTAAACCCGCGTCCACCCAACTTTGCGGCCACGGACCTGCGCTCCACTTGCCCCGGAAGAATGCTCCAAAACCCGTGGAACCAGCAGCGTCGGTAAACAACTCCAAATCGAAATTGCTGACCGGCCCGGTCATCCACAGAGCCCTGCCGTTAAAGGACTCCAAGAATGTGTGCCACACCCGAAGATCCGACCTGTGGATCTTGCCCAAGCGAACGAAATGATGAGGTGAGCCCACCCCCGCCGTACTCGCCGACAGCCGTCGGCAAAAGGCCCTACCCATGGGTATGATGCGACAAGCAAAATTGAGCTTCCCCAGCAAAGATTGCAGCGGCCTCAATTGAACCTTACGCATGTCCAACACACCTCGAATCACTTCCTTCAGATCTGCAACCTTGCCGTCCGGCAGGCGGCATTCCATGGCCTCGGAATCAATCGTGATCCCCAGAAATGTAATGGTAGTCGTAGGACCTTCCGTCTTGTCAGGTGCCAGCGGAACACCAAACCTGTCCGCGATGTGTTGCAAAGTGCCCAACAGAACTGCACTAAGCCTGGATCCCGCCGGTCCCACGCAAAGGAAGTCATCCAGGTAGTGTATAACGGAATTAACCCCGGAGACATCTCGAACCACCCATTCTAAAAAAGAACTAAACGTTTCGAAAAGGGAGCATGAAACCGAACAACCCATGGGCAGGCACTGGTCCACAAAGAATTCCCCCCCCCACATGCATCCCAAGAACCTGAAACTGTCAGGGTGGACAGGCAGGAGTCTAAAGGCCGCTTCCACATCCGCTTTCGCCATCAGAGCCCCGCGACCGTAAAAACGCACCCAATGAATTGCCGCGTCAAAAGACGTGTAATTAACCGTGCACGTGTCCTTGTCAATAGCCTCATTCACCGACCCCCCTTTTGGGAAAGAAAGGTGGTGAATCAGCCTAAACTTATTGGGCTCCTTTTTTGGTACCACCCCCAACGGGGACACCACCAAATCCGGGAGGGGAGCCTCCACAAAGGGGCCGGCCATGCGACCCAAGGAAACTTCCTTGAACAATTTCTCAGAAACAACCTCTGGGTGGCGTAATGCCGAACGCAAATTGCGGGGGACAGGCGGGACCGACTGCAATGAACACGGAATATGAAACCCGTCCGAGAAACCCCGTTCCAATAACCTCGCCGCCTGCCTGTCCGGGTACCTATTTAGAAACGGGCGCATCCTTCCCACCATCACTGGAGTCCTCCCTTTTGTTAGAAGGGTCACCCTGACGCCCTTTTCCTTGCTTGAAGCAACGGGCTGAAGCATGGGATCCCCCGCATCCCGAGCACTCGTGCTTGAAACGGCAAGAGGATCCAAACTTGCAACTCCCGGAATTAAACTGCCAACAAACCCCCTTTGTTCTACTGGCCGGCTGTCCAGGGGAAGACGATCCGCCGGCCCCCCCCTGAAAAAACTGGTTCGGGGCCTTGGCGGATATCATCAAACGCACCCACAAATTTATATCCTTGCGGTCCCAACGCAGTTCCGGACGCACCGCCATACGCTGCCTAAATTGTTCATCGTAACGGAGCCACGCGGTGCCCCCGTATATCCTATAAGCCTCCCCAATGGAGTCCTGGTACCCAAACAGCGCGCGGCCCCACATTCTGGCTTTTTTGTACAAATCAAACTAGCCAAAATACCGAAAGCCTGCAGCCAGTTTGTGAACGTACGCGGAATCAGCCGATACCTACGCTTCTCCTCATCCTCCTTTTTGGAGTCATCCGGCTTAACCCTATCCAGGTTAAACTTTTCCAGTGGTAACAAGGAAAAGATTTCCACATACTCACCCTTGCCGATCCTTTCGCGAACCTCTGCCTTCAGATGGGTACCTAACGGGCCCTCAAAGCAAACGTACACCTCACATTTTGCTGCGTCTGCCAACCTAACCAGATCCTGCCTTTCACTTTTTTGGGAATCCTGCCCCACCGCAGCGGCCCCCTCCACCACAGGGGCGTGAACAGATGCCGCAACCACAGGAGCTACCACAGGGGCGTGAACAGATGCCGCAACCACAGGAGCTACAATCGCCGCAGTCCTCACACTGTCTCCCCCAGCCGGTGGCACCCAAGCAGCCGCCGGGCAATCCCCAGGCCCCCCTTGTTCAAAACGTCTCACCAAGTCCTTAATCCCAGCTAAAAACCCTTGAAACCCAGCCTCCTCCCCACCGGGGGCCCCCAAAACCAAACCGCGCTGCCCACACACACCAGCATAACTACTCCTAGCAGCCCCAACCCCATCCATGTCATTAGAAGGTAAATTTAAAATGGACTCACCGGGCTGCCTAGGATGAGACCCATCAGCCGACCGTCCTGCATCCCTCGCTGCCGCTCGCTCCGGTGACCTCCGATCCTCATCCGATCCGGACAATTCCCCTTCCGATCGGTCCACGGCCTGCTCCTCTTCGGACGAAAGCCCTCCAGGGGATGGGGCCCTGGATGCCGCGGGTCCTGTCGCCGCCTGCCTGCGCCTCAGGCCCACAGACCCGTGAGTGGATTTCCTGGATGCTTTCCCCGGACCGGGGGGGCTGTCTCCCGCCCTGCCGTCTCCCGCCTGCAGCGCCGCCGAACTCCCGGACTCCCCCTCCATCTGGTGCTGACACCCGGCCGCGGTGGTAGGCCCAGATCCCGCCACCTGCGATCTTGTCCGCCGAGGCCCCCCCACGTGGGAGGAGGGGCCCGCGCGCTCCGGTTCCAGCCGACGAACGGGCGTAGCTGCCGATCCGGAGCTCCCGGACCGGCCGCCCGTGGAGCTGCGCCCATGCTGGGGATTCCTTCCAGTGTCCCCCCCGCCGGCGGCGTTCCTCCGCTTCGCGGGAGGACCCGAAGGGGCCCGAGGAGCGGGATTCCCGGTGCGGCGTCTAGCTCCGGGGGAGAGGTCAGGAGAGAAGCGCTCAGGCGGCCTAGACTGCCTAGCTCGCGCTGACTCCCTCCCCCTAACCTGGGGAACCTCAGGCTGTGTCCCCATCAGCGGCGCAAGGTTCTGCTGAACCCAGTCCTGCCCTCTTGCTGAGGCCTCGGCCCTCAGCTCTGCTAGCAGCTCCTCCACCCTGGACATGTTGGCACTAACTTTCCAAGGGAACTGTGTTACAGAAGTGGGCGGGACTAACTAATTTATACGACCTCTCTCCCTCCCACCTCCTTCCTCCAATCCTAACACCCCTTACTCCAGTGCCCTGTTCCCATCGTCATGCCAGCCCTCCGCCTATGGCATTTCTTTTCTTGCTACGGGCTTTTCTGGAACTAATTTTAAGAGCACCTTATTTGTTTAAGAGCAGTAAAATGCAAGCAAATTCAACAAATTGTTTGCAGAAGAGTACTTGTAAGAAGATGATTACAGAAATATGTGCAGAAATAAACTACCCAAAAATGGCACATTGGATATTTTGGTGCATATTGGTAGGTAAATGCTTTCCTTTTTATGTCTTCCTAAAAAGTACTTTGAATCGGGGGCATGTCCTGATGTGAACATCAGCGGACGTGTTTGTGGGGAGCTCCGGGATTCCAGACCTTAATCCGTAGCAATCTGTGCTTCTAATAGCCTGAACCGAGCCGACATCCACGTCAGTCTGTCTCCCTCAGTCCCCTGCAGTGTCCTGGGCCAATTTTTTGCAGTGGCTCCGCCAGTGGACTCCTGCTCAGCACAGCTCAGTCCTCCCGCAGCCGCCGACATCTTGCGGCATGTGTCTCTTGGAAGTGCAGATCCCGGCCTGTCTGGACCCTCTTCTATCTGCCCATCCGACCTACCTACCACGGTCCGGAGGCCTGTCTGACCATTGGGGAGGTCCATAGCAGCACGATCCAGCTGATCCATGGTTTTTCACATCCTGGTCTGCTCTATCCTACTTTGATCCCTATAAATACCGGGGTGACCCCAGACGTACCTCTACACGTGACCCACACTTGACCCCCCAATTTGTTTCATTGTTTTCTAAGAGTGGAAGACCGTGATCTATCTCTACTGGCGCAATCCAGCAAACTGGAGGGACTATACAATTGCCTCCGATTGCCCAGTCCCCTTCACTGTGATGGGATGCAGATTCCCCTCACCCTTGCCTACTGTTATAGGTTGAACTCACGCTGGGGTTATCCTAGGAACTTTGAGCTTCCAGTAGGCGTCATCTGTTATCACATTTAGGGTAAAAACTGCCTTGGCAACAGTTGGGGTTATGCCAGGTGGTAGGGTGTTACATGTACATTTGGTTAGTTATCAGACCTGCTCAGGTTTCACCCCATTTCCTTTATTGAACTATGTGCTCTTCATCTTGTTTATTCCTCCTGTTCACCTCTTTTGTCTCCGGAATCCCTGGACTGCTGCATCGCCCGGACATGTGCATATGGTCAGGACATTAATGGAAATGGGTCTGCGGTGCTCCTACTGGCATTGTGCTTCTCTATTATAAATGGGTGTAGATTTCAGGTTGATATTTTGGAATACTAGAGGACTGAATGACAGGGTGAAAAGATTGTTATTGTTTACATTTTTGCAGTCTTATAAACCTCACCTTTTGTTTCTCCAAGAAACTCACCTGACGGGCAGTAAAATCCTAGCACTCAAGCGGGCATGGTTTAAGCAAGGGTTTCATGCCTTTTATTCCTCCTACGTGACTATTCTGCTGAACACATTGTTTCCTTGCTCGGTAGAACAAGTCTTCATTGATCCAGGGGAGAGGTACCTCTATATCCGTCTGGTTGGGGTCCCCAACCTGTAGACGGGTACAGAAGAGTTGAGTGAAGTTCACACATGGAGTCAGCACTAGATACACAGAGGGGTTCCATACTATTACTCTGAGTGAGGTAGTGGTGATACACTGGACAGGTGTAGAGGGAATTGGCTCTGCGCATCCCTCCTAATTGCACAAGTGACCATGGTGGTGTATGAGTACATCGAGAAAGTTTACAAGACATGAGTGGACTGTTCAAGTAAAGTACCCCAAGTACCCCATGTGTAAGGTAGTGACCCTAACCAAAGTACCTAGTGTAACCCAAAAGAACCCACCCGAGATAGGCCTCTCATGTGACCCTTGCTTGGCACCCAACATGAAGGGAAACATGGAGGATGACCACATCGCCCTACCTCTGCAAACATGCAGTCCTGGAAAATGAAAGTGGATGTAAACCCTCTCCTATACCCAGTGAAGTGAACATCTTCAGATGATACACAGGGATGAAACAAATCCCCCTACAAGTTTTGCATATATATCTGTTGTGTTTTCAGGTATATCGGTATATCTGCTTGCTATATTCTTTAGAATTCTAACATTGTGTTAGAATTTTTACTTCTTCATTCAGCAGTAGGAGTGGATTCATGGCATACACTGTGTGACAGCTGATTGGAGGAAAGGCACTCACCCCCACTCCACATAGGCAGAGGAAGGAATGAATGTGCAGAGATGTGCTGTAACAGGACAAGCTTTCTGCTAATCTATTTATAGCACCAATCCCAACACAAATTTCAGGCTGATTTTATCTCAGTTGTCGGAAGTTATCATGCTGATAACAGAGGAATGAAACCACAGAAAGACACAGGACTTATGCCCTGTACACACGATCGGTTCGTCTGATGAAAACGGTCCCCATCGGTGAAAAAAAATAGAACATGTTTAAAAAATTTCTGTTGGTTAAAAAAACAATAGAAAAAAAACGATCGTCTGTGGGGAAATCCATCAGTCAAAAATCCATGCATGCTCAGAATCAAGTCTATGCATGCTCGGAAGCATTGAACTTCATTTTTCTCTGCACGTCGTGTTTTACGTCACAGCGTTGGACACGATCGTATTTTTAACTGATGGTGTGTAGGCAAGACTGATGAAAGTCAGCTTCATCGGATATCTGATGAAAATATCCATCGGTCCGTTTTCATCAGATGAACCGATCGTGTGTACGTGGCATTAGAGCTTTGGACAGAGTTTAGTGACCCAACAGTTCTTTTTATGACCTTTAATATTTTTGAATGTGTCAGCAACAACTGTAATTACAGTTTAGATGCTGCCAACCCCAGCTTCTTTTGCAGTCTTTTTTTTGTTTTGTTTTTTTTGTTTTAATTTTCTTTTATTTCATGTTTATCCATATTTTTTATCTATTTTCAGTTAGATAAAAACAATTGAGTTGCAAACTGTTTGTTTGTTTTAAACTTAATTGAATAATTTTTTTTTGGTGTGGGGGATCTTATTTTTCAAAGCCCTCTTTTTAGGGTGTGCAGCAATCTCTGCAAAATGCAAAATTGATTGCGAAATTCTCGTCTGCGCATGCGCGCGAACAACACGCGAAAACGGAGATCATTTCCTATAGGAAGCACAATGCTAAGCTCTAAGATCGCAATAAACAGGAAAAACGCACAGAAACACTCCACTCTCTCTAGCCACCTTGTGAATCTGCACTGAAATACTGCTGGGAGTGATCTTATATAATGGTCGTGCAGGCAGGTTCCTATTGGTTGCTATGGAGGTTGCTAACCTCTGACAACTGTGGTAGGAGAACTCTGATTGACTCTGATGCAAAAGAAGGGCAGAGAAAGTATTCGCGAATATTTATAATACGAATATTTGCATTGCGAATATTCGGCAACATAAAAGGATCGCCTCAGCTACTCGGCCCAGGGTCTCTAATCATACCAGCAATGCTTTTAGACGTCGATGGAGATCACTAGGATGTGATCTGTTTTAATAATAAATTTGAAAAAATACGAATATTCGCAATAGCGAATATTCACCGCGATATTCGAGTTATTCGCGAATACTCGAATATGCAATATTCGTAACGAATATTCGCAATGCGAATATTCCTGAGCAACACTATTTTTTTGCAGCATGCCAATGCATACTTGTGTAGTAAAGTAGTATGTGCCAAAGCACTGTATATTTATTCAGCCTATTGCCATAGCTGCC
Source organism: Rana kukunoris (assembly GCA_029574335.1). Classification (NCBI taxonomy): domain Eukaryota; kingdom Metazoa; phylum Chordata; class Amphibia; order Anura; family Ranidae; genus Rana; species Rana kukunoris. Next base: position 174,656,436 of record CM056049.1, read on the forward strand.
ATTTAATGATTATTTCACCTTTTCAAAAAAAAATTAAGATGAGCTAACTTACAACAACAACTGCTCCTCTGGTCCCTGGTGCTTGTACCTTATATAAACCCATCTTCCAAAAACCTTTCCAGCTGGCACAATGGTCTGGCACGTCACAGTGCTGCAGGCTGTAAAGCTGCACATTACTCACAATGGCAAGTGCTCATTGGTGAACATTGGCCATCTGGCCATGCTGATCAATGGGAATTTTTGCTTTTTTTTCTGGGAAGCCACCTTAGAAGAAAGGAGCCCTTAAAAGGATTCACACTGGTCAGTGCATCAGATGGCCATCGCTGACCAATGAGAGGGCAACATCTGCCTTTTCTATCTCAGAGTGCCTTTGCAGCCACAACACAGGCAAGAAGTAGTTTAGGGGCCGACAAAGTTTTTCTCTTCTTCTTCATCACAGGCATAGGGCAGCCAGTTGTCTGAAACTTCTATTAATACTTCCCCCCTCCTTCTCTCCTGTGCTAATCCTGCCATAGTTTCACAAACTGGTGACGCCGGAATTATTTGATTACGCAATCACTGACTTGTTGGAGGAGGATGATCTCAGTGATGTGCAAGGATTCCTGGTTTCAAATTTTGAGTATGAGGAAGATAGCCTAGGGAGGGGGCATTTGGACTCCAGCAATGAGGAAGGCATGAATGATGAAATGCTATTGCCTGGAGAGGAGAAAAAGTTGCAGCCTGCTTAATCTATCTCATGGACTGGTCCACATAACTCAATGTATTTTCTGGTAAAAGCACCATTGTGGTCATGTTTGGGTTCCACAAGCATCGAGAAACACAAGACTCTGCACCGCTGAACCTGGTGGGAGCTCCACGTTCATAAGGCAAATAAACAGCAAAAGGCTCTCACTCTCCTCATTCCTCACTTTGCACATCTCTGGACCCTTCATAAGATTTTGCTACTTCCATTGGTCAGTTCAGGCCTTTTACCTCTGGATAAAAAAGGTGACACAGCAAATGACCTAAAAATCATTTTTCTATGTTGAAATGAATCCGATTGCTGCTGCTCTATTCATGCCAAATGAAATGTAAAAAAATCAACCACAGTTGTAACATCTAATAGCACAACCCCTATTTGAATAAGGTGCAGGAGAGATTGTGATTTGCATTTTATTTATGGCCTGGACCTTATGCCCCTGTACACACGATCAGTTCGTCTGATGAAAACGGTCTGATGGATTTTTCCATCAGTTATCCGATGAAGCGTGACCGATGATCAGTCGTGCCTACACACCATCAGTTAAAAAACGATCGTGTCAGAACGTGGTGACGTAAAACACAACGACGTGTGTCGACTTGATTCTGAGCATGCGTGGATTTTTAACCGATGGACGTACCCACAGACGATTGTTTTCTATAGATTTTTTATCCATCAGATAATTTTAAAACCAGTTCCTAGTTTTTTGACTGATGGATAAAAAACTGATAGGGCCCACACACGATAGGTTAGTCTGATGAAAACGGTCCATCAGACCTTTTTCATCTGACAAACTGATCGTGTGTACGCAGCATAACACTTGGATGACTTGCAAGTTGCAGCATAGTCCACAACCAACACCAGCTCATTTTCTGTAAAGGATAGACAATCTGGGGCAATGGAAAGTGCTACATTATGATTATAGACATGCAAATTGCATTTTTTTATTACATAGGCAATTCTGGAAGGCTTTTAACTTTCCTTTGGTGGTGTAAATGACTGATGTTATAATATGCTTACAGTTGTGCTTTAATTCTACGTAAGTATGGCTTATGTAAAAGACAGTTGGGTGGACACAGGGAAATGCATATAAACTAATTAAAAATGTACTTGTATTACCTTTACTTAGTTCCAATGAAAATAATTGCTCTTGGATATTAAATATAAACCAGTACTGCATCTCACAAAAGAATTGAGAAATTCTGTTTCCAGAGAAACTAAACCGAACATATATATATGCTTTAGTGTTATGTATATGCCTACTATGCATGTGTGATTGTACTTATTATTTATTAGCTCTTACAGTGAATACATTATTTCCCAGCAATGGGGTTGATTTACTAAAAGTGGAGAGTGCAATATATGGTGCAGCTCTGCATAGAAACAAATTAACATCCAGGTTTTATTGTTAACACTTAATTTTTTGTCAAAGCAGAAGCTGATTGGCTACCATGCACATCTGCACCAGATTTAGCACGCTCAATGTTTAGTAAATCAACCTCAATGTCTTCATATGCTTTTCTTTCCTGTACAGTACTATCTTTATTTAGGGACATTATCTGCTTCCTGAACTGAGATACTAGATCAGAGATAACACAGCTCTGTAAATCTTGCTGGCTATGTAGTTCTTGGCATTGATACACGTGTCTGACTTATGTCAGCCCCCTGCGTAGCCTGTTACCTGGTGACTAGCTACAAAGTTACACTGTTGCAGTCTGATCCTTGGGGAGGAAATGCTTCCTCCAGCAGACTGATATCATCATTCACCTAGGCAAAGTCACCTACCTGGAGCTCTAGGACTGCTCAAGGACTCAATGACTGCTTTTTATTGATAAAAAGACTAACATTTTAAAATTATACTGTTGCTGTATATCTTGACATGTCAGGAATGTATAAATGCAGATTTGTTATGTTACTGACAGGTTCATTTTAAGGGCCCATTCACACCAGATGCTGTTGGATGCATTTTTGACTGCATTCCAACTACACAGATAGTCCAAAATCCAATGGGCATAGTTCACAACATTACAGTGCAGTGGAAAAAGTACAGCATGCTGCATATACAGTGCCTTGAAAAAGTCATGTCTACGAATGTCAGAGTTTTACAATGCCTCATGGGAAGTGTAGTTCCACAGCAGCTGGAGGGCCGTAGTTTGGAGATCCCTGTTATAGACCAACGCAAAGTGGCACATAATTGTGAAGTGGAAGGGAAATGATAAATGGTTTTCAAAATGTTTTACAAATAAATATTTGAAAAGTGTGTGGTGCATTTGTATTCATTTGCACAGTATTGCACAACTGTAAACCTACCAAGACATGGCCATCCACCTAAACTGACAGGCCGGGCAAGGAGAGCATTAATCAGAGAAGCAGCCAAGAGGCCCATGGTACAGTAACTCTGCAGAGATCAACAGCTCAGATGGGAGAATCTGTCCACAGGACAACTATTAGTCGTGGACTCCACAAATGTGGCCTTTATGGAAGAGTGGCAAAAAATCCATAAGAAGTCCCATTTGCAGTTTGCGAGTAGCCATGTGGGGGACACAGCAAACAAGTGTAAAAAGCTGCTTTGGTCAGATGAGATCAAAATCTAACTTTTTGGCCTTAAAGCAAAATGCTATGTGTGATGGAAAACTAACACTGCACATCACCCTGAACACACCATCATGGCAGCATCATGTTGTGGGGATGCTTTTCTTCAGCAGAAAGCTGGTCAGAGTTGATGGGAAGTTGGATGGAGCCAAATACAGGGCAGTCTTTTTTTTCCAGTGCTCTTTATTGTTAAACCAGCCATAGGTAGGGGCATAGTCCCTAGTGACCCTAAAAATACAGCCAGATCTACAATGGAATGGTTTAGATCAGGGGTCTCAAAGTAACGGCCCGCGGGCCATTTACGGCCCACGGACCGGTAATAAATGGCCCGTGGGTAGGGCCGGTGCCGCGGAAGTGTGGATCGAGGTGCATGAAGAGTAGTGCAGGAAGCGTCTGTCAGAGGTTCACTTCTCTCTCATGTCACGCTGCTACACCCTTGCGGCCCCTCCTCTCTTCTCGTCCATCCCTATTTGCTTGTGACATCATCTGAGATGGACGAGAAGAGAGGGGGGGCGTCGGGGAGTAGCAGCGTGACATGAGAGACAAGTGAACCTCTGACAGACACTTCCTGCACTGCTCTGCATCTGAAGAAAACAACAAGTAAACCCTGACCTTTGCCCTGATTTGCTCTCATCTGCCCTGATGTGCTCTAATTGTGCCCTGATGTGCCCCATGTACCCTCATGTGCCCTGATGTGCCCCATGTACCCTGATGTGCCTTATGTACCCTAATGTGCCTCATGTACCCTGATGTGCTGGGCTCTGTACATCAGGGTACCCTGTGCCCTGTACCCTGATGTGCCATGTGCCCTGTTAATAATGTGTCTGCTGACACCAGTGCTGGGGGTTAATAATGTGTACGCTGACACCAGTGCTGGGGGGTTAATAATGTGTCCGCTGACACCAGTGCTGGGGGTTAATAATGTGTCCGCTGACACCAGTGCTGGGGGTTAATAATGTGTCCGCTGACACCAGTGCTGGGGGTTAATAATGTGTCCGCTGACACCAGTGCTGGGGTTAATAATGTGACCGCCGCTGACACCAGTGCTGGGGGTTAATAATAATGTGTCCGCTGACACCAGTGCTGGGGGTTAATAATGTGTCCACTGACACGAGTGCTGGGGGTTAATAATGTGTCCGCTGACACCAGTGCTGGGGGGTTAATAATGTGTGCGCTGACACAGAGCTGGGGGTTAATAATGTGTCCGCTGCTAGACTGGGGGTTAATAATGTGTCCGCTGCACGAGTGCTGGGGGTTAATAATGCGTCTGCTGACACAGAGCGGGGGTTAATAATACGTTCGCTGACACCAGTACTGTTTTTGAAGTTTGAAAGTTTGCATGCGGCCCCCCATGGGATATGAAAACTTGTCTTGCGCCCCTCAGGTAATTTGAGTTTGAGACCCCTGGTTTAGATCAAAGAATATTCATGTGTTAGAATGGCCCAGTCAAAGTGCAGACCTAAATCCAATTGAGAATCTGTGGCAAGACTTGAAAATTGCCGTTCACAGATGCTCTCCATCCAATCTGACAGAGCTTGAGCTATTTTGAAAAAAAGAATGGGCAAAAATGTCACTTCCTAGATGTGCAAAGATGGCAGAGACATACCCAAAAGACTTGCAGCTGTCATTGCAGCTAAAGGTGATTCTACAAAGTATTGACTTCAGTGGCTGAATACAAATGTACGCCACACTTTTCACATATTTATTTGCAAAAAAAAAAGAAAATCATTTATCATTTTCCTTCCACTTCACAATTATTTGCCACTTTGTGTTGGTCTATCACATAAAATCCCAATAAAATATATTTACGTTTTTGGCTGTAACATGACAAAATTTGGAAAATTTCAAGGGGTATGAATACTTTTTCAAGGCACTGTAAATGAGCACAAACATACAATAAGTGCACATAAAAGTCAGAAGAACGAAAAATAAGTAAGTTGCATCAACTGTATCGTAATGTGCATCAACTGCATGTAAACGGGCATAAAAACGTACATCAAATGCATGCAAACATGCCGTTTCTAGTGTGAATGCACCCATAATCATAATTCATATAAATGCTAATTAAAGACAAAGACACAATCCACCAAGAACAGTTATCATATGAATGCTTTATTTCCAGTGTGTGTGGCCATATTAACAAACAAAATACAATGAAATGTTTCTGAACACAACTTGGCTTTAGGCCTTTTACAATGATATAAATTCAGCAATAAATGTCTCCACAGCTGTGGACAGGACACCCATTATCTAACAGTAGTGGCAAAATTTGTTCATACCAGAGTTTTAAAAACTAAAAATGATGTAGCCTCAGATCATATGTGCCTATAAGGCCTCGTACACATGACCGAGGAACTCGTCGGGCAAAACACATTGTTTTCCTCGTCGAGTTCCTTGTTAGGCTTTGCGTACACACGAAAAGACCAAATCTCCTCGTTCTCAAACTCGGTGACTTCAACACATACAACAGCAGGGGCTGG